>LNAC01000078.1:791428-968255 GCA_002007465.1 Ailurus styani | reverse complement strand
TCATGACCTGAGCCGAAGGCAGCGGCTTTAACCCACTGAGCCACCCAGGCGCCCATGTTTTCTCTATTTTTAATGATTTTCTGCCTACCTCTTCTCTCAACACTAAAAGAGGAGTTTAGAAATTTCAACCACAATTGTAGAGTTTTCTTTCCTTGTAGTTCTGTCAGTTTTTGCTTTATATATCTTGTAGCTCTCTTACATAGTGCATACATATTTGGGAATGTTATGTTTTCTTGACTTGATGAATTGATTTTTTGTTATAAGTTCTCCTCTTTATTCATGGTAATAGTCCTTGTTGTGAAATATACTTTGATGTTAATACAGACCCTCAGCATTCTTGGGAAAGTAATTTGCTTAATAATATCTTTTTCTTCTTTCGACTTTTATCTGTATCTTCGCATCAAAGATGTAAAGATTTCTTATAGGCAGTATATAGTTGGATCTTGCTTTGTATCCAGTCTGACTATTTTCAGTTAGAGTGTTTAAATCAGAGGTCAGCAAACATTTATTTATTTATTTATTTATTTATTTATTTATTTATTTAATTTGAGAGAGAGAGAACACAAACAGGGGGAGGGGCAGAGGGAGAGAGGGGGAGAAGCAGACTCCATGCTGCTGATCAGGGAGCCAGCCATGGTTGTAGGGCTTGGTACCAGGACCCTGAGATCATGACCTGAGCCAAAGTCAGATCCTTAACCAACTGAACCACCCAGGGGCCCCTCAGCAACCTTTCTTTATAAAGACCCAGACAGTAAATATTTTAAACTTTGCAGGTCATACATTCTTTCCTTGCATCTACTTATCATTGCAGTGCAGAAGAATACATAGACAATGCATAAATAAATGAGGAGTACTGTGTTCCAATAAAACTTTGTTAACAAAAATAAGGACCAAGCTGGATTTAGCACATAGGCCCTGGTTTGCTAATCCCTGGTTTTGACCATTTCAACTTAGTGTAATTATTAATCTGGTTGGCTGTATACCTACCCTCTTTTTATTTGTTTTCAGTCTGTTTCATCTATTCTTTATTACATTTTTTCTTTATTTGGCCTTCTAATGGATTTAGTATATTTTGGTGTTCTATATTATGTCCATTATTGAATTACTGGCTATACTTATTATGTATTTTATTATTGTAGTAGTACCTCTAGGGTTTAGAACATGGACTTATCTATATTTCTCTTTTGTTAAGCCAAAGAAAAGCCTATGTTCTATATTACCTTTACTTCATAAAGAATGTATTTGTTCTGTATATGCATTACCTCTTTAAAAAGTAATATTCTTGGCTTACTTAAAGTAAGAAAAAAGGTCAAATTCATTTTATAGTTACTTAATTTAGAAAATTTAAAAAGTAGATATTTGAAGAAAAAAAAACAACCTACAGAAACCTTACAGATTACTTGAAAATGTTATTGAATAGTCAGCAAACACATTTGATCTCTAAATCTAATACATAGCAAAGCAACAATGAAAAAGCAATGAAAAAAATCTTTAAATGACTAACAGATTATATTAATAGGAGTTAGAGATCCCCACAAAGCATAAGGCTGTTAAATAATCCTAAATTAATGAGGAAGAAGATTCTTTTAGATAAGAGAATTTATAATGAAAACTTTACCTATATGTATCAAAATGAGAAATATGATACCAAACCCAGTAAGACTACTTGGTGTCCATGTTTGTAAAATGGGAAGTCAAGAATAATTAAAAAAAAAAAAACTAGCAGAGAGACTCAGTTGAGACTTTGTGTCTGACTTTTTGAACAATGTGAAGGAAAGCTCTCTGATTTTCTTTTGAAAGAATCCCTAGATTTGTTGTATGAGCAGGTTATAGTCTCATACCAAATAAGCCAGCTGTGGAAGCTGAATTTTCAATTGCCCTCTTTCCCTTGAATCTGCATCCTATTCTAGTCCAGCATGCATCTGGTTCATCTTCCCCAAATTAAAGCCTGGCTACATTCTGGTAGCCTTTGTGTTTACTTCCAGCAAATCTCATCTCGTAATGTTAAAAAGAGATGGTTTTGAGCCGTATGAAGACAAATGCAATGCCACATTGTCTAGCAGGTTATACATGTCCAAAAGTTGTGATCCCAGATGATGGTGCATGATTAAAACAAAATTTCAGAGGAAGAATGATTTGTAAAGGGACACTGGGATTGTCAGATACTATCATCTCATCCTGCAGTGTTCTTCAGGACTGCTTCTAAGAGAGCTATAGAAGAGCCAGCTGTTTGTTCTTCTACAGGCATCTTGATAAAATTGGAGGGGAGGGAGGGAGAGAGAGAGAGGAAGAGAGAGAAAGAAAGCAGGGGAGGGGAGGCAGAAAGAGGGGAAAGGAGTGGAGGGAGGGGAGGAAAGTGAAAGAGAGGGAAGGAAAGCTAGAAGAGAAGAGAAGAGAGAGAGAGAGGAGAAGAGAAAGTTGATTGTGAAAGAGAAAGGGAAGAGAATAACATGTATGTGGAAGTACTTTTAAAAGTCAAGTTAAGTACCATCCTATTTGTGGACTTCAGTAAGGAGCAGAGAAGTTGGCTGAACTTTGAAACAAGGACAGTGGGTGTTTCTCAAGTTGCTGCAAGTGCTGCACCACTGTATTTCAACCAGTGTGTGGAGAGAGTGGTGAAATCCACTTGGATCTGGCTGTGACGGGAAAGAATGACCTTAGTCCATTGTAGAAGGCCACAGTTCCCTCAATGTTTATAGCCACCAAATTCATTATCATGTATTGAAAACTCAACCATATGAGATTCAGAATACAATTGTTCTATTTTAAATTTAAAATGAAATGTGTATGCCTACAATTTTTACAAAGGAGAGGAAAGGAATAAGTTATGAGATACATTTGTTTAAAACATCCTGTCAAAAGGATGGTATGTTTGGGAGGAAAATATTATTGGTATCTTTAGAGAAGTCTCACGTTACACAAAAAGCTTACAACCTGTGAACTTAGTAGAACAAGTATTCTTACCTCATTTTAGAGAAAGGTTCTGAGGCAAATAATTATTGACTTTCCTAATATCAAGTATCTAGTTAAGAATAGAAAATATACCAGAACATTTATCTATTAATTCTCAGGGCAATGTATTTTTTGCTCAGCTCTGTTCCCTCACTCTGTACCATGCAAAATACCAACAAATTCTGCTTAAATCTGTGTTTTGTTGGATTCCAGGGTAGTATCAGTAAACATGGTAGTTTTAATAGCCTTTGAATTGCTGAAGCACATGTTGGTGTCGCTGGATTTGAACAATAAGAATTTGTTTATTTTAATGGATAGGTATGTGAGTTGGTTTCTTGAAATAATCTTATTTCTCAATTGTGAACTTTATTATATTATTTTTAAATATGAGTATCAGAGCATATTTGATTATTTTTTATTGACATATTTTTGATAATGTACCACTTCGTATGAACTGTGAAGCTATCCACTCTAGGGATTATAACTATTTTTTTACTTGGATTTTCAAGATATGAGAATCTTGGCACATCGTCTTTAGTTTTGTATTCCAATAAATAGTCTAAACAATAATGATATTGTAAGATCATATTTATGACTAATTGCATGTCAGCTTCTTGCTCTCATAGAACATGCACCCATAATTCCTCTGAAATTCTTATAATTCATTAGGTTTTTAAAATAAAACTAAAAGATACTATGAATAGAGCTTGAAGATTAGGATAAAAGGTAAAACAATAATAATCTATTCTTCAAACCTTGTTTGGACTTTGGTTCAGACATATGGACTGAAACAAAATATCTTTGGGCAACTGGGAAATTTAAATATGAATTGATATTATATAATACTGTTAATTTGTTAATCTTTTTTTCATGTAACATTTATTATTATTATTATTTGCCCCAGGGGTACATGTCTGTGAATCATCAGGCTTACACCTTTTACAGCATTCACCATAGCACAAACCCTCCCCAATGTCCATAACCCATCCACCCTATCCCTACCCTCCCACCCCCCAGTAACCCTCAGTTTGTTTTGTGAGATTAGGAGTCTCTTATGCTTTGTCTCCTTCCCCATCCCATCTTGTTTCATTATTTTTCCCTCCCTACCCCTCACAACCCCCCACCCTATCCCTCAACTTCCTCATATCAGAGAGATCATATGATAATTGTCTTTCTCTGATTAACTTATTTTGCTCAGCATAATACCCTCTTGTTCCATCCATGTCGTTGCAGATGGCAAGATTTCATTTCTTTTGATAGCTGCACAGTATTCCATTATATATATACCATATCTTCTTTATCCATTCATCTGTTGATGGACATCTAGGGTCTTTCCATAGTTTGGCTATTGTGATCATTGCTGCTATAAACATTCAGGTGCATGTGCCCCTGAGGATCACTACCTTTGTATCTTTATGAGCACTACCTTTGTATCAGTAGTGCGATTGATGGGTTGCAGGTTAGCTCTATTTTCAACTTTTTGAGGAACCTCCACACTGTTTTCCAGAGTGGCTGCACCAGCTTGCATTCCCACCAACAGTGTAGGAGGGTTCCCCTTTCTCTACATCCTCGCCAACATCTGTCATTTCCTGACTTGTTGATTTGAGCCACTCTGACTGGTGTGAGGTGGTATCTCACTGTGGTTTTGATTTGTATTTCCCTGATGCCGAGTGATGTTGAGCACTTTCTCATGTGTCTGTTGGCCATTTGGATGTCGTCTTTGGAGAAATGTCTGTTCATGTCCTCTGCCCATTACTTGACTGGGTTTTTTTGTTTTATGGGTGTTGAATTTGAGAAGCTCTTTATAGATTTTGGATACAAGCCCTTTATCTGCTATGTCATTTGCAAATATCTTCTCCCCTTCTGTCAGTTGTCTTTTGGTTTTGTTGACTGTTTCCTTTGCTGTGCAAAAGCTTTTAATCTTGATGAAGTCCCAATAGCTCATTTTTGCCCTTACTTCCCTTGCCTCTGGTGATGGTCCTAGGAAGAAGTTGCTGCAGTTGAGGTCGAAGAGGTTACTGCCTGTGTTCTCCTCAAGGATTTTGATGGATTCCTTTCTCACATTGAGGTCTTTCATCCATTTTGAGTCTATTTTTGTGTGTGGTATAAGGAAATGATCCAGTTTCATTTTCTGTATGTGGCTGTCCAATTTTCCCAACACCATTTGTTGAAGAGACTGTCTTTTTCCCACTGGATATTCTTTCCTGGTTTGTCAAAGATTAGTTGACCATAGAGTTGAGGGTCCATTTCTGGGCTCTCTATTCTGTTCCACTGATCTATGTGTCTGTTTTGGTGCCAGTACCATACTGTCTTGATGATGATGGCTTTGTAATAGACCTTGAAGTCTGGAATTGTGATGCCGTCAACTTTGCTTTTTTTTTTTTTTTCCTTCAACATTCCTTTGGCTATTTGGAATCTTTTCTGGTTCCATATAAATTTTAGGATTATTTTTTCCATTTCTTTGAAATAAGTTGCTGGTATTTTGATGGGGGATTGCGTTAAATGTATAGATGGCTCTAGGTAGCATAGACATTTTCATAATTTTGTTCTTCCAATCCATGAGCATGGAATGTTTTTCCTCTTCTTTGTGTCTTCCTCAATTTCTTTCATGAGTACTTTATAGTTTTCTGAATACAGATTCTTTGCCTCTTTGGCTAGGTTTATTCCTAGGTATCTTATGGTTTTGGGTGCAATTGTAAATGGGATTGACTTTTTTTTTTTTAAAGATTTTATTTATTTATTTCATAGAGGGAGAGAGATCACAAGGAGGCAGAGAGGCAGGCAGAGAGAGAGAGGGGGAAGCAGGCTCCCCGCTGAGCAGGGAACCCGATGCGGGCTTCGATCCCAGGACCCTGAGATCATGACCTGAGCCAAAAGCAGAGGCATTAACCCACTGAGCCACCCAGGCGCCCGGGATTGACTCTTTAATTTCTCTTCCTTCTGTTTTGTTGTTAGTGTATAGAAATGCAACTGATTTCTGTGCATTGATTTTATATCCTGACACTTGACTGAATTCCTGTATGAGTTCTAGCAGTTTTGGAGTAGAGTTTTTTGGGTTTTCCATAAAGTATCACATCATCTGCAAAGAGTGAGAGTTTGACTTCTTTGCCGATTCAGATGCCTTTTATTTTGTTGTTGTTGCTGTCTGACTGCAGAGGTGAGGACTTCTAGTACTATGTTGAATAGCAATGGTGATAGTGGACATCCCTGCTGTGTTCCTGGCCTTAGGGGAAAAGCTCTCAGTTTTTCCCCATTAGTAATAATATTCACTATGGGTTTTACATAGATGGCCTTGATGATATTGAGTTATGTACCCTCTATCCCTACACTGTGAAGAGTATTGATCAAGAAAGGGTGCTGTACTGTGTCAAATGCTTTTTCAGCATCTATTGAAAGTATCATATGGTTCTTGTTCTTTCTTTTATTAATGTCTTGTATGACATTGATTGATTTGCGAATGTTGAACCAACCTTGCAGCCCGGGAATAAATCCCATTTGGTCCATTTGGTCGTGGTGAATAATCCTTTTAATGTGCTGTTGGATCCTATTGGCTAGTATTTTGCTGAGCATTTTGCATCCGTATTCATCACGGATATTGGTCTGTAATTCTCCTTTTTGATGGGGTCTTTGCCTGGTTTTGGGATCAAGGTAATGCTGGCCTCATAAAATGAGTATGGAAGTTTTCCTTCCATTTCTATTTTCTGGAACAGTTTCAGGAGAATAGGTATTAATTCTTCTTTAAATGTTTGGTAGAATTCCCCTGGGAAGCTGTCTGGCCCTGGGCTCTTGTTCGTTGGGAGATTTTTGATGACTGCTTCAATCTCCTTACTGGTGATGGGTCTATTCAGGTCTTCAATTTCTTCCTGGTTCAGTTTTGGTAGTTTATATTTCTCTAAGAATGCATCCATTTCTTCCAGATTGTCAAATTTGCTGGTGTAGAGTTGCTCATAATACGTTCTTAGAATTGTTTGTATTTCTTTGGTGTTGGTTGTGATCTCTCCTCTTTCATTCATGATTTTATTAATTTGAGTCCTTTCTCTTTTCTTTTGGATAAGTCTGGCCAGGGGTTTATCAATCTTATTAATTCTTTCAAAGAACCAGCTCCTAGTTTCATTGATTTGTTCCACTGTTCTTTTGGTTTCTATTTCATTGATTTCTGCTCTGATCTTTATTATTTCTCTTCTCCTGCTGGGTGTAGGCTTCCTTTGCTCTTCTTTCTCCAGCTCCTTTAGGTGTAGGGTTAGGTTGTGTACTTGGGACCTTTCTTGTTTCTTGAGAAAGGCTTGTATTGCTATATACTTTCCTCTTAGGACTGCTTTTGCTGTGTCCCAAAGATTTTGAACAGTTGTGTTTTCATTTTCATTTGTTTCCATGAATTTTTTTAATTCTTCTTTAATTTCCTGGTTGACCCATTCATTCTTGAGTAGGGTGTTCTTTAGCCTCCATGTATTTGAGTTCTTTCCAACTTTCCTCTTGTGGTTGAGTTCTAGTTTCAGAGCATTATGGTCTGAAAATATGCAGGGAATGATCCCAATCTTTTGGTACCTGTTGAGACCTGATTTGTGACCCAGAATATGGTCTATTCTGGAGAATGTTCCATGTGCACTGGAGAAGAATGTGTATTCTGTTGTTTTGGGATGGAATGTTCTGAATATATCTGTGATGTCCAACTGGTCCAGGGTGTCATTTAAAGCCTTTATTTCCTTGTTGATCTTTTGCTTTGATGATCTGTCCATTTCAGTAAGGGGGGTGTTCAAGTCCCCTACTAATATTGTATTCTTGTCAATGTGTTTCTTTGATTTTGTTATTAATTGGTTTATATAATTGGCTGCTCCCATGTTAGGGGCATAGATATTTATGATTGTTAGATCTTCTTGTTGGACAGATCCTTTTAGTATGATATAGTGTCCTTCCTCATCTCTTATGATATTCTTTGCCTTAAAATCTAATTTATCTGATATAAGGATTGCCACTCCAGCTTTCTTTTGCTGTCCATTGGCATGGTAAATTGTTTTCCACCCCCTCACTTTAAATCTGGAGGTGTCTTTGTGTGTAAGATGAGTTTCTTATAGACAGCATATAGATGGGTCTTGTTTTTTTATCCATTCTGATACCCTGTGTCTTTTAGTTGGGGCATTTAGTCCATTTACATTCAGAGTAACTATTGAGAGATATACATTTAGAGCCATTGTATNAGAGATATGAATTTAGAGCCATTGTATTGCCTGTAAGGTGACTGTTACTGTATATTGTGTCTCTTCCTTTCTGGTTTATGTTTCTTTTAGGCTCTCTTTGCTTAGAGGACCCCTTTCAATATTTCCTGTAGGGCTGGCTTGGTGTTTGCAAATTCCTTTAGTTTTTGTTTGTCCTGGAAGATTTTTGTCTCTCTTTCTATTTTCAATGATAACCTAGCTGGATATAGTATTCTTGGCTGCATATTTTTCTCATTTAGTGCTCTGAATACATCATGCCAGCTCTTTCTGGCCTGCCAGGTCTCTGTGGATAGGTCTGCTGACAATCTAATATTTCTACCATTGTATGTTATAGACCTCTTGTCCCGAGCTGCTTTCAGGATTTTCTCTTTGTCACTAAGACTTGTAAGTTTTACTATTAGATGACGGGGTGTGGACCTATTTTTATTGATTTTGAGGGGGGTTCTCTGTGCCTCCTGGATTTTGATGCTTGTCCCCTTCGCCAAATTAGGGAAATTCTTTACTAGAATTTGCTCCAATATACCTTCTGCCCCAATCTCTCTCTCTCTCTCTCTCTTCCTCTTCTGGGATCCCAATTGTTCTAATATTGTTTTGTCTTATGGTATCAGTTATCTCTCGAATTCTCCCCTCATGGTCCAGTAGTTGTTTGTCTCTCTTTTCCTCTGCTTCTTTATTCTCTGACATTTTGTCTTCTAAATCACGAATTCTGTCTTCTTCCTCATTTATCCAAGCAGTAAGAGCCTCCATTTTTGATTGCACCTCATTAATAGCTTTTTTATTTCAGCTTGGTTAGATTTTAGTTCTTTTATTTATCCAGAAAGGGTTTTTACTTCTCTAGAGAGGGATTCTGTATTACCTTCCATGGTTTTTTTGAGCCCAGCCAGCACTTTAAGAATCGTCATTCTGAACTCTAGTTCTTTCATATTACTAATGTCCACATTGATTAGGTCCCTAGCCATCATTACTGCCTCTTGTTTTTTTTGTGTGTGTGTTGATTTTTTTCTGCCTTGTCATTCTATGCAGATAAGAATAGATCGATGAGAGAACAAAACACTAAAGGGTTGCAATGACTCCAGAGAAATATGCACTAACCTACTCAGAAGAAACCTGGAACTGGGGAGAAAAGAAAGAGAGGAAAAAACCAAAAAATCAAACCAAACAAAAAAACCAAAATCAAACAAACAAAAACAAAACAAAAATAAATAAATAAATCAAAATCCTATATCTATATTTATATTATCTATTTCTGCTTCTATATCTCTGTCTCTGACTCTATCTCTATCTGTATCTATATGTATTAAACTGGTGAATTGAACAGACCCTATGTGTATACAAAAAATAATGTTAAATACAATGAAGGGATAAAATTTGGCTATGACAATGAAAATTTAAAAAGATTAAAAAGTGTTGATAAGATATAATAGTTAAAAACATTAAAATAGTTAAAAGGAAAATATTTGAAAGAAAAGAGTAAGAAAAAAAAATAAAATTCAAAGAATTCTACTTTGAACAACTAAGGAATCATGGGGAAAAAGCCATTCATTCTCTGTGTTGCTTTCCCCTAGCTCTGGAGTTCCACAATTCTCAGCGATTTTGAACTTGACTTTGGCTGGATATTTTTGTCTGGTCTTCTGGGGGAGGGGCCTGTTGCTGTGGTTCTCAAGTGTCTTTGCCCGAGGCAGAATCGCACTGCTCTCGCCAGGGGCCAGGCTAAGTAATCAGCTTAGGTTCGCACTTGGGAGCTTTTGTTCCCTGAACGCTTTCCGTAGGGCTTTGGAGGCCGGGACTGAAAATGGCTACTCCCATTCTCCCACCCGGAGGAGCCAAGAGCTCGGGGCCTCAGTCTTCAGTGCACCTCAGAGAAAAGCAGTCCATCCCTCCCACGTCCTTGGTGTCTGGCCGCGCTGCGAGCTCACCGGGCTTGTGACCGAGCATCTCTATCTCTGGCGCGTGGACCCGTTTAGACTCTCCAAACCCGGCAGATTCCTGCAGCTGCTCCCGCACCGCCCCTCTCAGAGGAGAAAGGTGAGTCTCTCCGGGTCTGCTGCCCTTGGGGTCCCCGTTCACAGAGCAGTGGCCCGACTGTGCTTTGGATCCCGGCCCAAGTTAACCCCGAGCTGAGAGACACCTTCTCAGCTTGGGTCTGTCTCTCCCATTGGCTTCTCTCTGATACTTGGGAGCTCTGTTGTGCTCATACACCCCTGGTCTTTTTGTGTCCCCGTGGGTCCTGAGACCACACTGTCCCCACGAGGGTTTCACCCCCTGCTTGGCTTCTGGGGTGATGTCCCTCAGTGGAGCCGACTTCTAACAGTTCTGAGTCTGTGCTCCGCTGCTCGCTCCCTTGCCGGCAGCCGGCCCCTCCCCCCAGGGTCTATCTTCCTGTCTCTTCAGATTCACTTCTCCGTGCGTCCTACCTTCCAGAAAGGGGTCGATTTTCTGTTCCTAGAATTGCTGTTCTTCTTCTCTTTGATCTCAGGTAAAATTTGTAGGTGTTCAGAATAGTTTGATAGCAATCTGGGTGAATTTCTGGGACCCGATGATAATCCGTCTCCTACTCCTCTGCCATCTTGCTGCTTCTCCTAATTTGTTAATTTTGATGATGATGTGGCATCTGTGTTTTTCAAATATACTTAAAGATGCAGACTAAAATATTTATGAATGAAATAAAAATGGATTATATAAATGCTGATAATTATTGATGGTAGATAATAGATATGTGAGGGAGACTCTTTATCCTCTTTTAATTTTATTTATGTTTAAAATTTCCATAATGCAAGGGCCATTGGGAGCTTCTTCAACAACTACAGCTTGAAACACAGAAATATGTGTTTTGGGGTTGTCAGAAGGAACCTAAATGTACTTGAAAGCACAGATGAATTGGAGATGTCCCAAACTCACGTGGTGGGCAGCTGTGACAGCAATGAAAGGAAGGGAGGAAGAAAGGAAGGATAGAAGTTAGGAAAGTGGAAGGATGGATGGGTGGATAGATGATGGATGGATGGCTTTGCAGAGGCTAACCCTATTTACCACACTTTCTGTGGAATATGGAGATCACTGTGTCATGGGGTGCAAGCACATGATGAGGGAGATTGGCCTGTGTAAGCTGAAACAAGAATAGGTGCAGCTGGGTATGTGCAGCTGGCAGGGCCATGATGATCTCCAGCTGTGGAAGACAGAGGTGTGCAAACTACCACGGAGCTCTCTCAACCCAGTTCAGTTTAAGTAAGTATTGGCATTACCACAGCCTTCACAAGCATTGCTTCCAAAATAACCAAGAACTTAAGTTTTATAAGGCTGCCCAAAGTGGCCTAGTTGCCTGCTGGCTGGCCACCCTATTCCCACCTGGGCAAAACTGTGGAGACTAAACTGGTTTGTTCGCCCTGTGGCACTTCCTCTCTCCAATCTCCCCTCTCCCTCATCTGTATTTGCCCTAGAGTGTAGATGGTTCATGGAGAAAAAAGGGTCTCCTATTTCCTTAGAAGAAAGGAGGCACAGAGGTAAGGTAATGATAATGTCACAAGTTCTCGGTTTCTAGCACTTTACCATTTACTCACACAGCTGCTCTCCATTAAAGAGCCTTTGGCATAGAAGCATGTATGGGATGGAGACCAGGTCAGTCCTCAGAAGATGAATTCTGAACTTACATTTTAATTCAAGATGTAAAACCAGAATACACAAGGCTTTTAAATATCCCTTTGTGTATCTAAAGATTTCCAGCATGCTCTGGTCATGACAGAATCATCCATTTTTCTCTTTCTCTTTTAAAAACAGTTTTGGACCTTGTGTTAGAGACCACAAAATCTCTTTGGTCTTTTTCTGCCTCTCATACGAGAAGCCAATAAACTCTGAGAAGCCAGGCTTGTGGAATGTTCCATCTTTCATTTCATTCTAGAAGGCTTTTGTGTTCCCAGATGAATTTTTAACCCCATTCACCACTTTTGATAATTACTACTTGAGGGTAAGGTGTTGTGAAAGAAGGAGATGCTCCCATGAAATGAAGTTATGAGAGATTTTGTTTTTGCTTCTAGTTATGTTCCCTTCTGCCATGAGAGTTAAGGGCTACCAAAGTACAATGATATGTCACATGGCAACAGTTCCTTCCCTGGAACATAATTTGTCCCAACTTGCATAGCAGTTTGCTATTCATTTCTATCTTCTCTTTTTAAAGGTGGAGAAGGAGCCACTCGGAAATGAGGAATCATTTCTATAGCTAAAGGCATCTAAAGTGATAGAGCTCTGTTAACAGGAGGATGGGCTTTTGCATGTAGTTCTAATATCAGCTCCCTACACAGAGTCATGAGTTTCCCATTTCCATTTTACCTAGTTTTCTTGGGTGAATTTTGATGTTTAGCTAAATTTTCTCTTCCTATTGTAAAAGATACAAGCTTGGCAAAGTGCTGTTGCTCAAGGTGGGTTTTTTTGTTTGTTTGTTATTTTAGTTTTTTTTTTTTTTTTAAGTAGGCTCCACACCCAACATGGAGCCAATGTGGGGCTTGAACTCATGACTCTGAGATCAAGACCTGAGCTGAGATCAGGGGTCCAATGCTTACCTGACTGAGTCACCTAGGAATCCTGTATTTTTGTCTTAGGTATTTAAAATGATCGTTTTTACAAATTGTCATCTCTGTTTCAACTCCTGCACTATACCATTCATTCCATAAACTATCTTTCTGTCCCATAGTTCTTTCTATATTATATAGACCTGTATTTTGTTGTTGTTGTTGTTAAATGTTTCACTAATCCACCACCAAAATGGAGCTGATTAAGTGAAGCTTGTTTTGCACTGAGGAGGGAAATCATCAGGGTAAATGGTACCACCACAGGAACCTGTGCTGGATAGGAATCCCCGGAGCCTGAAAAGGCACAACTGCAGCTGAAATTTAGAGATGCTCATTCTCCTATGTGGAATTTAGTAGTAAAAATCTTCACACTGAGCAGTGTCATTTATAGATGGCCTCCTGTCAAATGACCTCCCATTTTTATTCTTCTCCAAGAGTCAAAAAACATCTAAAATGGTGTTCTGCCTAATGTACTTGGTGGAAAAGGCATAATTTTTTTTGACTTTTCTGATACATAAGATTACATCATATTACATGTGTATGACCCTTCTGGCCTAGGCTTCAAGATCGTCAGGCTGTCACTAATGCATGATAGTGTGAAAAGAGAAAAAAACTAGGAATTGTGAAACTTGACTTCTAGTCCTAATTTTCCAAATTTTTGACTTCAGACAAGCCACTTATAATATGGGCCTAATATTAGTTGTGAGTATTGAATGAAAATAAAGAAAACTCTGCATTCAAGGCTTAGTAAGTACAGTAACTAAGTAGGTGCTTAATAAATGCAATCTTTATCAGTGTTGATTATATTTCACATCTGCCTTGTGTATATTTCACACACATACTGCCTGTGTGACTGTGTAACTCAGTTCTACCCCATGGAATGTGGTCAGAATGATGTGGGCTCTTTATGGGTTGTGCTATAAAAGGAGGGAGAGTGCCCTCTCTTGTGCCTCTCTTGTACCCTATCCTGCCTCTTGGAATGTGGACACGGTAGCAAGTCCTCTTAGACCATGTAAAGAAGGGCAGTATGCTAGGGACATCAGATAAGGTGATTTGGTGGAGCAGATTCTTCATAGCAGCTTGGGACCATTCAGGACTAGATTCTTAGAAGACAAGTAACTTTCTAGCTTAGTTTAGAAATCTGTTATATACTACTGAATCTATCTCTATCTAATAAATATCAGATTAACTACTAAAGTATTTGGTTTGTCAGTATACAAATAATACCAGTTATCCTTCTATGTGAACCATAGTATTTTTTACATGAATGACAATAATACACGTGCATTTTTAAATATAGGTGATTATTTAGTTTGCATATGACACGAAACACACTTTCTGTGTCCACTGTCATACCTACAGTTCGTTATTTATATACTAACCTTCACATACACATGATACAGTTACCACACACACACGCATCAAAATGTAAATAGCCTGAATATAGTCTTATCTCTATTTAATTCCATACAATCCCCATTTAAGACCACTGAAATGTGCAATTAAATTAGTACAAATTATAAACATCACTTGAAATATTACTTTATGACAGGAAACTGGTGTTTGAAAACTTCATTAGGATCAGAGATTCTTTTAACCAAGTTTATATGAAGCCATTTTCCAATAGTCTTATTTTTGGCCACATAAGGCATCTTACCAATTTCCTAACCCATAGTTTACAAACCCAGACCATACTGAATGAAAAAAAAAATCAGGAATCCTTGAGAAAGTGCACTGCAATGCTACTATAAAAGGAAGACAGAGAGAGATGTATCAAAAGGGGAAGTCAGAAAGATTCAAAGCATAAGGAGATGATCAGCCATTGCTGGGTTTGAAGGTGAAGGAGGTCATGAGCCAGAGAATGCAGGTGGCCACTAGAAGCTGAGAACGACCCCTGGATGAAAGCCAGTGAAGAAATGGGGACCTCAGTCCCAACAAATCTATGGAACTAAAAACTTCCAAGAACTGGATTGATCCTTGAAACAACATCTTGATTTTACCCTGGGAGACCCTTAGAATTCTAACCTACTGTTTGTGAGATAAAAAATGGCATTGTTTTGAGCCTCTAAATATGTGGGGGGTTTTTTTGTTGTTGTTACATCACCAGGAGAAAACTGATGCTGCCACCCAGAACATTTTTGTGGTTCACTGGTTATGGTGGGCCTGAGGAGGGTTGAGGTCAGCTGATACATGGAATTTTGGCTCAAGACCACATCACAGTGGGTCTATCAGACGTGAAAACACAGTCTTCCCATTATCCGTCCTATTTCCTGAGTATTTTATTGGATTAGATATACTTAGCGATTTCCAAAATGGTATGACTGTCAAGAAGAAGAGCCAAATGGTAGATAGTGGAATACTAGTTCCCTACCAAAGTATAAGCTGTAGAAATACTGTATTGCTAAGAAACCAGAGGTTAGTTCTATGGAAAACTTGGAAGATGCAGGTGTGGTTATCCTTATTACAGGCTCACTTATGGTACCTGTTGCACTTGGGCCTTGGAGAATAAGGGTTATGAATGTCAGCTTAATAAAGTGATGACTCCATTGAGGATGTAGTTTTTTTACTAGAGCCAACCAACACAGCCCCTGGTACTTGATAGGGCACTATTGATCTGGAACATACATCCTGCCTCCCCCTCACTTCAGTAATTGGATCTTAAAGAGTTGGCTTTTATCATGTAGAGACGGCTGTACACCTTCAGGGTCAACAGGAATAGGATCCGTTAGCACCACTCCCAGATAGAATCATTGCTCCAGTTTCTTAGCTCTCATTTCAGAAGAGCACTTAAACCAGGGAGGCCAGGGGTGAGCAATGAACCCTTAATACTGGCCTCTCTGACTGAACTATATTATTATATTTTCTATTGTATAGCACCTGGATTAGTGAAGTCAACCTACCTTATGGGATGCTGCTTCTGGCACAGAGCCAGATGGGCCTGTGTGAAGAACTTTTCCAGTTTAAATATAAGACATTGGGCTGGAGGGGGAGCATTTGAGCTTCCAGAAAGTTTGATGTAACTTTCAATAAGATGTTTCACCTGCAATTGTTCCCTTTTCAGGAGAACATGAAAACTCATATGATAATCTGTTCAAGGATCACGTTGCTGATCTTTGTAATGTTCTGAATCCTATGTTCTGACTTGCAGTATTCTGATCCCGTTAAATTCTTTCTACAGTAAGATAAGTACACCATACTTGGATAAGTAAACTTTATTTTACATACCTATGCTGTGCTTGTGTCTGCTTCTGCCTGAAATGACTACTGGCCGTTGTTCATATGGTGGTTTTATAGCTCAACATGCATGTCTCTTCATGAAATCTCACCAAGCTACTGCTATTGCTAAGTGCTTAGGTTTCTAGTAGCAGCACTCTGACATGACTGTCTCTGCCCCTTACTTGTTCCCCCACCTCAGGCCTGTGAAAATGCAATCACATACCATAAAGGCCAACTGATATCAGGTTGAGTATATAGTGGACACTTTCTATCATGGACAGGGAAGCTCCTTGTCCTTAATGGAATACGCACTTGGTTGTAGGTAGTCTTTCCCGAGTGTCATACTTCTGAAAGTTTTCTCCCATCAGATACATCCATGCAGACCTTGGATTCAGAAGTGAGCACTCTGAAGAGCTGGCTATATTTGGAAGAAGTGATCTGGTGCTAGGTGCTAGAGTGCTCACTGCTCGGATCTTCCCTTTAAGGTTAAAGGAGTCATCTTGAAGTTGCCAGGATGTTGCTACTGATAGCTGTCAGCTGAGTCTGTTTCCACGAATTGCTCTTGGAGAGTAGCCCTTTCCCCAGAGACAGCTTGTGTGAAGTGACTGGTCACTTCTAGGAATCTACACTCTTGGTCTAAATTTAGGACAACTAAATGTTCAGAGCTCTCTAAGTCATTGACTGACTTACAACTGTATTACAATTCAACTGTATTACAATTCAATTTCTCTGTCTCCCTAATGTTACTTCCCCCACTAATTCTTGTAGGCATTGTTCCTAATAGTATTCCCAATAAATATACTCTACAGAAATCTCTGTTAGTGCAGTGGTGAGGTACAGTGTTTTGGGGGGAAGCAGTGTGTTGGAATGTCTAACATTTAATCCCAGGCACTTGTTGGAATTTAATATTCATCTTTATTTTGTTCTGAATGTGTACATGAGGTGATCTGGGTCAGAAACAGATTTTGTATTTGTGACTTTATAACTAATAAGCATGTGATTCCCCCTTACCTGAGTTCTTACCCCTGAGGTGATGTGATGAAAGCCAGGTAGGAAAAACTCCTGCATAAGTAGTAGACATGGCCCTGGTGAGAGATAGGGGAAAATGGGTTGTCTCCTTATAAACAGGACAGCTCTCTCCTCTCTCCTCCCATAAATGGAAGAAGAAAAACCTCTGCTCTGTGGCGATGGGATGAGAAGGGTCCTGGGTTCTCATTCGAGCCTTTTGGAATATACATCCGAGTCTCCAGGAACCGTATGGGCCTCCTGTAGCTCTCTGGCTTTTTACGACCTCCAGATGTCTCCAAGGGCCTGGGCCTCATTTTCTTTTGAAATGTAAACACATACCTCTAGAATTAGGTAAATCTCTCTGGAATTCTCTAAGCATGTTACCCCAGGATCCCAAGTGTTCAGAAAAATTCATTCAGAAAGCCCAGACAGTAGAGAAACACAAAACTATTTTCTCTACATCCCACCACATCACAGTTGCTGATTAGAAGCCTTGGTGTTTTCATTAGAGAAAGTTTTGCAGCGTGGTTGAACTGTGTAGTTTCAGACTGCCTTTTTGAGAATCCTGGAGATTCTATGAACCATTTAATATTCTGTAATAAAATCCTTTTCTGTTTAAACTCAGCAAAATAGATTCTTTCGTATTTGCAAATAAGATCCCCAGCTGCTAGAGACAAAATTTATATAATGTTATAAAACATGCAGATAAAACTATATGTTGTTTAAGGAAACATACCTATTTAGTAAAATAGAAAAAACATGTTGAAGAATAATCATCAAATTCAAGATTACCTGATATTTACTTCAGAGTTTGGAGAAAGGAAGAATATTGATTGGTAAAGAGCACACAGGACCATAGCCATACTGGCAATGTTTTATTTATCATGACTGAAGAATACAAGGATAGTCACTATTTTATTATGTATTTATGTGTGTGTATATATACATATACATGTGTATGTATATATATGACATTGCTTAATAAGTGTAAAAATACCTACAGAAAATCTTTTAGTGGTTACTTAACCTGCTACAACAGAGCTTCGCAAATAATCTAGCTCCAAGACAAATATTAATTTATTCCTCCCTCACATAAGAATCCTTAGGGAGACAATCCAGGTTCAGGGAGAGGCTCTGCTCCATATTGTCATTCAGTGACTCAAGTTCCTTCCTCCCTTATTACTCCATCTTCCCCCTAGAACATTCACATGGTAAAAACTGGGTCACAGGTGTGTGAGTGTACCCAGCTCATAGAAAGGGAGCAAGGATGTGCAAGGTTAAAACAAGGCCAAGACCAGGAAGTGGCTCACGTTACGTCTACTAACTTCCTGGTAGAGAAAACTGAAGTCTATGGTCAGAGCAGGCTCCAGGCACTTCCCAGGCAGATGAGGTGCCCAGCTACAATTTTCTTGCTGTGAAAGGAAGGAGGAATGCATTTTGAGGAAAAACTAGCAGTCTTTTCCAAAGGGACTTTAGGAAAGCTGTGTACAAAAAATATAATCTAATAAGACCTAAGTGCAATTTTCTTCCCTGTCACAAATCTACAAATCTAATCAGCTACCATTTAATTTTACCACAGAGGTAAAATTCTGCATCTCCAGAGAATATGCTGTGCTGGCTCTTAGTGGACTTAAGGACTTCATGTGAGTAACACTCGACTTAAAAGAAAAAGGATTAAGAGCTTTCATAAGTCTCTTCATTGAATCTCTTGCCATTATTGACCAAAGCTTTCCAGGAGGAAACTTCACGGTCCACTGCACAAGTGCCTTTTCTGCTCTGTTTGGCTTGTTTTCTTTTGTTTTTGTTTGTTTGGCTTGGTTTTGAATTCACCTTTCTTTTTTTTTTTTTTTAATTTTATTTTTATTCTTTGCCCAAGGGGTACAGGTCTGTGAATCATCAGGCTTACATCTTTCACAGCACTCACCAAAGCACAAACCCTCCCCAATGTCCATAACCCATCCACCCTATCCCTACCCTCCCACCCCCCAGTAACCCTCAGTTTGTTTTGTGAGATCAGGAGTCTCTTATGGTTTGTGTCCTTCCCCATCCCATCTTGTTTCATTATTTTTCCCTCCCTACCCCCCACGACCCCCCACCCTTGAATTCACCTTTCAATTATATGTTCTCACTTGTCTTCCCATAGCAAAGATTGAGGAGAAAATGATTTCCTTTGTATTTGTTAGAACTTGTGAAGATCTTCTCCAAAGTAGGGAAAGGTTACCATGGCAACAGTGTGTCTGAATTATTCCATCCAACTAACTAATCCTAATTCCTGTCCATGCTTAAATAAAGGCAAGGGTTTGCTGAAGCAGAATTCCAGCTGTTCTACAAATTAGTTTGTGCAGCACAGATTTTTCTCTTTCAATATTTGTGGTCATCCCTCTGAATATTAAAACCAATTTTGAATAAAACAGTTTTTAAGTAGAAAAATATGGCATTTCCGCATACTCTTCTCTTTTTAGAGATAAAAGAACTAGGGATAAAAGAACAGGGGGAAAAGAGAGAGAGATCAAGGTGATAGAGGCACCCCTCCCCTCAACCCCATTCTATAAATAGGTGGGGCTAATAAATTGGAGTCATAATTTCAGCAGTACTGAGGACAGAGAGTCCACACAGTCACCACTCCCTCCACCCCGAAACACACACTTCCTTCCACACCTACCTATGCTGAAAATTGCTAACCAGCATTTTCCCTGCTGAACCCAGTTGCGGCCCATAACTCATTCTCAACAAAGTGTTTTAAGTAGATGATGTAATTTGGAATTGGTACTTGAGTTGAAATTATTTGCCAGCCCTAATCCAATTCTTTGTCTCTTGAGTTCTAGTCTCGTATCTTTATATTTACTATGCTTCGATTTTCCCTGTTATGCCAATGATTGGGATATTTTATTTTAAAGCAGACTAAATGAATTTTTACATAAGTCAAACTGCTTTTGTTATAGTCATATAGCCAATCATTCACACTTTTCCAAAGCATAATTATTTCATTGATAAACATTTTCATTTTATTTCTTAGGTAGGACTCATCAAGTTCAGGATTCTGCCTCACACTTTTTATACTTGAATTACATTACACTTGAATTATTTTGTTCTTCAGTTATTTTTCTCTTCTTGGGTTATTTTAGCAATGGATCCCTTAAATAAGTGGATATACTAAAACATTTATTCACAGGTAAATGTATTTGCATAATATGAGATGGTTAAATACATACACACGCACTACATAATAGAAAAATGTCCCCAAACTGAATAAATTCTTAATATCTCTTATTTCAAATGCTTTACACAATTTTAGCCTTTTTTAGAACATGCTAATAGACACACTAACAAATAATGGTTAACGGCTCTTGAACCAGATAAGTGTGACGAACAAAACTAGATCTAACACAGGATATTGGGCCAAATTCTATCATAAGTCCACACATGAGACTTTCTGTAAAACTTCCTCTTTGCAGTTAAGGGCACAATTTAGACCTCAGTGGTTATGCCTGTATATAGCCTGAGGGGTGAAAAAAGAAGGGGTTTGGAATAATTGAGTTCCACCATTGTTCTTTGCTATGTTTTGGTAGACTTTGTAAATAGTTTAAATTAGACAAGAAGAGAGACCACACAGAAAAACAATCTTGCATCTTATTCAAACTTTACAAGTCAGTTTCTCCATCTCTTGTGATCATGCGTACACATCTAAGTCAAAGAAAGTAGCTATTCAAATTTCCATGCACTCACCGCCCAATGAGGAATGTCATGCTAATTAGATTACGGTTTCTAGATTCGGAGTGACTGCTGCCTCCTGGTGGCTTGAATTAACATTGACATTTTGAGTTATCATTTTTGCAAATGAACCGAAAATACTGTTTTATTTTATAAAGAAAACTGATATTAATTTAAGTCCCCATTAGATTTTTGGTGATTTTTGTGTATTAGTAATTGTGTTGATAGATGATGCAGTATTAATTATCAATAATCATAGTAAATAAGAAAGCTTATTCCTTTGTGTTATGCCACCAACTCCCACCCTACATCGGGTTTATAAATGTTTTACCTTAGTTTTTATTCATCAAAGCATCTCTCTCTTTTAACTTGGTTTATTTATGACAGTCAATGTAACTGAGTTCCCAAGACGTTAAAAGGCCTTACTGTGTTGTGTCTTCCAGCTCTTCCTTTGTGCTGCCCTCTTCTGGAAGAGGTTGAAATGGCAGCAGTATACATACTTCCCTACACTGAAAGAAAAATGGTACCTCTGCATTTTGCATATTATCCTCTCAAAATTATAAATAATTTCAATCATTCTCCACTTCCAGTTCAAACAATTATCACTGATTAGTTTTTTTTAACCACAGTGCTGTGATTAAGGATGTACATCCTGTATTCTCAAATTTCATTGTCCACAATGAAAATCGTTGATATACAAAAAAAATGTCCACAAATTTAATTCAGTTCTTCCCCTAACATAAAATGAAGGCCTATGGCTCTAGGACTATAAATTTCTGAACCTATTTTCTCAACACCTGTATTATTATCTTAAAAGCTTGTGTAGATAAATTCCAGTTTTTTACCTGAGTCTGCAGGACACTCTTTGGAATCTACCTATTTTGCCATTGTCATTGGCATAAATGTGGTTTTTTGAATTGTATCCTCAACATTAGGAGTTTTTCAACCTTTTTTCTAGAGTGGCACTAGTTAGTAATTTGACTTACCTCTACCCCGTTATCTCTCTTTTGTAAGTACTGAATTCTTGAAAGAAAGATTCCAAACGGCCTGGTTCAAGACAGGAAACTACCTATGAATTAATTAATAGTGTGACAGGAGTGCCTGGTCTGTTAGACCAAACACCTACACTTGTATGCAAAAATCATGCTCAGAAAAGAATGAGTGAATGTGAATTGATTACCTCCTTCTCAAAATACTATATATCTATTGCTCTGTAATAAAATTGCTACAAATGCAGTAACTTAAACAACATATTTATTATTGTACATCTTCTGTGGCTGAAGAGTCTGGGCATGGCTTCTCTGGCTTCTCTGTTTTAGGGTCTCTCGTGAGGCTGCAGTCAAGATGTCAGTCAGGGCCGAAGTCTCACCTGAAAGGGAGGGCTTACTTCCAGATGGAAAAACTGACAGAATTCATTTTTCAGAAGAGCGGTTAGATTGAAAGTCCCAGTTCCTAGCTGGCTGTTGGCTATAACTTGCCATGTGGATCTCTCCAACATGGCCTCTTGCTTCGCAGTGTACAAGCCAAGAGGGCAACATAAAGAATCTGCTAACAAGATGGACATCATAATCTTATCTAACTTAATCATGGAAATGATGTTCCATCACATTTGGCACATTTTGTTGGTTAGTTACAAGTCACAGTTTCTGTCACGCTCAAAGGGAGGGGATTATGCAAGGAGGGATCCCTGAGTGTTGCCTACCATGAGCACTTTTAATCAACCATGAAGACATTTTAGTTAGTTCAGCAAGTGCTATATCTCTCACATAAAGCACCGTGTTATATGATTGGGGACTTAAGAAAAAGACAGGATTCTTTCCATTGCCTTTATAAAATCTGTAGTCTACCACTTTAGTCAGTAGACTCAAAATAATATAGAAATAAGAGTGCAGACCATATATTCCTCTTCTTAAGCCTTTTTAAATCCTTCATGTTGCTCTGAGACTAAAATACAATTTCTCACCAAACCTCAGCATGGCCTGTATTATCTAGCCCTCAGATGCTTTGACATCCTCATCTTGTGTTTCTTCCACTTTTCCACTATGTTCTACCCACGTTAGCATCTGACAAATGCTAGGACATGTGTATGTTTGAAAACATTTAGAAAAAAAACTTTAAAAAATTATGTCATTAAATTCCCACCATTAAAACCTCAATCATACAAAGAATGTCTAGCTTTAAACAATATAATTTCATATTGTGACCACTAAGATAAACTAGTTGTCAAAATGTACCCTTTGATAATGAACTGCACTGGATTGCTTTATGGGACTGTTAACTGTACACTGGTTGATTGCTGAGCACAGCTTTCCATAGATGAATGTTTTGATTTGAAGAAGTAACTTAACTAGACCTCAGAATCCTGGGGACACTGTGCAAGAGTTGGAAGGATCCTTATAGGTTATATATACCAATCTCACTTATCGTTCAGTGTTTTTCTTTCCTGTATCACATAATGTCTTCTTACCAAGCAACCACAGAAGTTCTGTTGATTCTAAGAGAAGCTTCTTAGCAATTGTTTTTAGCTCATGTCATGGCTACTTACTGGTCAGAATCCTTTTTTTCTTTGTCAAAAGACACATTTGAAGTCATAGATACACTGAAGCCAACATATTCTGGCTCAAAAGCCCATGGTCTTTCTTTACATGGAGTTTACATCTTCTCCCTTGAATTCCTTTGTCTTTATCTCCAAGTTCACCTGAGTCAATGAAATATTTCTGCATTACAAATGGTCCTTTTTCTTTCTAGTTTATAGTCCATCAAACTGTGACCATGATCTATTTAAGGTTCTGGAAGACTTGAAGTAACATGTATTGTTTCTCTTATACTTTTTTTCCATTTTTTTTCTTTGTTACTTCCTGATCTGAAGCGTTTGATTCAAAAATTACAAATGTGTAAGCAGAAGAAAATTATTTCTCTCTCTCTCCTTCTCTCTCCTTCCTTCCCTTCCTATTTCCCTTTACCCTTTTCCTATTTCTTCAGGTTTTTTCCTCCACCTTCTATTATACAGAAGAAAATTTTTTGTCAGCTATGTTAAAGGTAGAATGCATACAATTTGAACAAAATCCCGTCCAGTTTGATCATAAAGTCTATAAAGAAGTTGCCAAATTATACATATACTTTGGCCCTCCTTCTTTTTTTATATAATTGTTTATGTCACTTGGGAATGTTTTATGCCTGGGATAGAAGAAGAGAGAAGGAAAGTAGAGGACAGAGTAGAATGACTTCATAATTAGCTTGAGGATATAGCCTTTCTGAGTGTGAATTACAAAGGGGCAGTGTTTTCAGTCAAGTGAAAACTGACTTGGAAATAGATTTAGCTACACGTTTTACGTCTCCCAGGGACTTTGATTTTACTTATGCTATTTAAAGATGATCACTCTCTGGGTGAGCCAAGTTGAGGCCAAAAGAACAAGACTCCCCTACCTCTCCTGAAAGTGTTGAGATTTATTTCTCTGGGGTGGCCTAAGTGAGTACTGATTCATTCCAACAAATCATCCTGTTTTCATTTAGAGATTAATATGTTACCATATAACACCCAGAGAAAACTGGAGGAATTAGTAATGGTATATTTCAAGAGCCATCGCACCATAAAATAAATCGAAAACATAGGGCCTGTTGTATGTTTAGAGACACAGAGACTTGTATAAGAGTACCTAAAGGAATAATTTTGAAACCTAGGCCAGGGTGTTAGAGAATTAAAGTATCTGGGTTTCACATAGATTTATGAGGAACCACAGTTGGAGTTACATTTAGGATTAACAATCTGTGTTATATAGATTTTTATATAGATTTCCATTTTTGCTATTGGGATTTACTTACATCAGTTCCTTCCCATTTAACCATGATTAGTTCACTTATTCATTACATTAATTCAATAAATACTTATTGTGTGCTAAATATGTGCTAGGCGTTTAGGATAAAAAGATTTATAAGTGTGGCATCCTGGTATGAGGAATGTATAGACTTTGAGACAAGAAGTCCCTAAGGAGCCTTGTTCTGCCTCTTCATCCCTCCCTCTGCCCTATGGGAACAGTAGAGGAAAATAATGATGAAGCAAAATTTAATGCTGTTTTACAATTAAAAGATATATCTGGATTATAATCCACTCACAAGCCTATTATCTAATTTTCTCAAAATCATCCAATTCTATATTTACATATTTGGGCCCAAGTCCTTCCATTTGCTCCTCAAGACCCACTGCCAGCATCAAATGGTTTCCTTCATTTCTGGCCTTTTCAGCTAGGTTTCACCAAAGGGAAGCCCCAGCAGATCAGAAAGAGGCAGAAAAGTAAAGTCAGGGCATTGATTCCTTCCTCTCGAGGCGATCATCTTGGGATGGCAGTGCCCTTCCACCAAAAGCCGTTGCCCTTCCACCGAAAGTCCTTGCCCTTCCACCGAAAGTCGTTGCCCTTCCACAGAAAGCCGTTGCCCTTCCACCGAAAGTCGTTGCCCTTCCACCGAAAGTCGTTGCCCTTCCACCGAAAGTCGTTGCTCTTCTCTAGGTGGGTCTCTCTGTAAGACTCTGAAGCCGGGTTCCATCACGTGCTCTCATCTCTGTCTTTTGAGCTCCCATCTAGTGAGGCTTTAGTGTTCCACTAAGTGCTTCAGTGTTCCTGTGGTTTATCCAACACTCTGCCTATACTTTTGAAATTAGTTTGTAAATAAATATGCCTAGAATTTTTCTATTTTGAGTATTGGGACTCTGGATATTACAGTGTTCGGTCACCCTATTGTGTTTTATTTATTAATTTGCTTCCTGACTTGTTCTAAAAAAAGCCCTAAATAATTTGTGGTGTATGTTTATTGTTTTTAGATACACAATTATAATTTTCAAATAATTGGAATTTAAATAAATGTAAGAGACATAAAAATAATATGCTTTTCTTAAACCAATAAATATTTTCTGACCTATTTTCATATGCTTTATAATGATAAAAGTATAAACAAAAATACATATCTCACATACAAAATGAGATGGGTAAAATTGTGCCCTAAACAGAAATACTTCACTCTTTGGGTTTTTTTGTATTTCTTGTTCTTGATTTATTTTCTTTTCCATTCTTCAAAACAGAAATGAAACAATACTTCTTTTATTTCTTATTTCAATGTTATTATGATATTTTCTGACTTTTAATGGAGCATGTGTAGTCTCACAGCCTGACAAATCTGGCAAGATTTCTTAAACAGAAGTAACGCTCTTTGACCAACAGGTGTTTTGTTACTCTCACAGGCCCAGTCACGTGAGGGAGTTAAAAGTTCAAATGAAGTTTAGCAAACTTTTTTCAGTCTATAGAATATTTTTGTTAAGATGGTTCAACCAGTACTTCTGAAAATAAATCATAAGTCCTAGGATATTAAATGACTTTCTAATTCTCATGTATTATAATATTGAATATTTTCATTTATATTTATTCTATGGAATATTTTTATAAACAGATTATGATTAGAATAAAATGGGAGTACATTCCAGTTTTCTCAACATATGACCTTTCCACTCTGTAAAATTTACAATAACCTGATTGAGATTACTCCTGGTCCCAAAGATTTAAAGCATCAAAGCTATATAATCAGAGATTTTTAATCTAGAGTCTATGGACTCTGGTCCTTGAGTAAACTACAGGAATTCACAGAGTCTAGGATTTTACTGTATGAAAAATACTCCTTTTTGTTACATATTTGTATTTTTCTGGGAGAACATATTAAGAATTCAAAGGAGGTTAACCACTACTTTTTAATTTTTATTGAGCATTGTAGATATTACTATTGTTGAAAATATTCAAGAACCTTACATGTAGGGCCCTCCTTATAGGGCCATATATCCAGACAAGAATAAACATGAGACCCCAAACAAATATGGGTGAATGCAATGTATGCCATATCTGAGCAGAAGCTGTAAAACATTTTGAGGTTTCACCACGTCCTGGGTTAACCTCAGCCATCAAACTAGAAAGCCCACATGCAGGCTGCTCCACCAGCCTGCAATACCTAAAATATTGAGGGGTTTCTTTGTTTCTGCAGGAAACGTTACCCTATGCTGACAGAAAACAAGATGGTCAATTTCCACATATTTTTCTAGAGTAGACTAAATTAGTTTCTCTGTGCTTGGGCTAAACAGTTAATCAATTAAATTTTTAATCATTATTTCCCATGCTGTTCCACAGTGGTTAGTATGTCATCTTCTATGATTGCCTCAACAGAACTTTCTCTCTTCCAAAAACTCTTCACAAATCCTTTCTTGTTAAAGTCAGTTCAAACACTTTGCTTCTAGTCTAGAAGAAGGAATAGGGATCATATTTACCCTCCCTTCATGCAACAGGAAAAATACAGACAAAATATATGAAACAAAGGTTTTCAAGATCATAGATGAGAGGCAACAAAAGACAGTGATCCAAGAGATAGGAAACAGATGAGGTACATCTTATCTGACAAAAGCCTTCAATTGATTTTTTAAACTATAAATATTTGTTTTTTTCTTTTTAAACTATAGATATTTGAAGCTGCAAATTAGTTTAGCCCTTGAAATAATAAATTCAAATCCCAAAACATTCTTTTCTTTAATACTGAGTGTATTTTCATTTCTTGGGTAGCCTCATCAATAACCACTAGTCATTTAAATGTATGTTGATTTAATGATAAAACAGTGGAAGTCATCCATTTGGCAGCCAAACCATATGCAGTTTGTTGAACTGTAGAAAAAATTACATTTAGATGACAATTAAACAGCTTCTGAGTGTGAGAGATCTTTGAGGATTCTAACTTGAAACCCTTTGAAAAGAATTTCCACATGAGTTAGCTTACAAAATCCAGCTTGTTTCTTGTTACTATGAGCATTGCATTTGGAAACTCACATTTCATCTTAGTATTAAATCATAACACTTTTGTTGTGGAAAGGGTAAGATCAGGAACTCTCTCACCAAAATTAAAGACTTCATGACTCTTGGATTCTATTAGGAAATGATACTCGTAGCTTTCTACAAGTATACATTTAAGGAAAATATTAGTGGATACTTTTATTTAGAAAATCCCCAAGGTAGAAAATAAGCAAGACATTTTGATGTATAATGTTGCTCTCAAACATGACAGTTATGTGTAAGTTTAAAAATGCAGAATATAAAATTGTTTTAAAATTGTTGATACTTCTTTTGGAATAGGAAGATCTCTATAAGGAGACTTCAATCAGGAGAGAAATGGGGGATTCTCTTCCCAGATTTGTCACTGTCTGTCTCTAAGGGTTGGGAGCAAGGCCATTAATTTAGCTGTGCCTTTGTTTCTGCATTCTTAAGATGATAAGTTTTGAATTCTCTTCCAGTTAGAAAATTCTCTAACATTATGAAACAATCTAAGAAAGGCTTGCAAAGGAATAAAACATAGCTTTCAACAATGTCAAAATGTTACACAGCTTTCAAACAATTACCATGTCATGGTGATTTGTGAGAAAACCAAAGGAGAAGTTTGTAGTCTTCATTTTGAATTGAAACTTAAATAAAGACATTTCCCTTAAGTAAATAAATATTTCCAGAACTAATAAATTCTAAATATTGTAATGATAACAATGCTAATGAACACTGAATTCAGTTTTAAACATTTTGTTTTTGTTAAAAACACATAGCAGTTGGGGCACCTGGGTGGCTCAGTGGGTTAAGCCTCTGCCTTCGGCTCAGGTCATGATCTCAGGGTCCTGGGATCAAGCCCTGCATCAGGCTCCCTGCTCAGCAGGGAGCCTGCTTCCTCCTCTCTGCCTACTTGTGATCTCTCTCCCTCTCTGTGTCAAATAAGTAAATAAAAATCTTTAAAAAAAACCACAGAGCAATTCAATTTATATATTCACAGACAATCAACATTAGTTAGAAACATTAGTCAGATAATAGACCTTATTTGTATGCAGTTGACAGCATTTATATCAATTTTTCTCTAAAGAATGTAAAGAGAAGTGTCTACATATCCATACCTTGGGCTGCATAAAATCCAGTAGGGAATGGGTGGGCATTCATTCTCTGCTTCCCTTGGTATTGCCTCAGGGATTTCAACATTTACTTCAGATTCAAAAAAGCCATTATTTTTTTATCGATGAACATTTTGGGATTGCTAATGTGTGAATAAACGTATAGTGTCCAGAGTCATTAAAATCAATATTTTGACATCTTAGAATAAACAATCAGGTAATTAAAAATTGATACATAAAGCTATAATAAACTGAAAAATGAGTTTTCAATTTAATCATGACCGTATTTTTACTTTGGTGAGGTCACTTTTTTGATTTTCTATATATTTGAGCATTTCACCTAGAACTATGTTTCAAATAGCTATACAGAGAATATGTTTGGGGTGTTTGGGTGGCATAGTCAGTTGAGCGTCCAACTCTTGGTTTTGGCTCAGGTTGTCATCTCAGGTCATGGGATAGAGCCCTATGTTGGGCTCAGCCCTCAGCACAGAGTCTGCTTAGGATTCTCTCTCCCTCTCCCCCTACCCTGCCCAAATAAATAAATAAATCTTTTAAAAAACGAGAATGTATTTATCTGGATAATTAATGCTAGCGACCCTCAAAGCTTAGTATCTTAACACAATAAAAGTTAATTCCCTGTTGAAATATAATCTCATGAGGGTCAAGTAGCACTTTTGTTGGTTTTCTTCAGACAGTAATTAAGGAGTCCAGCCTTCTTCCATTGGGCAGCACCAGCATCGGAGAGAGAGGAGAGGGAATACATGAAAAATGCCCCTGGGAGTTTTAGGTCCAGGCCTGGGAGTGTAGTTCTCTTCCTTCCATATTTCATTCACTGGAAATGACTCAGATGGTCTCAGCCTAATGCAAAGGATGACTGGGAAATGTCATTATCTTGACTGCCTAGGAAGAGGCAACAGGATCAGAGAGCATCTAGTCAGCCTCTACCACAAAGAATACAGTTTTAACATTTTTAAATCCATGTTTTTTCATTATTCTCCCTCCAAATTCGTGTTCCCTGTTAGCCATTCTGCCTTTCCCTGGCTTGGGTCATTATATCTACGAGGGAATGGGAGATCATGGTCATGCCAAGCATGGTGTTGAAACTAAAATCTCAATATAAGTCAGGTTCCTTGGAAAGACAGAAGAAATTTACTCCCTCGGTAAGAGATGGTAAAGAAGTTTGTCTATAGCAGTGTAGACCATGGGTGATCTATTTTTTTTTAATTAAAATTCTCTTCACAATATTAGATATCAATTATTCAATAAGAAAACAAAAATTTCATAAAAAGGCAAATTAAAATGTTTAGCATTAAATTAAAATGCAAACACTTTAATTTAACATTTAACATTAAATTAAAAAGCCAAATTAAAATGTTTAATGTTAACATTAAATCTTTCTATGGCTATATTATTATTGACATTGACAAATAAAGTATATTTGATTCATTAAAAAAATCCATCCTTTTCAATGTCACAATACTTTCTACTGATTTCATGACTTATCTTTATTACTTTTGTTTCTTATGTTGGAAAGTGAGAAGTGCTATGGAAGGAGAGGGTGGATAGGAAAGGGGAAGGTGAATACCAGTAAGGAAAGGAATTGTGTTCAAATTCAAGTCCATTTTGTACTAGCAAGATGATGTTGGGCAAGGCAAATTACTCAGTTTCCTCTCCTGTAAAATGAGATAATACTACTCCATAGGTTTGCTTGGAGAATTAATTTATATATATGTAAACTACTTAGAACAGTGCCTGGTATAATGTAAATGTTAGCTACGCATATTAACATACTAATGTGCTTTATAAACATATAATGTGATATATTAAGATAATCTAAAAATTTTAAAATTTACTAACGTCACAAAACATTCATGCTCTTAGAAGTAGAGTTTTATCTTCTTTTTCTGTACATTTGCTTTTAAATATTTTGTTGCGAAGAATGTCTCTTTACTAGTGGTAGTTAATATCTGATGGCATAACATATCCTCAAGCACAAGTTTTTAAACCCATTACGGTGGTAGCTTCTTGGCACATAACTTTAGATAATCATTATTTTACCTTTTAATGTGGCTGACTGCGAGTTCATACTAGGATCAGAACAGTAAGCTTTCCTATTCTCTTGGGTTTGCATTAGTAAGGTATGTGTTTTGAAAATTTTTTGCAGGAATAATGTAAAACCATATGATCATTTCATTGGATTAGATGATATGGTTGAATTTATCTGAAATCCACTTATCAGATCACAGGTAAATTGAATAATTCTGTTTCTCCTTCATTATTCACTTAAATAAAGAAATTTCCAGCATGAGATGCCGTAAGGCATTTTGTATCATTACTTTTGTGTCTTGATCTTTATGCCTCAAGGTTGGGTGAGTTGGAGCAGTAGGGTAGTTCCTGGACACATCATTTGTACACTGAGAAAGTTAGCAAGTATTTAACTCTACAAGAGTGTAACTGCAAACTACATGAATATAGCCCACCAAACCAAAACGAAAGGGATCCCCAAGGGCAAATCCTTCTAGCCAGATCCACAAAATGCTCACTGTGAAGAGAAATATGATAGAGAGGAGTCTGTGTGTAATGACACAGGGGTCTTATCTGGTTGCAGTTAAATGATCAAAAACACACACCATGTAAGTACATTACTAGAGTCCCTGTAGGGGACTTGAAAGAAGCCCATGCATAGGAAAGATCCTGAAGTTCAAGGTTTACTGGTGTTATATTAAATATATATTGAGGTAGAGGGCTATAAAAGCAGAATTTGATAATTCCAGGTGCAAAATGCACATTAACTTGAACTGCCCCGGAGGGTGATTTCCTGAAGATCCAGGCCACAATGGTTTAATTTGCCCTTTGCAGTGACAGGAACAGTACTCATTCTGGTGGGTACTTAGCGAATATTTACCTAATATTATTATTTTAATTAGTTTATTCTATTTCTTGATCTCAAAGCCAAACAGTTATAGCATATTCTGTTACAGGAGTAAAAGGAGGATTTGTGATTTTTTTACTACTAGAGTAGACTTTTTTTTCTTCCAGTTTTAATTCCCATTTGCATGCTGTGATTTGTATTAGGCATTAGAAGCTCTTCATGGTTTTCTGCTGAATGATTTTCTTAATACTGAGCCATGAATGTCAACTGTGTATTTCTATGTTTACCTGTAGATGAAACAGTTGAGCAGTATCGTCAGGACATTTTGCAGAAGAATTTAAAAACTATATTTAAGACTTTTTTACTGCTCTTATGGACTTTGATTTCGGAAAGTGCTCAAGAGTCTTTAAATTTGTTCTCCAAATCTCATTTGAGGTTATAGCTTATTAAAAGTTTAAAATTTTTGAGAAAGTCATAAAATATATTAATAAAATTTATAAGATATTAATCTGGTTAGGAATAATTTTAATCTAATACCTGGTATTATTTCTTTTTTTTTTTAAGATTTTATTTATTTGACACAGACAGAGAGGTCACAAGTAAGCAGAGAGGCAGGCAGAGGGAGAGGAGGAAGCAGGCTCCCTGCTGAGCAGAGAGCCCTATGCGGGCCTTGATCCCAGGACCCTGAGATCATGACCTGAGCTGAAGGCAGAGGCTTTAACCCACTGAGCCACCCAGGCGCCCATGGTATTATTTCTAATTCATTTTTCTCTCCCTCCCTCCCTCCCTTTCTTTCCTTTCCTTTCCCTTCTTGTCTTTCCCTTTCCCTTGCTTTGCTTTGCTTTCCCTTCCTTCCTTCTCCCCACTCCCTCCTTCTTTCTCCTTTCCTTTCCTCCCTTCTCCTCTCCTCTCCTCTCCCTTCCCCTCCCTTCCTTCCCCCTCCTTCTCTTCTTTTTTTCTCTTTTCTTTTCTTTCCAGAATATATCAGCTATCAAACAGATAATGGCCTGTCATTGGCCTCTGTCACTTAATAATTCCTTGCTCCAAAAGAGGTTACTTCTCTTATGGAAAAATCAGACTTCCTTGATTTGTTATAAATGAATGCTTCAAGTTTCTGGAAAGCGGTGGGTTCAGTCCATGTATTTTGAGCAGCCACCCATACTAAATGATTGTGGATATGTTATATATCAATAATCTGTCCTTGCGAAAGATCTACAAAGACATTTTGAAATGAGAGGTATGTGATACTTGCATTTCTTCATTGGGGGTCTATTCATGAAAATAATTGACACACCTGATTCAGTACTTCTGACGAATCTAGATTTTTCAAATGGATCTTTCAAAAAGATAATGAAAGGACAAGTGCCAAAGATCTAACGAGCAAATTGTTCTTGTTTCTTTCTGGGATAAATCTTAGGTCACTTTTGCAATGACTTTTCTGGGAACTAGGAAAGAGTCATTTCTTCCTCAGACCAGGATGTCAGCATGATCAGAGAACACCTCACATGCATGAGACTTCTTTAAACTTTCCTGATTATACAGAGATTTCAGAGATTTTTGTTCAATATATGAACGAATAGTAACCTAATTATGACACTCCTGAGAATCAATTTGAATTCACTCATCGCTCACTCAACAAATTCCAAGGAAGCTTTATAATCTTGTTTGACAACTGTTCAACCCTGAAAGGTCAAGGTTGAGCACATTCAGCTTCTTATGTCACAGGAACTGTGTGTAGGAATTAATTCTATAGAAAAAACTTCCTCAAAGCACTTACTTTTAGCAGGCCAAGGAGGTTGTTACCACTGATGATATGGTAGTAGGTAGTTAAAGCAGAAAAGTTGGTTGAGTGGACATTTTATTTTTTTCTTATCACCAAAAGTTGGATGCTATGTTTTCTCATGGGAAATTTCTTTAAAAACATCTCTGTTCTGGGAATGGTTTAGGAATTCACACACCAGGGTTAATACAGAATGTCTTGGACAGTATTAGAGTTATTTTTAACACATGACAGAAGTCATATTGTGGGAATTCTGAAATGTAAAATAATAATTCTCTCTGAAATCATATCTTAGATAGTAAAAATAGGTAATGTCCATCCTTGTATCCAATCTTGATTTTTCACAAGTCTAAAAATAGCAATTCTGTCTTGTGAAAATAAATTCAGCATCAAAATTTACTAAAATGATTGAGATTTGATGCAAGAAGGGTTTGATTTAAACAAATTAGATGGAATTAAATCTAAGTGTAGAAAAATAAGTTCAACATTCTCCTTTTTCTTCCTTTCTCTTTACCCAACCCCCAACTATATGAGTGAAAGGAAATGAATTAAACATTTAGTGTTTTGCAAATGCCAAGGTATCAACAGAAGCCAGTACCACTCTTTTAAAAAATAGCAAATTTGTTACTTCTTTTCTGTTTTAAAAGGAAGCACATATTTCTGATAGACAGTTTATGTTAGACAACTAGAGGACATAAAAATATCCCATTTAAACCACCAGTCAGAGAAAACCTCTATTAACATATTGATGTATCACTTTGCAGACACTTGTGTGTATAGGCATATGAAAACATTGGTACTTTGCAGATATTTGTGTATGCATGCATTTGAGAATGTTGCTCTTTAAAAAATTGACCTATATTCTTTTTGTAATATGTTTTTGCTTAATTCCAGGAGATCAGGTATCTTTATTTTCCAGTGCCTGACACATACTAGCCATCAACAATTATTTGTTGAGCTCATCAGTACAGTATGACTTTTACTCATGTGTCAATAAATATTCTTTGAAAATATCATATTTAAGGCAGCGTGACAGTGCATTATAACTGTAGAAAGCATACTATTGCTGGGAATTTAGGTTTTTTCAAATTTTTGATGCATAAAATTGCCAGAACACCTTTTGTTCATGACTCCTTTTCTTGTACAGCTTTGATTATTTGAAATAAATTTTAAAAACAGAATTATTTGAAATTCCCTACTTTATTTTTATTTATTTATTTATTTTAAAGATTTTATTTATTTATGAGATAGATAGAGAGAGAGAGAGAGAGAGAACAGGAGCAGGGAGAAGATCAGAGGGAGAAGTAGACTCCCCACTGAACAGGTAGCCCGATGCGGGACTTGATCCCTGGGCTCCCAGATCACAAACAGAACTGAAGGCAAATGCCCAATGACTGAGCCACCCAGGCAACTTGAAATTCTCTATTTTAAAAAGGCTTCTTTAAAACTCGAGTCAAAGCCCTTCTTCATGGAAATATATTTTCCATTTCCTTTGATGGAATTCCCTCTGATATTCTCATCTAGAGGATAATGGAGGAACTGGTCCCATCGGTGAAGTGCTTCTTCTAGGCCATGGTGAATGGACTCATAACTTAATTCAGGCCATTGAGGTAAGATTTACATTTTTAGGACTATTAGGAAAATCATTTATTGGCTCCCCGATGGAAAGGAGGAAGAATACAGCTATGGGAATTGTGTGTATGGGAGTCAGCTTTAAGGTAAAGCTAACAGCACAGAAAGCAAAGACAAGACAGAAAGAATCTAGATTTTTGTACAACAGGTCTAGGTCTTACTTGAACCTTGGCCTAGCCTGAAACTTTTCAGCTAACTGAGCTGACAAATTCTCTCCTACCTCATTATGAGGTAAGTTTTCTATTAGCCATAATATTAAGATCCCGATATGATGAATATTCCTCACAATATATAAGGGGGTAATTTCCCCCATATCCATTCAACATTGATTGTCATTATAAATTGGCTGATTTCAGTGGAAGCACAGTACGTCTTATATTGTTTTGTGTTTCTTCAACTGCTAGTGAAGTTGAACATTTTGTTTATGATCATCAGATCAGCACTATTTAATTCTTCTTTTATGGTTTTAGTACCTTGCGTGGCATTCCAAACACTCATTCCATGAGATACATCAATCTTTTGTCTGTTTGTTTGTTTTAATCTTTTACTTTGGAATGATTTTCAGCTTTCCCAAAAGTTGCAAAGATACTGTAGAGAGCTTCTATATGCCCTTCAGCCTTCTTTCCTTCACATCAGCATCTCGCAAAACTATGCTCCATTTGTCAGAACTAAGAAATAAACATTGGTACAGTACTATTAACTAAATTACAGACTCTTTTTGGGTTTCAACAATTTTTCCATTAATGTTGTTTTTCTGTTCCAGGATCCAATCAGTTATATTTAGACCATTTATCCTTGTTAGTGAATTTCTCTCTGAAGATCTTCAAATTCTTGCAGTCAAATTTCAATTGCCCAAGTCAGTCATGAACATGCAAAGTGCTAAGTGATTTTTAACATTAAGCAGATTTGAGAAAGAACTTCCTCTGATAATGCTTTCATTATTTTTGTGTTTACTGTCTGGAATACCACTTGGCAAGTATCTGGAATGACACAGGGAAGATTGACTCTGTATTTGGCTTGTCAGTAGGTTCACTCTGTGTTGTGGGTACTAGATGAATAACACAATTTTGAAGGTCCCCTCCAAATATGCACTCACTTTGGAGTAAGAAGGACTGAACTTCAAATACCAGGACATGGACCATCTGTGTATGATCCTGGGCAAATTACTTACACATTGGCTTTGGGTTCCTTGTCTGTAACCTATCACTTGATTAGGCATTTCATACTTAACATGCTTAACAAGGAGCACTCGATTCCTTCTCCCTGTGCTTCCAGTTGTTGCTTCTTCTTAGTGAACATTGTCACCTTCAAGCCTCTGGAAGCCCAGTCATGCACTCATTCCTGCCTTCCTCATCTTCCACATCTGGGCATCACCATGACCCCCCAGCTGACTGTCCCAGTGATACCTCAGACTTACCAATTTCTCTTTATTTCCACTATTAGAATCCCAGTTCATATGATCCTCACCTCTTATTTGGATTACTGCAACAGCTTCCTAATTATCCTCTCCGATTCTAATTTGGCCCTTATAATCCATCCACCACATTGGACTAGGATAACATTTTAAAAAATGCAAATCATAGCTTGGTTCCACATTTTTTGTTTTTATTTTTTAATTTTTATACATTTTTTATTTAAATTCAATTAACATGTAATGTATTATTCATTTCAGGGGTACGGGTCTGTGATTCCCTCCCCAGTGTTCATTACCCCATTACCCCATCCCTGACACCCCTCCCCTCTAGCAACTCTCAGTTCGTTTCCTATGATTAAGAGTCTCTTATGGTTTGTTTCCTCTCTGGTTTATTTTTTCCTCTCTTCCCCTATGATCCTCTGTTTTGTTTCTTAAATTCCACATATCAGTGAGATCATATGATAATTGTCTTTCTCCGATTGACTTATTTCACTTAGTATGATACCCTCTAGTTCTGCCTACACCCTTACAAATGGCAAGATTTCAAATTTTTGATAGCTGTGTAATATTCCATTATATATATATACATACATACATATATATATACATATATATACATACATACATACACACCACATCTTCTTTATTCATTCAGCTGTCAGTGGACATCTGGGCTTTTTCCATAGTTTGCCTATTGTGGTTGGTTCTTCTTTGCTTAAATATTTCCAATAACCTCTCACTTTGCTTAGAAAAAAAAAATCTGATTTCTTTTTTACTGCCTGAAAATCATTGTTAGGGCCCAGATTTCTTTTAACTTTATTTCCTATAATTCTTCCCTCCACTCAAGATGCTCCAGCTACACTGGCTTTTGGTTTGTTTCTGGAACAAGTTTTGCTTGGTGCAGGCTTAGGGTCTCATGTCCTTTCTATTCTCTCCCCTTGAATATGTTTCCCTTAGGCTATTTCAGGGCTGGATTTTTCATATTATTGAAGATCACTTCCAGCTTAAAGTGGCCCTTCCAATTTGAATTTTTAATGGTGTATATTTGCGTATTTATTTTCTCTTCATCTGCCTTCCACCTCTAAAGGGTAAGCTTCCTGAGAGCAGGAATTGGGTTTGTATTCATCTGTCTCTTTGTTGCTACTACAGTGAGCAGGACCTAACAAGCTTTCAACGAAAGCTTGTTGACTGAGAAATGAAGGATAAAACCATTCTGCTGAAGTTGGGAGGAGGAAAGGGAGAGAAAATAGGACTTAAAAAAAAAAAAACATATAAGAGACTTGCCTGCTAAGTTTCTCATGACATACACGAAAGGATCTAAGTTGCTACTTTATGGCTAATGAATGGGCTTCCCTTCTGAGGGACAGCCCGATTTTCCAAGTTTGTATCAGTTTTGAGCAAAACAAACAATTGCTAAGTGATTCAGTTCCAGAAAACATTCTTTGTTAATCGGCAATTAGGAAGGTGTGCACGTGTAAGGAAACAGTGCATGCTTTTGAGGGTGTGAGTTGTTGGTCAGCTAAGGCATTTTGTTCCAAAAATATAAAAATATAAACAGAATGATTCAGTCCTTGCATTGGCACATATTCTAGAGAGAAGCCATAACAGAATATATGGTTGTAGGGTTTCATCTAAAATATGCTTTTCGTTTGGATGCTCTTCACTTCTTTCCTGGGCAATCTTGTTTATGTCCTACTGGTTGCTAGCATCTTAATATTAAAACTGAATTCCAGTCCCTATTATTTAATTGTTTACTTATATCCTTCTTGATTTTTTAAAGATTTAATTTATTTATTTGACAGAGAGAGATCATAAGTAGTCAGAGAGGCAGGCAGAGGGAGAGGGGGAAGCAGGTTCCCTGCTGATCAGAGAGCCGGATGCGGGACTTGATCCTAGGACCCTGAGATCATGACCTGAGCTGAAGGCAGAGGCTTAACCTACTGAGCCACCCAGGTGCCCAATCCTTCTTGATTTTTAAAGAGGCTTTAACGCGGGTTCCTGCTGCTGTCGTCTTCCTCAAAGATAGCCCGCCTCCGTCCCCACACATGTGTACACGTGCAGGAGTGCAAGTTTACGATTTCTAGTGGAACATCAGTTTGGAATTTATTGGTTAGAGGCAGAGTTGAGAGTTTTATATAATGGCTTCTGATAATCAGAAAATGTTACTATCACAATAGGCATCTTTAATATATTTTGTTTCCATGAGCCCTGTTAGGTAAGTAACAATGCTTGAAATAGATTTAGATATCGAGAGGATATTGATCTGGAGACTTCTTTTGTATCTACTGGCCATCAGGCCTCCTGAAGGTACTGACAGTATCGGGGTTGAGAAAACAGAATTATTTCTGCCCTCATGTAGCTTACAGATAGGAGGAAGTGGGCATTTATCACAGAAGCACACGAACCCCTGGCTACAATCAGAGACACATGCTGGGAGGGAACAGCTCATGCTGCTCTCAGAGTGAAGGAATTTAATCTTCTGAGAGGCTGGGTATGGCCAAAGTTGGCAGATGATCTTGCTGAGGAAGCTGCCTGAGAAGTACGGTTGGGAGGAATTAGGTAGACAGGGTGTGGGATGGGGTAGGATGCGCGTCAAGGGCTGTGGAGAGTGTGGAGAAATTTCCAGGCAGAGAATAGCATGTGCAGTATCTTTGGGGAGTGAGGGAGGCATGGGCTAGGATGGCAACATGAGCAGACAGGGAGAGGGAGGAAGAGGGAGCTCCCCTTCAGGAAGAACCTAAGAGGCTGGAAGAAGTGAAGGAGAGATCCCACTGAGTGCTGAATCTGGGGATGTGGAGTGGAAATGGATCAACACTTTTAAATTTTATTTGAGGTTAGCCTTGACCTTATGTCCACTAGATTTTCTATTAAAAATTTCATACATCCTCTCCCAGACACAGAACCTCAGTCTAGTCATGAGAAAAGTATCAGACAAAACCAAATTGAGTGACATTCTAAAAATAACTAACAAGTACTACTCACAACTGTGACCCACTGCAACTGTGCTGCTCACAGTTCTTCAAAAATGAAGGAAGTCTAAGAAACTGTCAGAGTCAAGAGGAGCCTAAGCGGATATAACAGATAAATGTAAAATGGTGTCCTGGATGGGATCCTGGGACAGAAAAAGGGCGTTAAGGTAAAAACTAAGGAAATCTGAATAAAGTATATAGACTTTGGGTAGTAATAATGTATCAGTATTGGTTCTTTAATTACAACAAATGTATTATATTAACGTGAGGATGTGAACAAACTCACATTTGCTACACATCTTGATTTATTCAAGTAAAATTTCTTACTTTAAACCTGGTATTCTAGCATTGTCAGGGTAAACCGTTTTCAGTTCTCTCACTGTGCCAGGCTATCTTGGGCTCTTATTCTCCTCAGTTCCTCCCTCTACCCAAACACATTTTTGTCTTTTCTGGGCCACAATAACTCCTACTCAGCTTTCAAGGCTCAGCTTTTGTGATACTTCCTCCAGGAAGCCATCTGTGATTTCCTCAAACTGGAATGGTTTCCCTCTTCCCTCATAGCAACTTGTGCCTCTTGAATCACAGCACTAGTCACATTATACTGGGGCTGACAACTTATTGTCTGTAAACTCCTTATGTGCAGGGACTCATATCTTATTCCCATTTCCATTCCCAATGTCAGTCCCAATGCCTGCACCTACCACAGGTCACTAGAATAGTTTTGCTGAATGAATACCTGAATGGATGTTGCTAATTCTTTTAGGAAAATTTGAATCACAGTGCTACGGAAATACACAAGAATAACTTCTAAAAACTTACCTCTTGCTCACCTTGAGATGCTGTGATGAGTCAATTTTGGTTATAAAAATAGATATCTCCATGACATTATTGAATGGGTTGGTTGGTATCCTGGGGTTGGTATTATAATGGATTTTAGTCTTCTTCCAAAATGAAATAAGCAGAAGTAACTGGAGAATAAATCATCCTTTTCCTTTCCCCTAGATGGAAATTGATAACAAGGGTATTTGGAAAAGAAGTTTGTTGTGGACCTGAATAATTATCTCCAAACTTCTTTTTTCCTAAGGGATCTGCCTTTGAGAAGTACAGTTACTGCTCTATTTAATAATGAGACTCACTATCAGAGGGAGCAGAGGTACCACACAAATTATAAAGCAGCTGTGGGGTAGTTGGGAAACTTTTGTGCCTACTTTATGAATTCAGGCTATCTGAAAAAAAGTCTGAAAATTTGTCTTTGCCCTGGAGAGGAATGTCCTTTGTCCAATAGTCTGCCTGGGTCATAAGGGCCCTGTGGGACTTGGGGTACCAACTGGTATTTGGCTCCAACTCACACAAGCGCCATGTTTGGGAAAGAAGAGCCACGCTTCTCACCAACCACATTCCTGACCTTCCTTGAGTATTATGCAGGTAGAATGAATCAGATTTGGGACCCTGTGCTACTAGGTTGGGAATGGGTAGGGACAGTGGTAAGATATTATGAATAGGAAATTGGGTGTTTTGAAAAACAGGATGGAGAATCTCACAGGGGAGCGAAGAAGGAGGTATTTTGGAGAGTACACACACACACACACACACACACACACACACACACAATGAGGAAGAGGGTAGGGCTTCATTTTTTAGAATTCTCCCCTTGGACTATAAAAGTATATGTAGTTTGCCATCTTGTTTCCTTTGGATCCCACATAAAGACAGCAGAGGCTACTCATGGTACTTTGGGGGGTGACAGGATGCGAACAGCTCTACTAGCAATGGCTCATGGCTGGAGATGGGCATGAGAAAGAAGAGAACAAAGAGAAGCAGGGCAGGGGAGTTTGCAATCGGTGCCCACAGAAAGTAACTCTGCAAAGAATTGGGAAGTGATGTTTGAATTAAACCAATAGTGAATCTGTTAAAGTCCAAATTGGCATAAATTAATACTAAGCCTTAATTATTTATAATTTTAATCATAAGAAGAGAAATTAAAGCCAAGATGAGCATGCCAAATGAAACTAAGAAACTTTGGGTAGCCTACATTTATTTTTTACTTCTAAAAGGATTCTTATATTAGCTTTTAACTGTACATTACCGTATTTGCCCATCAATATACTACTTACTGCTTAGAGTATGAAGTTGTCTAAATTGAGACTTTATTTATTTGACATACATTCTAAGAAAATGGTCGGTGTTGATGAATAAAGGCAGTACTTTAACCTTAATCTTCGTAGGAGAACCTACACCAATGGGTGAAAAATTGTCCATTTGTTTAGTGTTTGGCTTCTAACTGACACCACTCAAAGATGGATATTGCCAGCTGGGAGTCAAGAAGGAACAAGAAAAGACAAGAGCTAGAGGTCACCTTTGGGTTTCCAATAGGGGTAATTTTCCAGAGGACATGTTTTCAGATTTTTCTTATTATTAACCTACAGCTTCCCTTGGGATTAGCCTCTCCCATCAAACCTAAAAGTATTTGCACTCTTTTTCTCCTTATCTTCTCAAGAGAAGTGTGAACATGTAGACACCACCACAAACTCTACTCCCCAAGCTCCCATTCACTGTTCAGCCTGCAGCACTCTGCTGTCACCCTGACCACTGACTGCCAGGACTGTCTCTGAGGTCACATATGACTTCTTGAAGATCAAATCCAGACAGTGCTTTTAAGAATGTATTGCATAAAACTTCTCAACTCTGTTTCATAATCAAGAACTCTGTGCTTATTCTAAGTTTCCCTTGGTTTCTACTCTGTATTCTTCTCCCACTGTCTGATCACTCTTTCTCAGTCACCTTCTTTCCTCTTATGTTACAATGTTTTTTCCCAAGGTAATGACTTTGGCCTTATTCTCTTTGTACTCGGTCGGTATACTTTTCCTGGGTAGTCTCTTTGTTTATATGGTCAGCTATACGTAGATGCCTCTGACTGCGTGGTGTAGTCTGAATGTTCCTCCTGAGGTCTCCACTGGAATTTCTGACTGCTTTTGAGATATTTGTATCTGAATATAACATGGGTTGTCCATACAACTTGTTCTTAGAATTTAACATCTTTATACCACATCCTCAAACCTAGTCCCCTTCTTGAATCCCTAATTTCATTTGCTGTGACTGTTATTCAACCAGTCCCCAACCCTGAAAGATAAGGACAGACCACTCATTCCCTTTCACCTTCTACATCCAATCTGTCCCCAAATCATGTCGATTCAACTTTCTATATCTTTTCCTCTGTGTTTAAAAAATTATACAATTAATACATACTAGTTATTAAAAATGATACAATTTAGAAATATAAGGAGTAAAAAGATAAAACCCCCCTTTCATTTCTCTTGTCCATAAATCTCAGCCCGCACATTGAAACTCTGTCTACATTCCAAAGAAATAGCTTCCTGTTGGCTAGCCTTTGGGTCTAGTGGTATCAACACTCACAGCATGATCAGCTCAGGTAAGATCGGCTCAGAGAAGCAGACTACACAGTCTCTGAATGTGGATTCCAGTTAATTCTTGTCTGAGATACCCGGAGCATGATGTAAAAGGGTGATCATAGATTTGAGATGGCCATGTTGTGTTGACCATGGAAGGGAGAGAGTGTAGTTCTAGCCTGATAGTGCAGCTAGAGGAGGCAAGTGGGCCCTGCAGAAGTGCAGGGCCTAGGACAGGAGAATCTCTTGCTTAAGGACAGTGCTATTTCCTAGTATACTACCAAGTTTCATGTGAATTAATTCAGATTTGGGCAGGGCTGAGACCCTAGATCATTTTTTTTTTCTACGCGAAATATTTGATTTGTTTCTATAAACGGGATCCTATGCATGTACTGAAGAATCAGCTGGTGAGCAAGACACAGTGTCTGTTTGCAGGGAGTTCTCATTCATACAAGGTACCACCTGATTTCATGTAGGTCTTCCCAATGTGGCTGTGCAGGCAGCAACTGACTTATTAACATGGGTCAGTGTTAACTATATTTCTATGAGTATTCTAAATAAAGTTATATGGCTAATATCAGAATAAAATTTCATAATTATCAAGTTTAAAGTAAATGTATAGTCTATTGTTATTCTTATGTAACTGATCTTGAAGTGAAACTGGCCTTCCTTTAAGACCACTGAGGTCCATTATTTAGAGCGCACTGCCCTCTAGTGGTAAAAGTACAGCTTTTTTTTTTTTTTTTCAGTTTACCCTAGGTTCCCCGAAAAGAACTATGGGTCTTTTCTTCGTGATGAGATTTTTGATATTCTTAATTTTCTCATTAAGACTTATTTTTTTCATTTATTTTTTGAAACTTCTTATTTAAATTCCAGTTAGTTAACATACAGTGTAATATTAGTTTCAGATGTACAATATAATGATTCAACACTTTCATACAACACCAGGGGCTCATCACAGGTGCACTCCTTCATCCCCATCACCTATTTAAACCCATTCCCCTACCCACCACCATTCTGGTAACCATCAATTTTATTTATTTTTTTATTACTGTTTTCTTGAAAAAAATCCATCGCGTTTGAAATTATGTGAAAATTATACCAACAAAACAAAACAAAACCTACCTATTGGGGAATTTAAAACAATATTCTGAGAATCCCAGAACCAATTCCAATGAGATTTTGGAGAAAAACCTGATTAAAGGCTTTTAAAATTTATCAGAAAAAATAAACATTAAAGAATGCTCTACCTAAGGAAGGGGAACTTGTTGATAAAATATAAATACAAGAATATTATAGCACAAAATGTATTATAAAGATACTATAGTTCTAAAAACCAGTAAAATAGATAGAAAGATAACACAGAAACAAAAAATCTAGAGATAATCCTAATAATTTTTTTTGGTTTTACAAGTGTCATATTTCAAGTCTATAGGTCGATATATCATGATATTAGAATAACTAGCTTATTGGAAAAACAAATTTAAATTTACATCTCACAGCTTAGATGAAAGTACTTTCTTGATATATTGAAATTTCAATGGAAAAAATGCAACTAGAAAACACACGGATAAATAATTACACGATCTTAGGTTTGCTAATGGACTTTGGTGTGACACCTATGTCAGAAATCAAAAGGAAAATTTTTGTAGGTTTGGTTTCAGAATAGATGGCATTAACAAACAAATATGAAAATAGAAAAAGGCAACATATGGTAGAAAAAGCTACCATATAACAGTGCTATCTAAAGAACTCCCACATTCATAAAAACTTGGAGAAGGAAAATGAGCCAATTCATAAAGAACAATTAAAAGTAAATGAACAAGAAATGTTCTTTCTATTTTGTAACTAAAAGTATACTAATAGGGATGCCTGGGTGTCTCAGTGGGTTAAAGCCTCTGCCTTCGGCTTAGGTCATGATCCCTGGGTCCTGGGATCGAGCCTCACAAGGGACATCTTGTTCAGCAGGGAACCTGCTTCTCCCTCACCCTCTGCCTGCTGCTCCCCCTGCTTGTGCTCTCTCTCTCTCTGTCTGTCTCTCTATGTCAAATAAATAAATAAAATCTTAAAAAAAAAGTGCCAATGAAAACAGCACTGTGAGATTATTTGTCACATAACAGAATGACCAAGGAGGAGGAATTGGCAAAGTGCTAAGGAATATTGTGGAAATGGGAGCCTCATCTCCTAGTGATGAAGTAGAAAATGATGTAAACTTTGTGGAGGATTACAGTCATTGTGCATTACAATGTAAAATACTTTAAACACAGCAATTCCAATTATAACAATTTTGTAAGAAGACAGCCACAAAACTGAACAAAAATATATACTGGAGTTTATAAAATTGGCCAACCTGTGTTTTTATTTTCTTTTTTAATGTTTTTGTGCATTAATCTGAATTCCTTTATTATTTCAACAAATCCTTATTGAATGTCTACTATATATCAAGCACTGTGATAAATTCTGGGGATACAGTGAAAAAGACAAACACAGCACCTGTCTTTGAAGGGTCAAAACCTTCTTTATTACTTTAAAAATTAGAATAAAGCAATATAATTACTTAAGCTTACTTTGGCAAATAGCTTTAAAGGGTTAACGACATCTATGTTGTTTGTAGAGTATTGGCACTATTAAACTTATAAAGCATGAAGGGTCTCTGCAAACCACGATCAGTAGACTTTTATAGGATTTTGTGTTATTATTATGTATATGGATGCCTCTTTCTCCCCTTTATTTGTTCGTTTGTTTATTTAAAGATTTTATTTATTTATTTGACAGAGAGAGAGAGTCAGCTAGAGCAGGAACACAAGGAGGGGGAGTGGGAGAGGGAGAAGCAGGCTTCCTGCCGCCAAGCAGGGAGCCTGATGTGGGGCTCGATCCCAGTACCCTGGAATCATGACCTGAGCTGAAGGCAGACGGTTAATGACTGAGCCACCCAGGCGCCCCTTTTTCTCCCCTTTAAGGATGTAACAGTTGTTATTACCTTACCCAGCATTTTCACATAGGAATTTCTTAGTAGATATGTACTTTGGGAGTGAGACAAAAACTGAACTAAAACATTTTGATTTAAGAACAAAGGAATCTGGACAAATAGCAATTAAGATTTTACTCTGGTGTTAACTTAGCTCCAAACACATACCCATCAACTAGAAATCCTATACCCTGGATTCTGCTCTCGATGAGCTCTTTCTCTGTAAAAAACAAACAAACAAAACAAAACAAAACCCCCCAAACCAAAAAATCCCCCAAAACCTTATTGTGATGAGCACTGGGTGTTATACACAACTAATGAATTGTTGAACACTACAACAAAAACTAATGATGTACTATATGTTGGCTAACTGAAGAGAATAATTAAAAAAAAAAAACCCTTAGTAAACATGAATCTTGTGGGTAAGTTTGTAACTTACGGCCTGAGATAGCCTACAGTTTTCATTTCCCAGGTTCTGCTGGTCATCTTACATAAGGTTCACATTTTCAGTGGACTTCTTGCTTCTGAACACATGTTCATGAGGCAGAAAGTCTTTGCCAACATACTTAAAGAATTGTTTGGCTAAGTCATTTCTATGGAAGATGTATTTTCCATTCTGTTTTGTCTGCACAAAACTGGTTGATAGTTTTATAATATAAAGAGAATAAAGCTGTGATGCTCCAAGGGATGGGCCTTTGACCTCTGGTCTTTATCTTTTCATTTATTTATGGTCAACGGCCCTTGCATTCAGATGCAATGGAGGAATACTTTAAAACTCCTTAGAAGTTGGGATATAATTGAAGAAAGATCTCCTGGAAGGGAGCACCAGCAACCCTCTTCCTTTGTAATATGATTATAATACACTCCTTAGGCAGCGGCAAGGGGGTTCCTAATTAACCATTTCATGCCAAAATGTATACGGAGGACATGTGTATATTTGTGTGTCAATGCATAGATATATACAAACAAGAGTAATCACTTATTTGGAGAAGCCCTTGTTGAACAAATAGCTCTACCCAGTCTGCACGTGTTTCTGCATTCTGAACATGTGCTTCCTATTCCGAGACCTAGTGAACCATGTTCCTCTGGGAATCAGGAAGCAAAAATGTCAGAAAGCTTCACAGCATCCATGATTGATCGATTGAACTACAGTAAATCCTCTTAGTTCCTCTCTGTTATTTCTGGTTAAAACTGACTATCACAGGAAGAATCTTGCTGCTTTATTGGTGAGGAATTCTTTCGACCCAAGTTATGACTATTATCAGGAATTGTTAGTTCATGATAGTTTGTTCTGATAGTCATCCTTAATAAATCTATCTTTTTCTTTTAATGATGGAAACATTTGGAACCTCTTTAAGGGACAATTTTTCATTATTTGCTAGAATTTTAGATAAATACACATTATGATCGGTCAGTTCTGTTTTTAGGATTCTGACATAGAAAAATATGAACATGTGTGACTAGTTACAAATGATCAAGGATTTTTATTTTAGTATTTTTGTGATAGGAAAATAAAAAGAAATCAATATAAATGTTTATGGAGGGGGATGGAGAAACATATTTTGTTATATCATAATGTGGAATACCATGTACTCTTAAAATGGGAATTAAAGAGGTATATATAACTGACTTGAAAAGCTATCCATAATGATAGGTTGTGAAGTGAAAAAGGGATTTTAAAAATTATATGTATCCACTAAAAAACTGCTAGACCTAATAAATGAATTCAGCAAGATTGCAGGATACAAGATCAGTATGCAAAAAATCAATTGCATTTCTTTTTTTTTTCTCGGTTTTTCTTTTTCTTTTTTATTTTATTTTTATTCTTTGCCCAAGGGGTACAGGTCTGTGAATCATGAGGCTTACATCTTTCACAGCACTCACCATAGCACAAACCCTCCCCAATGTCCATAACCCATCCACCCTATCCCTACCCTATCGATTGCATTTCTATACATTATTAATAAATAATCTGAAAATGAAATTAAGATTGCAATCCCACTACAACAGAATCAAAAAGAATAAAAATACTTGGGAATAAATCTACCAAAAAAAATATTCAAGACCAGTACCCTAAAAACTACAAAATATAGCTGAAAAAAGGTGAAAGAACACCTAAATAAATGGAAAAGCATCTATGTTCATAGATTGGCAGATTTAATATTGAAAAAATAGCAATTATTTCTCAAATTGATCTATAGATTTAGTACAATTGCTATCAAAATCCCAGTTAGTGCCTTTTTTCTTTTGCAGAAATTGGTAAACTGATCCTAAAGTTCACGTAGAAATATGAGGAACCCAGAATAGCCAAAATATCTTGACAGAGGGAATAAAATTGGAGAACTCACCCTTTCTGATTTTAAAACTTCCTACAGAGCTGCAAGAATCAAGACAGTGTAGTACTTTAATGTAGACATCTAGATCAATAGGACAGAATTGAGAGCCCAGGAATAAACCCTTACATTAATAGTCAATTGATTTTCAACAAGGTACCAACACAGTTCAACCGGGGACAATACCCTTTTTCCATAAATGGTGCTGGGCGACTAGATGCCCGCATTCAGAAGGATGAATTTGGGTCCTATTCTCGCACCATGTGCAAAACTTAAGCTCAAGACGAATCGATGAGCAAAGCGCAAGAACTAAAACATACAACTCTTAGAAGAAAATATAAGAGCGAATCTTTATGATCTTGTGTTAGTGAATGATGCCTTCGATATGAAACCAAAAGCACAAGTCATAAAAGAAAAAACACTAAGTTGGATGTCATCAGAATCAAAAACTTCTGCTTCAAACAGCACCATCTACAAAGTGAAGAGACAACCTATAGATGGGGAGAAAATATTTGCCAATCATATATCTAAATAGAGACGTGTATCCAGAACATATAAAGAATTCTTGTAACAAGAAAACAAATAACCTAATTAAAAATTGTCAAAGGATTTGAATAGAAATTTCTTCAAAGATGATATAAGAATGATCGACACACAGGGATGACACACATCATGAGTCATCAGGGAAATATACATCAAAATCACAATGAAATACTGCTTCATAACGACTAGGCTGTAGTCAAAAAAGCCATAGCATGAATTGATGAGAATAGGGAGTTATTAGAACCTTCATATATTGCTGGTGGGAATATAAAAGGGTACAGTCACTCTAGAAAATACTTAGGCAGTTTATCAAAATGTTAAACATAGAATTACAACAGGGCCCAGCAATTCTGCTTCTAGGTGTCTACCCAAGAAAAACTAGACCATATGTCTACCAAAGACTTGCACATGAATATTCATGGTACATTATTCATAAGAGCCGAAAGGTGGAATTAATCCAAATGTCCATCCACTGAGGAATGGATAAACAAAATATGTTAAACCCATACAGTAGCACACTATTGTTCAACAAAAAGAGATCAAATGCATGTAACAATGTGGATAAACTTCCACAACATTATCCTGAGTGAAAGATGTGAGACACAGAAGACCACGTGTTGTGTTACAGTATGTAAATTTTCTCCCAATAAAGTTGTTGGAAAACATTATGTATAGCAGGATTAAAGTTTTAAGAGCACATATATATCATTGTGTTTAAATATTTGTATCTGTTTCATTTAAATATATACATATGTATTTAAATAAGCATAGAAAAATATAGGGTCACACGTATTCAGTGAACTGTTAATGGTTTTCCTCTGGGGAGGAAGGAAGAAAGATTGAGAGGCAAGTATTCATATCCTACTTTATTCGGTTCTGATTTATTTAAATAGGCTGTAATACACAAATTGACTTAAGGTGTTTTTAAAATACAAATGAGTCCATTATAATAAATAAATAAATAATGAATTACTGTAATGCATCATGATTGCAGCTCTTGTTAGTAATAGCTCTGTTCATTCATCAACTAAATGACAAACAGAAGAGCTCTTGGAGATGAACAATAGAGTCCGTGATTTTAAAGACCCGCAGCTAGTTCATGTGGAACTGTAAAACAAAGACCTATTTATAGTCTGAACAGTGTTCCTTTTTTTTTAAAAAATCACTATTTCTGATCATTCATGTTGTTTGGTAGCAAGAGGGAAAGTGATATCATTTTTACATGTCGCAATTTAAAATAATTTTTCTTTATGATATTAAGTAAAATAAGCCTTACATCCATTTTCTTTTTTTATATGAGATTAGCAACTACAGTGGTTTTTTGGATATTTCTTGTGGCTATCCAAACAAAAGCCCAGCATACTGAACTTACCTCTCAATTGCTTTATGATCAGTATTTCCTATTCTGTTATTATTCCAAGTGCCTCACTATTTTTAGGATGAATTATGAGTTCTTTATATGAATAATAGTTATTTATCTGGGTATTTATCTGTATAACCAAGCAATACTCGGTTTTTGATAGCAATAGCAAGAATTCTGGACTCATAGAAAATAATGAACTTTATTTTAACTAAGCTTAATTTGCAGTAAGCACGTTGAAGAGTACTTAGGTATCATTCACAGCTTTTTTTCAGTAGGTTATTGGCGAAATAATTAAATTATACTTTGCAGTTCTGAGTTTGCTTCAGTCAGAGGAATGGCAAATACAGTTGGCCCTCAAACAATGGGGACTGAGGAGTTAGGGGCACTGACCCTCGAGCAGTCAAAAATCCCCATATAACTTTTGACTCCCCCAAGACTTGACTACTAAGAGCTTATTGTGGACTGGAAGCCTTACCGATAACATAAACAGTCAACTAACACAAATTTTATAAGTTGTATGTATTATATACTAGGCTTCTACAATAAAGTACGCCAGAGGAAAGAAAATGTTATTAGGAAAATCATAAGGAAGGGAAAGTACAAAAAATCAAAAAAATCAAAGTTGTATAAAAAAAAAAGGGTGTGTAAGTGGATCTGAGCTGTTCAAATCCATGTTGCTCCAAAGTCACCTACAATGCATATACCATCCCGTCTGCTTAGTGGTCTTCTACATAACAAGCTGTTCCATTTAAAGAGGGATTTTACAAAATTAAAATTATTCGATATAAGTTAAAATAGTCTTCTGGAATTGAAATGTCGTATATATAGCATGAGAATCAAGATATTTTTAATATGCTGTCTTTATATTTTAGAATTTATTTTCATTGTTATAGACATTTTTCATGCATACATTCACTCGTGATATATTTATTGAATTGTTATTAATTTCCTGGCACTCTACTAGGTGATGTGGGAGAGAGAGTGAGTAGGATATAGACTCTGCCTTCAAATACTCATGGCCTTTCTAAAAAGACAGTCTTATAAGTCAGTGGTTGTGGTGGAAAGTGAAATAAAGAAGTCCCACAAAAGTAATAGCAAAAAATAATCAAAAAAAGATCTGGAGACAAAAATGTATTCAATTGAGGTACATAGAAAGAGAAAGGGCTAAATCATTTTATTAACCCGTTAATACAAAGTTTTTTTTTAAATTGAAACAAGGGCCTTGAAATCATTAATAAAAATTATAAAACTGTCAACTACTTCTACTTGAATCTTGAAATACTATTTTAAAAAGAAGATATCTTATTAAAAAATTACACATTCAAATGATAATTTTAAAATCCAATACTATGGCATCATAAGGAGAAGCAATGTGAATACTTTTTATTTTCCTTTTTATTCCCCCAGAATGTAAAACAACTATCTTTTAAAGTGAACAAATACTTAAGCTGAATTTGAAGAAGAATATTAGATGCAACTTTATATATTTTTTTCAAATATTTTATTTATTTGACAGAGACAGAGAGAGAGAGAGAGACAGCAATAGAGGGAATACAAGCAGGGGGAGTGGGTGAGGGAGAAGAGAAGCAGGCAGGGAGCCCAATGCGGGGCTGGATGCGGGGCTCGATCCGAGGACTCTGGGATCATTACCTGAGCCAAAGGCAGACTGAGCCACCCAGGCGCCCCAGCAACTTTACATTTTTAAGGGTAGCTCATTAAAGCAGCTGATGTCACACAACTCTATTTAATTGTCAGATCTCCAGACGCCCTCCCACTTTCACTCAAAATAGAGGGGTGGGAACTTCTTGTTGCCAGTGTCCTCGGCCCACATCTCCCTAGAAGTACTATACCATTCTGAATTATAGTAACTTGTATACATATTTTAGCTTCTGTCGAGACTACGAGGTTCTCGACGACAGGGACTCTATTCTTGCATTCGCCATGGAATCCTGTGTAGTTCCTTATACAAACAGGTGCTCAGCATTTATGGCATGCATAAACGATCTGCTACCAGCCCAGGAAACTTAAACTTCTGAAATTTACATCCTCCCCACCCGCAATTGCAAAACGTTGACTTGGAGAATGTTTCTCTGAAATCCCTGGGAAAAGTTAATCAGAATCTAAATCTACCATGTCACTTCCTTTATACAGTCCAGTGCAACTATTCTTCCGGGTCCATAAAAGTGTCTGGGACATTTGCCAGAATGTATTACTTTAAAATGTAAAGTTTCAGCACTTTAGAAATTGTTTTTCTTTTTAAATACTTTCCCAATAATTAGGATTTCCTGCCATCAGGTAGCACTAAAAAATATAATACCTTAAAAAAGAAAAAAAGTTTTCTTTGAGATTCAGATTCCAGTTTTCAAAATAACTTTAAATTATCAACTAAGTTTAAATAACACTAAACAGATGTCTAATTAAAAATATTTGAAAAGATAACGGAAAACTTTGGGATTTGCTCATTTGCCGCATTTTACTGAACCCAAGATGCCTTTGATTTTAACTGGAACCATTCTTTTATGGACCTCTAAGAAGGAAAAGATATTGCCAATTAAACAATAGCATTATGCTTTCTTATCATTTAGAATAGTTTTCAGCTTTATCGAGGTGTAACTGACAAAGAAAATTGAAAGATATGTAAAGAGTACATTGTACTGATTTGATTTATATACACATTGTGAAAGGAGTCCCCTCTTCCTATTTAATTATCATATTCATTTTATTATTTTTTGTGTGTGGATCTAATAATAACCTGGTGAGTATAGTTAATAACATGGCACTACATAATTGAAATTTGTTGAGACTAGAACTTAAATTTCGCACCCCAAAATAGTTACCTTTATAATCATTGCAAAGGGCCTTTTGTAATTGTTAGATACAAATGTTTATATTATATTACACTGCTCTGTTTCCATGATTTTCTGGATATATGGTGACTTTTTATTCAGTGCTGCATCATAACACAGTCTTTTTAGGGCATTCCATTGCAGTTAAATGAAACATGCGTACTCAAAGTGCACATAATTATTAATATGACAACATAGATACCTTCAAGTTTGTGCATGCTTTGGTGTAAGTTACATGACTAGTGCCACCAGAATGACGGAGCTTTAAGGTGACTGATTAAAGTACTTATTTCAGAGATCAGTTGCCATTTTAGAAGAAATTTTAACTTAGGATCAATGAAATACAATATCTTCAACTTTTACTGTGTTAAGTCAACTTGAATTTTAGGTGATCACCAAAAACCATTCTCTGAGCTTTGGGCTCATTTCACTCAGAAATGTCTACTTTTTTACTCTCCTTTTGAGAGCCTTTATTTCAAACCTAATAAAAAAAAAACCTCTAATTTATTCTCCGAGCACTACTGAATATCTACATTATAGCCTTTGACCCAAGTATTTCAACCTATAAGAAAGAAGAAATAAAGAGACAAGTCCACAGAACAATGAGCTTAAAAGTTCTATGGACTACAGATGACTGGCTGGCTCAGTCTGAAGAGCATGAGACTCTTGAACTTGTGGTTGTGGGTTCGAGTCCCACATTGGAAATAGAGATTACTTAAATAAATAAATAAACTTAAAAAAATTCTATGGTTAGATTCTTTCCAATCATAGGAAGTAATTTTCAACTTTGTTCGTTGGAAGAGTGAAACAAATGTCTCAAGCCCCCATGATCTATGTAATTGTAATTACATTCTGTGTTTCATGTCTTATCAAAAAGAAGACTGCTGAGACTTTTCTTTCTTGGCAGGAGAACATGGTCACCATCTTTCTTATAAGGCTGAAGGTTTATTGGAATCTGAAAGGAATACTCATAGGAAGTTCCACTTGTTTTTGCTTCTGGGTAAAATGATTTTGGTTTATCAACAACATTAGAATTGGAGAAAGATTATATATTTTTAAGAGCTTTTGCTGGGGAAGACATTTAAAACTCAACTAAGTGTCACAGACTGAGTATCCCAAACTGAAATAATTATTTTTCTTCTAATCTCATGAAGTACAGTGTGCTCTCTCTAAAGATTACAGCAGTTAGTGTCCATTTACTTGTTCAAGCCAAAAGCCAGAAGCATTTAAATGCTTCCCCATCAAAGTCTATGCTGTCTTTAATGATCTGCCTGTGTCTACAATGGACAAATGTTTATGTCCTTCCACAATTCATAAATTGAAACCCTAACCCCCAGTGTGATAGTATTAGGAGCTGGGGTCTTTGGAAGGAGATTAATCATGAGAGTGGAGCCCTCGTGATGGAGATTGGCGCTCTTATAAAAGAGACCCCACACAGCTCTCTCCTCCTCATCAAGTGAGGATATGAGGAGAAAATGGCAGTCCAGAAGAGGGTTCTCCCCAGATGATGCTGGTACCATGGCCGCTGTAACCGTGAGCAATACATTTCTAGTGTTTACGAGCTACTCTGACTGTGGTATACTGTTAGAGCAGCCTGAACATACTAAGACATACACTCTAGACTTTAAATTCAGGTAGGATAGAGACCATCGTATTCTGTTTATTTTACAACCCTAGTTCCTGGTGTGTAATGTACATATTAACTAAAAATCCCAATGAGAATTCACTTACCTTGTTTCTTTGAGCAAGTGGACCCACTTATTACTAGTTAAGGACTAAGATTAAAGGGAGACTTGGATTTTAAGCTCCTTGATTTTTATATGATTTTGTGTGTATTTTGTACTTAATAGGGCAAACCGATGAGGGTACCTAGTAAGTGCTTACACTATTCATAGTTATACAGAATTTTAGAATTTTGTATGGGAACTTAGAAATCATTCTAAATAAATCAGACCCAAAGAAACTATTTATTGGGCGCCTGGGTGACTCAGTGGGTTAAAGCCTTTGCCTTCGGCTCTGGTCATGATCTCAGGGTCCTGGAATCGAGCCCCGCATTGGGCTCCCTGCTTGGTGGGGAGCCTGCTTCCTCCTCTCTCTCTCTGCCTCTCTGCCTATTTGTAATCTCTCTCTGTCAAATAAATAAATAAAATCTTAAAAAAAACTTTATTATTTGAGGTTTTAAGAAGAAGGAGCACTGAGGCAGTTGGTTAGACACTAGAGTTGACTTTGTGTCTCCCCAGTTGGTGAGGAAGAGTCAAATGTTGCTCACAGAACATCTTTATCAAAAAAATAAAAAATTATTGAGCAGAACTTGCCTCTGACAGATAACAAAAGATTAACTAACTCAATCCTTGTCTAACAATATTAATATATTATAGACATTTCCACATTCAAATTCAAAGAATGTCTAAGTCCAGGAGTCTTTGGAGTATAAAAAGCACTTTGGAGGATATTGAAGGATATAATAGATGGAGTGGGGAGAAAAAGTTATGGAAAGTTAAGTTTTTCATTTGTTACTTTTGACAAGCTAAACCCAAGTCATAAGAGGCAAGGTAGTGTTCTAATAAAGCATGCCTCACTGGCTATAATTGAGTTAATATCTTCTCATCTCCAGCACATCAAGCTGCCAAGAATTTTAATAATCACAGTTCACAGGAGGATTAGGGAAGCAATATACTGTTAAGTTGGTTAATGAAGTAAAGTGTTATGAGATATGTTTTCTCAGATGGGAAAAAAACTGCAAAAACTGACTTTGGTTTGGTTGTAATTAGCTATTCGCTTCCTACTTAAAATTTTGCAGAAAGAATTCTTACAATTCTCTATACTTTATTTTTTTGTCTTTGCTGAGATCAATAGTTCACTGAAAATGTCCTTATTAATAAAAAATATTTTGGAGGGAAAAGGAGGAAGGAGAATTCTAATACTTACGAAATCCTTTGTAAGCACTGGGTACGTTAAATGCTTAGCCTTACAATGATCCTGTTGGAGGGCTATGCTTCCATCTTAGAGATCACGAATGTGAGGCTCACAGACTTGAGCTATCTTGCCCAAAGTCAGCTGGAAACCAGGATAGCAGGTGGAAGAGCCTGGATTCTATTGCCGTTCTGTCTCGGCTCCCAGCTGGTTTTCTTTCCATGCCCTTTTGTTTCTTCTTACTCTACTGCTGCCCCATACAAACTTTGTGTGTGTTCTGACTCTGATTTTGGTTTAGTGCGTGGAGAACTGTGCTACAGGACACAATAACATAAAGCAAGTCTTTCTTGCTGTTATAAACATTTCCTCCACAACAGTAAATTAGGAAAAACATGGATCACGTAAAAATTATTCTTATTTGCCCCAGAACTGCAATCAACTTTTACTGTATCCAAAACTAACAGACACAATTTAAAAAGTGATTAAAATAAAAATGAAGACCTACTAAAATTAAAGTATCCGTTTGAAGGTCAAATTTAGATAAATTAATATACTGGTAAAAGTGAGCAACGGGTTGTCCCAAAGGCATAAAACTTGAACTCTAATGTATGTCCTCATGTATTTGTCCCTACCATCACACTATTTTACAAGAAAAAGGAAGAATAAAGGTATCAGCTTTATCCTTCACCCCTCATTCTTCTCTGCCTTCACTGGAACAGACTCTCTGCTAGCAAAACTTTCCTTAGGCCTTTGGTTCATCAGTCATTTTCATATCTAGAGACCAAAGGATCTAGTTTATGTACCCGTTTCATTATTAAAGATCTATCACTTGATCAGAGTGGAATTTGTTCTTCCTTCTAGAGCAACAAATGTTTAAAATACCACAATTTAAATCAGGAGAAAGTTAATCAACAAAAATGTCACCAGGAAACTGAAAATAAAAGCCGATGTACATACTGATGAATTCAAAACCCATCTATCTAAGACTGAGAAGTTATTAATAACACATGTTTAGCCATAATTTATACAATTTTGTGGCATATAAACACTTGGGTCAAGCACTTATGGAAGCTATCCATTTTAATTACTTTCTATTTTTAAAGTAACATTTAATGGCCTTATGTCCAATGTAGTAACTACTTCAGCAATTTATACAGCTTGGATATTATCTAATTTTTGGTGAACTCAGTCTAAATCAAAGTGGTGTATTTTAAGCCTGGATTTCTTCAGGTCAACATTTTTATCTGAATTTCAGGGATCTAAAAGCTATGAAAGGAAATCAACCATGCTAATGGCTTATGCTTATATAATAAGCTTATGACTTACATGAATTTACAATAAATATCCATTTTTCCAGGCAATTGTTAACATATGTTCAGTTAATTTTTGTTTAGCAAAATGAATTAGAAAATATCACTACCCTGAAAAATGGACTACAGTAGTTTTGATAATTAATTAAAGATAGCTCTTCAGTTTTCAGTCATTCATCTGTACAATATAAACCAATACACATGCACATTTTCACACCATAATTAATTTTAGAAAATAATTTTAAGAATTCCTGTATCTCAAAACTTTAAGACTGTTACTTAAAGCTTTATCTTCTGGGCGCCTGGGTGGCTCAGTGGGTTAAAGCCACTGCCTTCGGCTCAGGTCATGATCCCAGGGTCCTGGGATCGAGGCCCACATCGGGCTCTCTGCTCAGCAGGGAGCCTGCTTCCTTCTCTCTCCTCTCTCTCTGCCTGCCTCTCTGCCGACTTGTGATCTCTCTCTCTGTGTCAAATGAATAAATAAAATCTTTAAAAAAAAAATATTAAAAAAAAAAAAAGCTTTATCTTCTGTATTCCAAATGAAAATTAACTTTTTTTCTGTTTATCGATCTCTCTCTCTGTGTCAAATGAATAAATAAAATCTTTAAAAAAAAAATATTAAAAAAAAAAAAAGCTTTATCTTCTGTATTCCAAATGAAAATTAACTTTTTTTCTGTTTATCGAGCATGGCCACCAAGAAAGAGTCTCTGTACAACCTACAAAATAATAATTTAAAACTTAAAAAAAATAGCTGTGGTCCAATATAGCTGTTATGTTGTATCTCTAAGGGTGTGAGAATTAGTATATGTTAAATAGAACAAAGCTACAGCTGTATCTCCTTATAGACTAGTTTAAATTCTAGGGTTATGGAATTCTTTCATGAAGTTTTTTCCATATCTTTAGTTTTGTATGGCACATAAGAATCTAAGAGTAGAAAAAAAAAAAGAATCTAAGAGTAGAAACAGTTTGGGAAAGTTTCTAGATCACTATAAGGAAAATGAAATCTCTGCTTTGGGCAAAATCCCATCCTTTTAATCAATAGTGTGGGGTTTTAGAAGGGGTTAACCATGATTACTTACATCCTCCACTCCAAATTCGGGGCCAATTGCGAGTCAGACAGAAGGAGGCTAAAATATAAATTTTAGCGGAGAGTAAACTGGGTAAAAAGACTTGGTGCGGGTGTGTGGTCACAAGGGCTCCTAAACCTTGACTTCTGACTAAACAGGCTTGTCCATCCAGGGGCTGGCACCACTGAGCCACCACAGATGCCCCTGACAGGGGCAGGGTGCTCTCCGCTGTGATAGGGAGATCTGCTCTTCCTGGAAGATGTGTTGCTTTAATATAGAGAAAGAGCCCCAGCGGTTGAGCAAAGGATCATAAACTCCTTTCCCCAAATTTCCCGGTCCAGAAAGGAGAGAGAGAGAGGCAAAGAATATGGCTACTGGACAGTAAAAGTCCTTCCCATCAAGACAAAGGGAGGCGTGGGGAGCCTGTGTTCCCCATCAACTCGAAATTTAAGTGTGAGACTACTTCCTTGTCATTGTCATTTTGGATCGCTCACAGATGGTCGCATCCGAATGGGTGGCTGGAGACCCTGGTGGGGGTGTGGGGTCAGGGTGAGGCGAAGGGGGTATCCAGGGGTTCTTTATTCGATAAGTGTATTCTGTAGTAAGACTTGACACAGGACTGTTGCATTCTACATTGATTTCTCATAACGAATTAAGCTTTAAATTACCACCCCCTCCCTGAACCCCTGGGGCGAAAAGTTTAATCAGCAGAGGTGCTGGCTAAAGGGAAATAGGAAATCAATAGTGAAGGAGGGAATATCAGCCATAGTTTAGACAAGTTGCTGAAAATGAGAAATGTGGTCTTTACATACCCTTAAAACTTTTCCCTTCCCTTTTCTATAGCACCTTTGTCCAAAGGTGGCAGAATATGGAGGAGGCACTGGCGAGAAAACTGTGCAAATGGGTCTTTCTTAGAAATTCAGGATTCAGGGATCAGAAGTTCTACAGCATTACACAGAACATTCTCTTATGGATGATCCATACTCCATAAAAAATTAATTAAAAATTCTAGGAAATATAAACTGTGTATCTTGCTTAGTATAGAAATAAGTATAAGGTTGAGCAGAGCACACACAAAAAAGAGGCTCTGCATGTTGAAATAATGGAACACAGAGAACTGTGGAACTCAATGATGATTTTCATTTTATTAATGCTTGGTTGTAACAAATGGAATAAAACCAGAAACAAATAGGGGTGTAATATTTTCATGAAATAGCAATAGATAATAGATTTTGCTTCATGAAGTTCCATTTTATACGTAAAGATTCATAGCCATTATTTAGAAGTCACATTTTTATTTTTAGAATAATCTTTATGTGTGACATCAAAAGAGATTGGTTATAGAGGGTGCTTGTATAAAACCCACTTTCTTCTTTTTAAAAAAAGTTATTTAAATTCAATCAACTAACGTATGATGTATTATTTGCTTCAGGGGTACAGGTCTGTGATTCATCAGCCTTACATAATACCCGGTGCTCATTACAACCCACTTTCTTCTTCATCACCCCGATCCCTTCATTAGGGGATTCTCTTCTCTTTTCCTCCTCCTTTCTGGAGGTTTTATTGACTCTTCATTTCTAGTATCCAAATAATGGTACCATCCCCACCAAAAGAAAGAAAAGATAAGTTTAATGTGAATTCTTATGATGATATTTTAGAAAATGCACCTTCCTAACGAGTTCAGATATTTTAACCCAGTGTTTGACCTCTAATGGATCTAACTAGATTTTATCTGAATATTCTCCTCCCTACAGAATAGATCTTTAGACAATACATTTTTCCTTTTTCTCTCAGCATGCCTATTTATTTACATCGTTTTTTCTTTATTTTCTACTTTTCCTTTCCACCCTTTCTGTCTCAAGAAAAAGAATTATTCACATAGGACAACAAAAGAAAACCCAGGCAGGAAAGAAAAGTTCCATGAAGTCTAATCAAACACGGAAATTGAAAAGAAAGATGGAACACCCTTCCCTGGTGAGGGTTTCAAAACAGAAGGGGCTTTGTGAAGAATTCTGGGAGAGAAGGCAGAGCAGACTAGCCAGCCTGGCACTAGTGGCCATCTTCATCCCTGGAGCAGGATTCACTCTGATCTACCCCAGAGAATAGCGCTCTTGTAAAACTATCCCCAGAGTCCCCCACTCCCCAAGAAAGAGCAATATAGATCTGATTCTGCTTTGTTTTTCTTTTAAATATGCATTTTCTAATATGACATAAAATGTATGGCAAAAATGCTGGACAGAAATAAGGCAATGATGACACAGATTGTAGGTGATTTTAATAGTTTCCTTTTGAAATTTTTTTCATAAATTCTTAATAATATTCACTGCTTTAAAAAATCAGAAAAATGTGTTATTAAAAATTAAATACAGTTCAAGCATACAACTGCATCTTCCCTTTGCGCTGGGAAAGCTCAGGGTATAAATGTACTTTCTGAACCCTGTCTTGCTGTTGTGATAATATGAAGAGGGACTAAAACAGGTTCCCATTCTCAGTTATTTGCAGAGAAGTTTTCTAAAGTCTCCAAACCTGCTTTTGTGCTTTGTTTTGTTTGTAATTTTTATTAGAAAACATTTTAGAATTAACAGTACTTCAATATTTTGCCACCTAATTTTTGAAAGAATCATATTAATCCAGAGTCTTGTATAACCTATAGGTTTTGAGAATAAGAAATCAGTTAATTGGGGCACCTGGGTGGCTCAGTGGGTTAAAGCCGCTGCCTTCGGCTCAGGTCATGATCCCAGGGTCCTGGGATCGAGGCCCACATCGGGCTCTCTGCTCGGCAGGGAGCCTGCTTCCTCCTCTCTCCTCTCTCTCTGCCTGCCTCTCTGCCTACTTGTAATCTCTCTCTCTGTGTCAAATGAATAAATAAAATCTTTAAAAAAAAAAAAAAAAGAAATCAGTTAATTGAAGGGAAAATCTTACTTTTATGATGTAGATCTTTTTAAAAAGATTTTATTTATTTATTTGACACAGAGAGAGATTACAAGTAGGCAGAGAGGCAGGCAGAGAGAGAGAGGAGGAAGCAGGCTCCCTGCCAAGCAGGGAGCCCGATTCGGGTCTCGATCCCAGGACCCTGAGATCATGACCTGAGCCGAAGGCAGAGGCTTTAACCCGCTGAGCCACCCGGGCGCCCCTAGATTTTTAAATAAAGCTGCTTTAATGACATTTAAAAATTGTGTCACTTACCTGAACTTCATTAACTGAGATAAACTAAAGGTGTTTTTGTGTTGCAAGTACTAAATAGCAGAAGCATAATAATCAGGGAAATATTAATTCCTAAGTAAATTTCATTCTAAGGGTGCAGCAGGGAGGTATATCAGGGTCCAGATAAGATGTATGAGGTGGTCCAAATAAATAGTGGGATTCTCTAGATCAGGAGTATTCTCTCTTTTTTTTTTTAAAAAAAAGATTTTATTTATTTATTTGACAGAGAGAGCGAGATCACAAATAGGCAGAGAGGCAGGCAGAGAGAGGAGGAAGCAGGCTCCCCACTGAGCAGGGAGCCCGATACGAGACTCGATCCCAGGACCCTGAGACCATGACCTGAGCTGAAGGCAGAGGCTTTAACCCACTGAGGCACCCAGGTGCCCCGATCAGGAGTATTCTCATCATGATCTAAGGGCACAGGACTTCTTAGATTTGGAAGAAAAAATAGAATTGCTAACGTGATGTGTTATTTTTCAGGGCGGGGGGCAAAGTTTTGTACTTTTGGAGTTTTCAGAACGAGGAAATCATAACAAGGCCCTTTCTGGATTTGTGTCCAGAAAGTATGATTTTATCCTATTCATGTTGGTATTCACCTGACCTATATGGAACCACATTTAAAGGTGTTGGTGTTGAGGCATGTCCTTTACATGCAGAGAAGAGATGCCTGTCTTGGATATTGAGAGTGACCCCTTGGATTGGCTTGTCTGGGAGTTTCCTGAGAAATGGGACTTTCAGTGCTAAACTTTGGGTAGTCCCAGACAAATCGGGGCAGTTGATGTCTCTACTCCTTCTTCAGTAGGTGATTAGACATTTGTCACTCCCACAGAGTGAATGAAGAAATGTTTTAGCCACTATGCATCAATGAAGTAGCCCTAGTATTTAGATGGGAGGCATGTATTTTTGTTTATCTCTCAGTCCCATAGTATCAGAGAAGGCATGTCTGAAATCTTCGGACAACTGTTGCCACATCTCTTTGATCAAGAGATAATTATGTGTTGCACCATTCACAGGAAAAGGGCCAAAAAGAAGGGTCATCTTGATCACATGATAATAATGATTTATACTGGAGCTCTGATCAAAGACATATGTACGTCCAGAAAACTCAGCTGCTGTACTAGAAGCAAATGGGTGATTATCCAGAGGCACAAGTTTATTTTAGGCACTTCCTTTTTAAAGTTTAGAAGAGAAAGTTGTTGGCTTAAATATCAGGCAAAGGTTATATAATCCAACAGTTTTGGGCAGTGAAACCAAATGATCTTTTGTACATCTTTCTGTGGAGGGGTCTGATAACCAGATATTTTTAGAATTAGCTTTACATTTAATTATTACATTTAATAAATGTAAATTAATTTACATTAATTAAGGAAGAAACTGTAGTTTGTGTGTCCTGTCAAAAACTTTCTTCAACAGAAATATTGAGCCAGTTGACATGGACTTTCTGATTAACAATAATTTAGTATCTTATGGTCTCCCTTCTTTTTAAAACATATTTATTTATTTATTTATTTATTTAATATAATGTATTATTTGCCCCAGGGGTACATGTATGTGAATCATCAGGCTTACACATTTCACAGCACTCACCATAGCACAAACCCTCCCCAATGTCCATAACCCAGCCACCCTATCCCTGCCCTCCCACCCCCCAGTAACTCTGTTTCATGAGATTAAGAGTCTCTTATGGTTTGTCTCCTTCCTGATCCCATCTTGTTTCATTTTTTCCCTTTCTATGTTGACTGAAAGATGTCCTTAAAACTCTCCACTTTGACCTGGGGGTTTTTCCTTAAGTATCCATTGGAGTTTGGGCCAGTTTCAGTGAAGAAGACTCATGGTGCCCTGTCTTTATTTTTCCTACTTGCTGCTCATTTTTTTTTCAGTTTGGACTAGAACATGGTCTCCATTATCTTCACCTTTTTTTTTTTATCTTCACTTGTTTTAATATGTTTTTTTGTCCAGAGAGAAGGAAGAAAAGAAGTGAAGAAAGAAAGACGAAAGAAAGAGGAAGGAGGAAAGGAAGGAAGGAAGGAAGGAAGGAAAGAAGGAAGGCAGGCCAAGAAGGGAAAAAGTGTTCCATCAATTTGGTTACTTCTTCAAAGAGTGTGTAAAGCCCCCAATGAAAGTATATAGGACTTTATTGTTTTGCTGAAGAGATGGATATGTTCAGCCTGCTGTTTGTGGCAGGACTTCAAGGACTGGGCATCTACTGATAAATTGTCATAAGATCTATTTCTAGGCCTGGGTAGCTTAAAATCTAAATTTTATCATTTTACTCATGTAAGATCAGATTGCTAGTGAACTCAATGAACTCAATTAAAATAGTAATTGAAGGCCATGTCTGCTGTTGAGCCATCTAGTTATAAAACAAAATTACAAAACACAAGGTCATTTGAAAATGAGCTTTAAAATCTAATTAAAATAGATCAAGTGCCTACTATGTCTCAGGTGCTGTGCTAATTATAGTTAAGAAAGGATATTGATTTGAGTAAGTTATTTCAAAAGGAGATGTGAGTGCTAAATGCAACCTGTTAATTACTATGTAATATTATTCTGAAAATGCCCTTAGAAAGATGAGTATACATAAAATATATATTCTTATTAGCATCTTGCTAAGAAAGTGATACTTCTGATTCTTTTTCTTAGAAAGTCTGATTTAATTTGCCAGATAATAGCTTGCTATTAATTACTAATTTTCCTATTATTGGCAAATTTTACTAAGCTTATTTTTATTACTTATGATTATTATTAAGGTTCACGATCTTCAAAAATAAAAACTTGAAAATATTAAAAAGTAAACCATAGCACGTGTAGTGTGCGAAACATCCTGAATATCAAAGTCAAGTTATTATCTCCTATCAATCTCACAGTTTTAATGAGTCAAAACCAATTCTGCATGTTAACATATTTCAGCCCTTTCTACAAAGGAGATATGACACCCTGTGAGAGGTTATATCATAAAAACTCCAAAACTATGAATCACAGAAGGGATAACAATAATCTGTTTTATATATTGTAGTATAAAAATTGATTATTTTATTATTATAAATTTGTATGTACCTTTTTTGTTTTCTTATTCTCCTCTTTATCTTCTATCAAATAAGGCTTTAACAATGATGCTGTAGATCTAAACTTGGTGACTTGACATCTACTTTTTAAATTAATTACTATGTCACACAGTCAACAAGGAAAGACTTTTTTTGCTTTTTTCCCTCCTTAGAATGAAAGTTAAAAAACATATTCAGTATGCAGAATCCTTGGATGAAATGTGCTTTGAAAAAATTCTCCTCTTATTTCACTTAGCGTAGTCCCCTCCAGTTCCATCCATGTGGATGCAAATGGTGGGTATTCATCCTTCCTGATGGCTGAGTAATATTCCATCATATCTATGAGCTACATCTTCTTTATCCATCATCTGTTGAAGGGCATCTGTCTCCTTCCACAGTTCGACTATTGTGGACGTTGTTGCTATGTACATTGGGGTGCATGTGCCCCTTCTTTTCACTACATCTGTATCTTTGGGGGTAAACAATTGAACAGAATAAAAGAAAAAAAGGAAAAAAATGTTTTCTCTATTACTTCTTTTGACATTACTCAGTCTTAGAATAGGGCTGTCAAATTTTGCTTAATGAAAAAGCTTCCTGGAATGAAAAGCTTCCCACAGATGCAATTTCTGAGTATGGTTAGAGCCAGACTTAGGTACAGGGCCTTGTCATATCATTACACGGGCCAAGCCATGGATTCCTTTGCAACATACCTGTGCAAAAGACATCACCTGGTTACTTCAGAGCTCTGTTCCCTTCCCAATAAGGATGCAGAGTTGACTCTTCATTGGCACAGTAAAACTCAGGGAAATCAGGAGGGTTTTATGGGTGCTTTCCACAAGTTTTGATTCAGAACTGGAGGAAGACCAACAGGTATGAACTCGACTGCATCTGGCATCAAATAGTTCCTAAGTTGAAGTCTGCAACCTAATTTTGGTGAGACTCTCGAGAACCACAAAGGAGGAAAACCACATGGAATTCTTAATAAAATCCAACAATGCTAACAACAGACGAATAGGAAGTCACTTTAAATGTGGTAGCACAATGGATGTTTCAAATGAAAGGTCGGTCAGCCTGACTGCCTTCAATTTTACTGAATGGAGAGGTGCTGTTATCACCATTATTAGGGCTGTTGCAAAATTATTTGCTCATGCATTTAGAAAGGTGCACAAAATACAAGGCAGGAATGCAAATCATCAGCTTTTGCAGATATTACCATTGTGCATCTGAAATACGTACGAGCATGTTTTCTGAAATGTAGAAATAGTAAAAGGATTACAGAATTGAGAATTTATTTGTAAAAACTAGCATTCTTTTTTTTTAACATTTTAAAATTTATTTTAGAGAGAGAGAGAGAGAGATCATGAGTGGAGGGAGGGGCAGAGTGAGAGGGAGACAAGTGGACTCTCTGTTCAGCAGGAGCAAGACGAGGGGCTCGATTCCAGGACCCCCCAAACCATGACCTGAGCCAAAATCAAAAGCCAGATGGTCAACTGACTGAGCCACCCAGGCGCCCCCTGCTCCCCATAGCATTCTTTATATAAATAAGTAACTGGAAAGAAAACAAATAGAATAAAAGATCGTCACAATAAAAGCAAAAATAACTTACCTCCAAATACATTTAGCAGTAATGGTGAACTGCCAGGATAAAGATAACTGTAAAACTCCAATGAAGGGATTACAAGAGACTCAGATGGAAGCAAAGACAAAAACATGCCTTGTTCCTAGGTAAGAATATTCAGTATTTATAGCTCTCTTAAGAAATCTGCATAGTGCAGTAACAAATAAAATGAGAAGAGATAATTTTTACTTGGAGAAAAACTGATACTAAAATTTATTTGAAAATAAATTACCATGTGAAAATACACAGGGCAATTTCTAAGAGAATGGATAATAAAAGTACACAAGTCCCCACTAGTTGTTAAAACATTTTGTAATTCGGCAGAAGCTAAAACTGTGTTTTACTGGAATCTGAATACAAGATCGATAAAGGGAAATGAACAGAGTTCACAAATGATTCATGATATTTGTTTCCAGATGAGGTGAGTTAATGAAAAGAATCAGAACAGCTTCCATCACTCACTTGACTATTTACCATCCTCATTGCCGCAAAACACGCTGGGTCCAGGTCAGCTGAAAAAGAGCTGGCCAGCAAGATGGACTCAAGAAGAAACAACCACCATCTGGGGGAATTTTCCAGGCATGTCACTGTTACTCCACACATGTAAGCATTGCGTTGTTCCACTGTGGTTATGCTTAGAACAATACTGGAAGGAAAGATGGCAAAAATGCACGAAAGTGGTACCTCGCAGAATAGGGCTACACGTGATTTAAAATTTTTTTATAGTTCCTTATTTATCCTTTGGTTTTTTTCAAATTTTGTAAGAAGACTTCCAAGTCTCAGTTCAAAGAGTGGTCTGTGTCTTATTGTCCCCCTTGGCAGGAAGGGAAGGACTGGTTGTCCCGTCCTGGTCCAGGTCCTTTAGATTTGGCGATAAAAGATCTACTCCCAGATCTCCTGTTGTTCCTTTGTTCAGACGTTTTCTTCCTTTCACTGTATCTAAATATATTTGCCTCTCTCTTTCTCTGCCTTTTATTTACTCCCTTCCTTCCTTTGGGGGCTTTATCATTATCATCAACTACTTATTTTAAAATATATCAAATTTATCCACAGTCTCGCCCCCTAAATTGGTGTCCTTAGTAATAGGCTAATGACATGTAGGTGAAAAATGTATAGGGATAGTTCTTTTCTTTTTGCTTATAATTTATTGAAAAGAATTATATTTTCATGGCAGTTGCCTTTATATCATCTGTCAATCAAGTTATACGAGCTGGAATGAAAAGAGTTCAGTCTTCTGTACAGTTCTAGAGGTGTGAGAAGCAGTGAGCCATTGGCATTTATTGGCACTTATTGTCCACAGAGGATGAGCAATACAGTTTCAGTAGAATCTCTTTGTCTTCTGCAATTCACCCTCCATTTCTTTTTTTTTAAAAGATTTTATTTGTTTTTTTTAATTTTATTTTTTAAAGATTTTATTTATTTCACAGAGGGAGAGAGATCACAAGGAGGCAGAGAGGCAGGCAGAGAGAGAGGAGGAAGCAGGCTCCCTGCTGAGCAGGGAGCCCGATGTGGGGCTCGATCCTAGGACTCTGAGATCATGACCCGAGCCGAAGGCAGAGGCTTCAACCCGCTGAGCCACCCAGGCGCCCCCACCCTCCATTTCTTAAATTCTCTGCCTTCACCTCTGCTCGACTCGATGTCTTAGGACCTCCCTGTCTCCTGGTCCAGCATATGCTCTTCTCGATTCAGGCTATTTCAGAGTCATGCCTGTTTGCTCACAGATTTTCTTAAGGACCCCCACTCCTTATGGCAAGGTTTTGCATTTCTTTTTTCATCAAAAGGGGAAAATTATCATTTTCCAAATGATTTTTCTGTTTTTCATTTCCTCTTTAAATGACAGCTCATGATTCAGCCTGGGTTGTCAACAGCCTCTGTCTTCCACTCTGGTTACTGTAGTTTTTATCTGTGAGACATCCATCATTTTCAATTTTCTCACACCAGTGGTCTGCTAGTTGGCTGAATTTATTCCATCTCTAGCCATTTCCTTTCTTATTAGATATGCCCTTAGATTCAGAGGCAGTAGCAATCCCTGTCATCAGTAACTTGCAATTATTCACACTTTAATTTCATCCATTTTGTAAGCTAGAGTTTGGATGTCTAAAACTTCTGATTTAATTTGGTTTGTTCACTGAACTCCGTATGTTGCTCAGTGCAGCTGTCTGCTTCCTGTTCTAGGCACTTCCTAAGTCTGATATTTTCTTATCAAACAAGAGTTTGTATTCGATTTTCTGTTTGTGTAGTTTAGTTTTGTAAGGGGAACTTGCTACTTTTTAAAAGTTTATGGACTTTCTTACAAGAATAGATAAACAGAAATAATGAACAATACATTATAATGTAGCACAATATAATACCGGTTCTATTATTTCCTAGTGAGAACACATTTAAAATATTTTTTAAAAAATTCCAGCTTTGGGCGCCTGGGTGGCTCAGTGGGTTAAAGCCTCTGCCTTCGGCTCAGGTCATGATCTCAGGGTCCTGGGATCGAGGCCCGCATCGGGCTGGCTCCCTGCTCAGCAGGGAGCCTGCTTCCTCCTTTCTCTCTGCCTGCCTGTCTGCCTACTTGTAATCTCTCTCTCTCTGTGTCAAATAAATAGATAAAATCTTTAAAAAAAAAATTCCAGCTTCATAAAAATCCCTGTTGATTTTTCACTTTTCAACTCTCATCTTTAATTAATATCAAAGGTATCAACCTTACCATGTGACCATGAAAGAGTTTTATTTCTTTTATTTATATTTCCAACCGATGTTCCTTTCATTTCTTTATAGCCTTCACCAGTGGTTTTCAAACTTCAGTGTTTTTATCAGAATCACCTGCAAGGCTTGTTGCTCCCAAGACTGCTGGGCCCCACCCTAGAGACACTCATCCACTAGATCTGTGGTGGAGCAGCAGAATTTGCATTTCTAACATATCCCAGGTGTTACTGATGCTGCATTACATGGATCTGTACTAATGTAAGGATTTTGTAAAAAAAAAAAATTTAACTTAATTTAAAATTTTTATCAGTGCTCTCATTTCCTAAGTTTTAAATCTGATGTTTTCTATATAAAGCTATGTCTAAAAGCTCTTTACAACGCAGAGATAAGTAAGAGATGTTCCTGACCTTCCTTGCATATCCCAGTTCCTTTTCCCAGAGCAAATGTTTTTGACTCTGAGCATTCTTCACGAAAACCTGATCAGCTGGTGTTGATCTTTCAGGGCAGCTGATGATGTCTGGAAGAAATGCACAAAGGCTCTGGACTTGGACTTGGGTCCTGTTTGTTTGGAACTCTAGCTCTGGATCTGTAGGGATATCTTTGTTTACAAGTATACTTAGGGCCAAACCTTTCACAATACTCAGTTCCTGGGTGACTTCTTAGATAACTCGGCACTGATGTCTCTGATCTAAGGTTAAATGACCCGCATCTTTAAGCTTGTGGTTTTCCTCTTCAGGCATTTTCCATTCAAAAGTCTACTTTTGTATTTAACCTGTTGGCCTAGTGGAAAACTATTTTCCCCTTCTCTATGCTACTGGTTTGATGTCCTGACATCTTTTGTGTTGGCTTGAGTCTTAACTGGGTGTCACACAGCCTTCTTCCACAGGCTCAGGTGTGGCCAATGAGATACCTCCTTCCATGGAAGAATTGCGGTAATTGACAAAACAGGGCGGGGTTTAAGGTTGAAACAACATCCAAAGTGGGGCCTCTTCAGTGGACTTAGAAATGAGCTCCTTAATTTCCAGGTTTTGATTCCCAGCCACTCTGGCTTCTAGCATTTTCTCTATTAACTCCACGATATGCGGCTTGAAAGAGGAAAGGATTTTGTGTGGGCTCACCCACTGAATCAGTTGTGAAGGGTGACCCCACGGCATGCAGAGGTCTTCTCTCTGGAGAAACATGGATTCCACAGGGAATGGCTGTACTGCTCCCTGTTCTCATCCAGGAGGCCTGGAGGCAGTGTCTTCCCCGTGCCCGTGCTTCTGGGAATCTGGATTGCCAGGTAGAGACGTTCCTGGTCGATTCCTTAAATCTGTGAATTCTCTCACGCTCTCGGGGTCCCCTTGGGAGAGTTCTTTTATTCTAGGTTTCCTTTCTTCCCTCTTTCCTTCCTTCCTTTCGTTTACTCTCACATTATTATAACTCTTTACCTAGGTATTAAGTACAAATATTCTTAAAATTTATTTTTAACTATTTTAATATAATTTTAATCTATTCTTTTGAAGACTAAGTCTTCTTATTTTTCTATTATATGCTTATTGGTTCTGTTTGCAACTTTCCAAACTTTTTCCATTGAAGATCATTAACAGAAGCACTGTATTTCACAGATCATATATTTCGTGATAATTATGAATATAAAGCCAGGTCAGCGTCAATAGCTGGAAAAAAAGAAATCATTGTCAATAACATATGATGACATCTGAGGGGGCTAATATTAAGTTACACTATTTTCTTTACCTCCAAATATCAGAATTTATTGAGAATTAAGAAGCATTGGCAAATGTCTGTCAGTATTAACAGTATATCAGCTTGTTATAGATAAGATTTAATAGGAACTATAGTTGGGATCTGGACCAAATGGGTTTTTCTCATCTTGTTCGAAGTTTGAATCACTATCCATAGCCAACATTGGATGACCACGGCTTCATTCCTCACCGGCTCCAGCTTTGGTGACAGAGCGTGCCCCTGTAAACTCACGGCCTGATGGAGCAGAAAATGTGTCTCTTGAAAAGCCATTGTGAAAGAGAATGAGAAAGAAGTCCCCAGAAGGGGGAAAATATAGTATGCTTAATTCCTTCTCCCGAGTTCCCTAGTCAGGATAAACTGATGGGTTTCTATCTGAACAGGAAGATTACTTCTATCTAAATTTTCTGAGATAGGCAGATTTCTAAGAGATGGTAGGTATAGAAAATAGATATCATAGAGGTCAGGCATAGATTGTAAAATTAAATTTCTTAAGAGAAATAATGCTTTTATCCTCTTCCTGCATTTTCAGTATCACAAGATAGATGGGGATAATGCTCTGTGAAACATACAAATACGATTAACAATCCAAAAAAGTACTCAGGATTGTTTTTTAAAAGCAGAGGTGCTGGGGTGTCAGGGTGGCTTTGTTGGTTAAGGGTCTGCCTCTTGATTTCTCCTCGTGTCGTGGGATGGAGCCCTGTGACACACTCTGTGCTCAGTGTACATTTTCTGTCTCCTCCCCCTCTGCCCCTCCCCTAGTCGTGTGCTTGGGGGCTCTCGCTTTCTCAATAAATCTTAAAAACAAAAACAAAAACAAAAACAGAGGTGCTAAAACAAAAATAAAAACAGCTGCACAAAGGAACATAACTGATGAGGTTATTTTAACTCCTTAGAATGAACTCGGATATAGTAAAATTAAAGGGGTTAGACACGTAGAGAGATTAAGAGGTCTTGCAACTATTGTGTAGTACTAATCAATTGAACTCTTAGGGTAAAACTTTGTGATTTTGAGATTTTGTTCATAATCATTATCCATAAGGCAATGAAATACTCTCTTGGGACCAATTTCACTTGACAATCTGAAAGAGCTTGAGTTTATGCTTTCTGCTGGCATATAATCATGCAGGATAAAGATATCCATAAGGCATGCTCACTTTGAGATCATATCAGCATTCAAGTTCAACAGATGGACTGCAGAGATCTGCCAGGGGAAAGAAGTTGACGAGACTGGGAATATTGCCATTACCTATAAGGACAAATTTCAAAGGAGGATTTTTGTCTACCTATCTTCAATAATTTTGATGAGCATACATCTATATTTTAGGGCCCCGTGGGTGCTCGGGCAATATGTTCGGTCTTGTCTCTTCTAGGCTTAAAAAAGAAAGATGAGTGCAGTGATTGCTTATTTTAAGTTATATGTTAATTTAATTTGAATTAGCTTTAATGAAATTGTAAATAATTGCCATTAATTCAATTCAATCACTTTAAATCATTTATTCATTAACATTTATTGAAAACAGGTACTGTACATCATAAGTTACAAGAGATATAAAACTGAATATGACATTGCGTGTCTTCAATCAGGAAATTCATAGGTCCTTTGGGAGACAGGCTTGCAAACTAATAATTAAAATCTGTATTTTATAAAGTATTAGAAGTAATAACATGCATTAACAACACAGTAGTACACTAGTTAATTAGCTGCGTGAAACAAATAATCAGCTCAGGAGAGATCAGTGAAAGGTTCACAGAAATATGAGAAAACACATTTTTCGTGATATACTTTCACAACTTTCAAATCTAATCTCTAATGTGTTGTGTGAGATAATTTTTCAGATGATAAAGTATTGATAATATTAAGCACAGCTCATAGAATGGACAGACTACTTCAAGATATTTTATTATAAAGAAGAAATAAGTAGATTTTTTTTTGTGTTTGTGTTTTTGTTGTGGTGGTTTTTAGTGATGGAAGGGGATGGCCTGGCATCAAAGAAACTCTTAAGAACTTTCCCTGTGACTTTGGTTACATCAATTTTCAGGATTAGCCCAAGGTCAAATTTTGGGATTCAGCTGGTAGGATCTATGCTTTCATTCTTTCTTCTATGTTTAAAAATTTCATAGTTATGAGGTTAGACTTTGCCAAAAATGTGAGGCACTTCCAGTTTATTTTTTTATGAGTTGGAAACTCTGAAAGCATACAAAATGAGAAGGCAAAAAATTCGTGTTTCTTTGTTCTGAAGTACCAATTTATAGGCCGAGTTGCACAAATAATTGTTATTCACTAGATGGCAGAATACTAACGGAATACTCTGGCACAGTGCGTCTGGTTTGTCTGGTTTCATACCGTGCTGGGTAATTTGATTTAAGGGCCTCTGTGTCGCTGCAAAATTCAATGACTCATTCTTCAGTGACATTAAATAATATGAATATTCTGAAATATCTCCTGCCACAGATGAAGGTGGTTTCCCTAAATAAATAATAGAATCTTGGATTTGTAGGGAACTTTTTATCATCCTTGTTTCCTCTGGCATGCCCCTAAACCTGTGCCTTATTCTGTGCTTCCTAGGACAGTTGTTTTCATTATAGTTCTCCTTGCTTCCTAACTCAAACCTAGGAAATATTCTTGAATCCTTTCTCTCTCTTGCCCACCTTTAATATAATATTAAATGTCATGAACAAAGGTCAATAGCTGGCTCTTGTGATATGCTTCCCCACCCCTTCTCCCCGCCCCTTAGTTTTTCCTCCTAATACAGTCAAGGCATTGCTCTGGGTAAGCCATTCTCATTTTTTACATAGTCTGCTATTAGCTGTTTTCTACCTGTCTTCTGTGACTTGAGTCTTGGTGTGATCAAGTTAACCACCATACTGGCTCAGCATGATCTTTCTAAAGCACAAATTTCATGGCATCAGGCTATTTTTAAAATACTGTGGCCTGGGGCACCTGGGTGGCTCAGTTGGATAAGCCTCTGACTCTTGATTTTTTAGCTCAGGTCATGATCTCAGAGGGTTGTGAGATTGAGTCCCTGTTGGGCTCTGTGCTCAGCAGGAGTCTGCTTGAGATTCTCTCCCTTTGCCTCTGCCCTTCCCCTCATGCTCTCTCTCTCTAATAAATAAATACACCTTAAAAAAATACTGTAGGAATCACTTTTTACCTATAAGATAGGCAAAAAACTTTAAAAACAAAATTGGATGTAAACTCCCATTGGCAGCCATGTGGGTGGGGTACTAGGCATTCTCTTTACACTGATGAGATGGCCACTGAACATCTCTGTTCGTGACAGACCATCGTGCATATTTTTAATATTAAAAATAAATATTTCCTTTGAATAATTCCTCTGCTATTAATTCTGTTGCAGCATTATTTCTAAGACCCAAGCCTGTCAGGAGCCTTACTATTAATCAATATAGAAATGTTTTAGTCTGGAATGTTTACATAATGGAATACTGTATAGTCAGAATAAAGTGGATCAAAATGTGTTGATAAGGAACTGTCTTCAATGTAAATGACTACTTGAAAGAACAAGGTGCAGAGTTAAATGAAGAGGATGAATCATTTGTAGTAAAATATTTACTTCATGTTTTTTCCACTTATCATACAAACCCATATAAGTGTGTGAAGCCCTGGAGCATGGTGGCAAATAGCATAGATCATGGAGCCGTTGGTGCTGGGTTCAAAGCCTAACTTTGCTGCTTACTAGTTCTGTGACCCTGAGCAAGTTACAGAATTGACTCTGAGCCTCAATTTTCCTGAGCCTCAATAGTCCTGTTGTGAGGATTAAATGGGTTAATAAACATAACTTACTTTGAATAGCATCTGATGAATAATAAGATCTCCATTTAGTGTGTGAATTTATATGTTAGTCAACTTCTTCCCAGGAAGATATGTAAGAAACAATTTTGGAAGATGGTCTAGGGGCTAAGGGAAGTTTTTTTGTTTTTTTTTTTAAACATACCACACAAGTACTAATAAAAAGGAAGTATCTCTAAAATCTTTTAGTGTTTCTCCATTGATTTTGGGTGAATTTGAAATTAATTGTATCATTCAAGACCTTTCATGATCACTAATGGTCTCCCCATTTGGCTTTACTTTGTGGGCCTCTCCTATCCTCTGGTCACAGGATTTATTTAAGCTTCTTTGAAGCTGTAATGTCCTCACAAAAATTCTTTCTTCTGATAGGATGCTGTTTTCACCCTTCCAGAAAGCCCTTGCCTGTTCTCTTGTGCCTCTTCACAGGCTCTCATAGCACTTTGAGTGTTATACAGCTTATTTACCTGGTGATGGTTAGTTCAAATATTTACTTCATCCATTTACTTTCAACACCTGAAGGCAGGAACTACATCGTTTTTTTATCTTCATACATTCATTATCTGTGACAGTGACCAAGTATTTGCTTAAGTATTTGCCAAGTATTAAATTAATGAATAAATGAACTGTAAACAAAATCTACTCCCCCTGTAGGCACACCCAGAAATTCCTGTCTATCAAGGGTGGAAAATAGAAACCTCACTGGGTACTTCAAACTGAGTGGATTAGGGAATTGGTTACGCAGGTGTAGGAAGTCTCAATGAGTAAAAAGGTGGTACTAAGGTATCTAAGTCAAATGGTTGCAAGATGGTAGACCAGTACCAGGAAAGACTAAGGTTATGGTACCTAGGAGTTTGATGGAAGGACTCAATGGAGCTTGTGCTTTGGAATTGAAGGGACAGTACAATTTGAACTGGGATTCTGAACAGGGGGTGTGGTCTCATGAATGTCAGACCTCTGAAGGCAGTGTGGTCGAGTGGGCACTCAGATTGCTGATGTGGAAGGACAGGTAGGTGTTGAATTGTCCCAGACCATGGCCCAGTTGGTAAGCACATGGCTTGGCTCTCCAACTGCCAAGGTAGTATTGCTGGCTATTGTTGGTGCCTTGGGGGTACTTGGAGAAGCTGGGGCTAGGAGTGTTGAAGGAAGGAAGGATGGGTCAACAGTCTACAGTTACAGGGGCAGTGCTGAGGGGAGGTGGAGACAGGAAGGCAGTATTTCTTTCTTCCTCTTGCTTACAGTTCTTCACCGAAGAATTACCTCCATTTTTCTTCTTCTGCAATTTTCCTCCATTGACAGATCTTAACAGGAAGCCAACTGGCAAGGAAGCTTGGGAACTGTAGTTTGAAGAATTTCATCTCCACCACCTCAGAGCAGTACACAGAAGGTTGGACTGGTTTCTGAAAGACAATAACTAGCTCCAAAGTGGGATGTGTTAAAGATTTCCTATCCTTCCCAAAGTTGAATTTGTAGACCTGAAGTACAATTGATAAAATCTATCTCCACTTTAAGTTCCTGCCTCAGATTTTCTGCAAAAATACTTGAAATTTATGTAACACTTCATGATTTCTCATTATAGTTTCACATACATGACCTCTTTTCCAGCTTTACAACACAAATAATTATTTCCATCTTATATGTGAGCTTAGATCACCCTGCAGTCCTTAGAGCCTTTTTTCTTTTTGGTTGTTTGTTTTCATATTTGATTTAAAATATTTTTAGATTTACAAAAAATTTGCAAAATAGTACAGCAATGTATTATCAACAGCAATATATGAGTGTACCTGTTTACCCAGACTTGCTAACAGATCATGCTTGCACACTTTCAAAATTTTGGCATTCTGAAATATCTCAGTGTTGTTTTAATTTATATTTCCCTAACTATGAATGAGTTTGAATATTTTTTTATACCTTCAAGATTAGTCCTATTTATTTCTTACAAATTGTTTATATGTTTTTTTCTCATTTTTCTGCTTGATTGGATCTTTGTCCTTCCATTTTAAAGAATTGTTTCTCTATTGAGAATTTTAGCCCCTTGTAATGTATGTTGAAAATATTTTCAGCTGCTTTCAGTTGACTTTACCCATGGTATTCTTTATAATAAAACATATATTTTCTTTTTACATTGTTATGTAGTCAAATTTATCCTTTTTTTTTTTTTTGTCCCTGGATTTGGAGTCAACATGAAAAACCTTTTCCTACCCTGTAGTTAAAGAGGATTCTTCATGCTTTCCTATACTACTTGTATGGTTTCAAAGTTTCCATTTAGATCTCTAAATTATTTATAGTTTATTTTTGTGTATGGTGCAAAATGTGCATGTGATTTTCTCTTTTCCCAAATGACTACCAAATTGTTCTAGCAAAATTTATTAAAATATCTATCTTTTCCTGATGATTTAAGAAGCCACTTTTATCATATACTGAATTTCTCTGTGTGTGTGTGTGTGTGTGTGTGTGTGTGTGTGTGTGTATCCATATATTTGGATCTATTCTACTTCTGGGCTTTCTATTTATTTCACTAGTATATGGGTCTTCACGAGCCAGTACTAAACTGTTTTAGTTACAGACATCTCTATTCTCTTTAAATATCTGGTTGGGTTAATCTCCCCTCATAGTTTTTCTTTTTCAGTGTTGCCCTGAGTATTTTTACATTTAAATATGAATTCTAGTATCAGCATTTCTAATTGTATTGAGAAAAAAAATACTTGTTAGTATTTTTATTGGGATTGTATTACATTTATGAATTAGGGAGCACTGACATCTTTATAATGCTGCATTATCCTATATAAGAACAAGTGATATTTTCCCATTCAAATTTTACTTTTTTGTCTTTTAGGGGTTTTAAAAAAATTTTGTCATAAAATCGAATAGGTTGGACACATTTCTTCCTTAAGTTTATTCCCAAGTATCTAATCTTCTCTTCTGCTATTATAGATGAAGGTTTCTCTATCATAGATCTCTACTTGGTTATTGTTTGCATATTTAAAGGCCATTAATTTTTTATGTCAATTTTATATTGCTACCTTACTGAATTATTTTTGAGGAAGTTTTATGATTGATTCTAAGATTTTCTGGATATATTATTGTCATCTATAAATAGAAATAGTTTCACTTGTTTTTCAACCCATTTTTATGCCTTTAATTTATTTTGTTTATATCAGCTAATACCTCTAGTACGATGTAGAATAATTTTGGAGTTAGTGGGCATACTTGTGTTGTTCCTGTTCTTAGAGAAATGTCTCCAGTGTTTCTCCACTAAATTAGATACTAGCTTTAAGACTAAGGTATACATATTTTATAATATTAAGAAAGTATTCCTCAGTTCTTATTTTTGAGTTTTTTTTTTATCATGGTTGGATTTCAATTTTGTCAAAAGCTTTCTTACTATCAATGGCAACAATCCTATGATTTTTTCCACTTAGACTTACTAATGGGGTATATGATATTAATGGATTTCTTAAGATTGAACCAACTTGCATTTTTAAAATAAACCCGGTTATTGATTATTATCTTCTTAATCTGGTGCAGGGTTCTGTTTGCTAGGATTTAATTTAATGTTTTTGTATGTATATACACTGGTGATAATGGTCTTTAATTTTCTATATTTTTACTGTCTTTATCAGGTTCAGGTATCAGTGTGATATTGTTTCATAAAAGGATTTGGACATTTCCTTCCTTTTTTTCTGGAATAATTTATAGAGCATTGGGTCTATCTGGTCTTTGATGTTTGGAGGTTTGGTAGAATTCTCCTGTGAAACCATTAGAAGTTTGTGCTTTTTTTTTTTTTTTTTCCCGACTAGTTGCTGTAGTGGGTGGAATAGTGGCCCCTCAAATGCTGTGTTCTAGTCCTAACCCCCAGAACCTGTGATGGTGACCTTATTTGCAGAAAGAGTCTTTGGGTCTTTGCAGATAAAATTAAAGATCTCAAGGTGAGAATCCTCCCAGATTAGAATGTGCTCCAAATCCAATGGTGGGTGCCCTTTCTAGAAAGGGAGAAGGAGAAGACACACAGAGAGAAGGCCTTGTGAAGACAGGAGTAGAGAATGGAGTTACACTGCTGTAAACTAAGGAATGCCAGGAGCCACCAGAAGCTGCAAAAGGCAACAAGAGGTTCTTTCCTAGAAACTTCAGAGGGAATGTGGCGCTGATGACACTTTGATTTCAGACGTGGTTTTCAGAACTGTGTGAGGATAAATTTCTCTTGTTTCAAACCAAGTTTGTGATAATTTGTTACAGCAGACCTCAAAAACAAATATAATTCCTTAATAACTTCACTACTTTAATGGAGATGGTCTTTTCAAGCATTCTTAATGCTAATGGGGTCAAATCTGGTAGTCTGTGTTTCCCTAGAAGACTGATTCATTTTGTCTAAGTTTTTAAATGTATTTGCATAGATATCTGTAAACTATTCTCCAATGATTTAATGTTTTTTCTTCTTTTCAATATTTTCTTAATCTTTTTCAAAAAAACAAGATTTTAACCTAACTTACAAAACACGTATACTATTTTCTATAGTGTGCCTCAGTTTTAGCTTTTGAAAATTCTCTTTGTATTTTCTTTTGGCTTACTTTGTTGTTCTGTTCTTCTTCTAGTTTAAAAAAATGGGACATAAATTCATCTATCTTTGTTATTTCATTTTTACTAATAAAAGTGTTTAGGGCTATACATTTTCCTCTGATCATTGCTTTAAATGTATCCCAGAGACAGATATGTAGTGTCATTGTCCTTATTATTTCTACCCAAGTGTTGCTCATTACTTATTAGAAGTTGTATTCTTTCTTTCTTTCTTTCTTTCTTTCTTTCTTTCTTTCTTTCTTTCTTTCCTTTCCTTTCCTTTCCTTTCCTTTTTTCTTTTCTTTTCTTTTCTTTTCTTTTCTTTTCTTTTCTTTTCTTTTCTTTCTATTTCCATATGGGAAGATCTGTGCTTGGAAATATAAATAAAATTAGTGCAGGTCCCCAATCCTCATACTATCAAATGTATAATGATTGTTCTGTGACTCCTGTGAATTCTCAGTGTACTAGAAAAGTCCTACATAGTCCAAGGTAGGTCAGCCACTTCTAACCTGAGAAGCAATACAGATATTTGGGGAATTTCTTCTCTTGTGTCTAGAAGTGAAATATTAGGGAGTAAGACAATTGGTCCCATTTTCTTTCCTTTATTTTCAACTGCATCCAAATAAATAGACTTTGCCCATGGCCTTTTTCTCATAGTCCCCCGCTGAGAAGATTGTTTTATTAAAACATGTAAGTGAACTGTGGAAAACTAAAACAGGCTAGATTTAAATGACAAAACTACCTCAGAAGGCAATTGACAGCACATGTTTATTAAAAGGGTAAAAGGTTTTTTTTTTAACAATAAGAAATGAGTTTTTAAAGAATCTACATTAGTAAAATTTTAGATACTTTTATAAGAAATTGTATGTATTAAAGTTCCTAATTGAGTAATTAAATTGCATGACTTTATAAATCTGTGAGCTTTATAAACTAGTGAGTTTAGCATGAATTTTAATATTTAAAAGAAATCTAAAACCGGTAATAAATAACCCAAGGCATCATAGAAAAATTATTTTTTTATTTTTAAATTTTATTTATTTTTCTAAAGTGGGCTCCATATCCAGCACGGAGTCCAAGACAGGGCTTGAACTCATGACACTGAGATCAAGACCTGAGCTGAGATCAAGCGTCAGATGCTTAACCAACTAAGCCATCTAGGTGCCCCATCGTAGAAAATTTTAATTTAAAACTAAATTCAAAATTTAGTTGCATCATTTGTGAGTGTCATTTACTTTTTGTTGTTGTTGTTTTTGTTATCATGATAAAAGGTAGTGCTGGTTTCCTTAAATAACACCTTTCCTGATCCTAATATGTAACATGAATGTTAACCTAATTTATTTGAGAGTAGTTCTAAATGAAGTGAAAAATCAGAAGTTAAAATTATTAAGGTACTAAAATATATTAAATAAATTAATATGTACTGAATTCTTATGTTTACATAGGAAAACAAAGCAAATAAAAGACTTGTCCTATTAAATTATCAGTAAAATATTGTGGGTATTGAATGAATAAGGTGAACGAAATGAAAATAGTTTAAAATCCCCTTCGAAGAAGAATGAATCAGCAACATACTGGGAGAATGCAAAATTAAAATGAGTAATTAGTAATTTCTACTGAAGGTCAGAGTTTGGGCTGAGTGTTAACAGTGACTTCATCTTTAATTTGATGATGGAAATTTAATAGCTCAGTAGCATTCTCAGTAATGTGCAATTTGATAATATTCAAATATAAAATCCATGAAAAGTGTTGAATAAAATAATGTATACCCTACTTTATAAGGAGAATTAACTCCTGGGTTAATATGCCAGGTTTACAATTTACAACATTTAATTGGGCATTAATCAAGTATAACATAGCACATTAGCTCTTATGTATTTTAAATAAATACACTGAAAGGGAACATTTAAACAAATCATCTGAAGTTTATTTGGATGGTTCATGGGATTTGGAAACTGAGAACTAAAATTTATTATATAGAATCTTTAAACCTAATTCCTGCTTTGAATTGTGTTGGTAGAACCATGTAAATTTTAGTCCAAAGGGTGATTTAACTCCCAGTTTCCAGATGAAATAGAGAAAGGAAATAGAGTGAAATCTCTCTACATAAACAAATCATGCCCCTTATTAATAATGCTTCAGCTATACAGGATAAACTAGTAGGATTTATAATGCCTCAAACCTATTACTCAGTAAAATAAAAAAAAATGCAAATTGTAATCCAGGATTTTACTTGGCTAAATAAGAGATTATTTGGTTAAAGGGACCATTGTGTGTAAGCTGAGGAGGAGAAATGGGAATGCTGAACGAGAACTGCAGGAGAGTAGGAGGAGATCATTTTTATCTTGACACATTTAATACTAGAAATACAGGGGAAAAGTGAGGAGGAACACAGACCTGGCAATAGTACTTTTCTTGTCAACCCTGCGAACATCTCACCTACTTTCATTAGGATGACAGAGAGTTACCATGTTGGTCTTAGGATGTTTTCCAGGGGTTGTTTCATTACTATATAGAATATCTATCTATCTATCTATCTATCTATCTATCTATCTATCTATCTATCTTTCTATCTAAATTTTCTAGAAATTCTTGGAAATTATGAGGCTATTGGAGATTTTAAAGAACTGAGCTTTTTTTAAAAGATTTATTTATGTATTTTAGAAAATGCACTCATGCACACGCAAATGGGAAGAGGGGGCAGAGGGAGAGGGACAATCTCAAGCAGACTCCCACTGAGCACGGAGCCCAATGTGAGGCTTGATTCCTTCACCCCGAGATCATGACCTCAGCCAAAGCCAGAAGTGGGATGTTCAACCAACTGAGCCACCCAGGTGCCCCAAAGAACTGAACATATTTATTTAATTTTTTGCAGCTCTCAGATTGATTTCCTGCTAACACAATTCTGTGGCTTGAACACTTGCTAGTTCTAGGTGACGTGCAGGGACACTAGGGAATCATTCATTTGCTTTAGAGTCATTCAAGTCTAGGTGGTCTCAGTTCTGTGAGTCAACGCTTCCCTGAACACCTTATTTGAACTAAAGTGCAGATCAGATATCTACCACATAACCATTTAGAACTTTAACATGAAGTTCCCAATTTTGAAATCATATACCTCCTCTCATTTTCTGCTCTTTATGTTTCAATGGTCATCTCCTTTTTCCATTTTGGAAATTGTCCAGAAAATTGGGCTGAATTTGATGCCATTGGATTATGAAAGTAAGCAGAGGAGATTCATATCTTCAACAAATATTTACAGAAAAACTGCTAAGAGGTAGGCTATAGATAGGATGGTGCTGAAATGTTTTAATTCTTCAGAAAACCTCTAGTGATGCCTCAGAGATTTGTGACAGGGGGAAGAATTTTGTGCAAAAGTCATTAAACCCACACCTGGCTAATTCTGTTTTGGGGGAACAAGAATGACAATGCCTCTGAAACTAGGGTAAACTTACTAGATGTCCACCAAAGAGAGGTCTTTCCTCTGTTTTGTAGTATTCCAATATTGTAGTCGTTATAACCAGTCCACATTTTAAATAAACATGTCAGCCTTTTTTTTTTTTTTTTGAAAGTAAAAGAGAATGTTCACACTTAAAGAATTTCTATGAAATTCATTCAGGGTCACCATATATTGGTGTTTATGAATTTTAGGGATTTTAATTGATTTAATATTTTTGGCTTTTTCCATTACTAACATTTCCCACTACATTGATGTTCTATCATTTGCCAAATTAATTGAATGTATTGACTTTTAATAGCTGTCTGACATAGAGAATCAGTACGGTAATGTGGAAATTCATCCTTTGATATGCTCCTGTATTCTCAGGCTATCTTAATATTCTGGTGCCAGACAATAGGAACAACTAGGTCTTCATTTGTTCATTCATTCTCTTACAGACCAGACTCTAATGGGAATGTATGCTCATTGTTTTTTTCTAAAACTTGCTGCCTCCCCTGCCCAAACTCTAGGAACCAACTAAAGCAGGCTTGTTACATCTAGTGAAAAACCGCAACATTTTGAATTGTGTTCCTGCTGGTATCCCTGTGTGCTTTTGTATGAACTAGAGAAATGGACAGAGAAGAAATTAAAGAGATGTGCAGAGAGGAGCTAAGGGAAAAAAAAAAAAATGGACAGAGAGCCCAACTGCATTCAGGCTCCAGGTCCCATGTGTCCAAGACCCAAGTCTAGACCTACTTTAGAATGCTGAGAGGTTCCAGGATCTTTTCCATAAATTCCCTTGCATTTAATCTAGTCTCAGTGGGGGACTCAGTGGGGGACAAGTGCTTACTTGTAAGTAATTTACTTCCAGCCAATACAATTCGGTATACCAAATGGATATTATTGAACTGCTAATAGTTACTGGGCTCCCAGTAGGTGCTGGGAAACAAAGATAAATGAGACCTGGACACTGATCTCATGCACCCCTGATTTACACAAATGCCCAGAAGCGTGGGAATGTGGCTACTGTCTTAATTAGTGATGGATTTCTCATGATACCTAAAAAGGTCAATAGGGGTCTCTCATGATTCACTGAACCGGTCTTCACAATGATTTACCAAAGCACCAAGTGTTAACAGACTTACAGCCTTTCTTTTCCTGATCTTGGAAGTAGGTCATCCTAAGCATTTATCTATGGGCAAATGAGGAGGATTTGACTTTATAGTGTTAGAGCACCTTTTACAATCGCTTCCAAGTCTGAAAATATTTTCTTAGTAATTCAAGAGTTGAAGTTTCCATTTCAAATACGGATTTATCATCAGAGCAGTTGTCTTCCTGGTTAGTGATGGGATTGCAGTATACTCACAGGCTGCTAGAAGGCACTGGAAGATAAGACACTCTCCCACGTGCGGTACTTCCATATATATCAGGACTGAAAGACACATAATCTGTAAGAAATAGAAAACATAGATGAAAATGAAAATGCTGCCTGTTTTCCTCTTGGCAATATTCTCACTGGATATGGGATGAATTATTTTCCCCTCTTTTGTGTGAAATTCTTAACCATTGAAGAGACAGCTTAACTCTAGGTTTTCAAAAATATCTTGCTGATTTCTCTTATTCAGTTCCTGTCTGAAGCTGTGGGCATGCTATGGGCTCGGGGCAGCTTCACCTATTGCCCTCTATAGGTTATCATGTGGGTAGATGACTAAAGGAAATAAGTTAATGAGACCAGTCAGGTGATGTGCCCTGGGCTAGGTATCCTTGAAGCAGACCTTTATCTGTAGTAGTCTGCTTGGACTACCCTCACAAACTATCCCCACTGGGCGGATTATACAACAGAAATTTCTTTCTTTCTTTTTTTTGTCCCACGGCTCTGGAGGCCAGAGGCCTGAGATCAAGGTGTTGTCAGGGTTGGTTTCTTCTGAGGCCTCTCTCTCCCTGACGTAAAGATGACTGGCTCCTCCCTGTGTCTTCACATGGTCTTTGCATGGCGCCCATCCGCTGTCTGTATCCTAATCTCCTCTCCTGATAAGGATACCAGTCATATCGGATTAGGGCTCACTCATATGATCTCACCTTATTTTAATTGCCTTCCCAGCCAGTCACTTTCTGAGGTACAGGGGGTTAGGACTTCAACATGAATTTTGGGGGATGTGATTTAGTTCATAACTGGCACTTAACAATATTGCCATCTACAGATGATTAGCAGGTAGGTGATGAAAGGAATCAGGCTAATGAGACGTGTCATATGATGGGCCTTGGGTTGCCATTCCTGGGAACCAGACCAATTCTGCTGCTACATTAAAAAGAGAGGCAGACAAGTAGACTTGTGGGTGCCCAGGCCTGGACTCTGGCTAAGAAGATTTTTGGGGATATTGGTTTTTCTGAGATCTGGCCCTGTTTTAGATCATGGTGTAAAAATCTTTCTTAATCCCCTCATGTGTAAGAAATTACTCACAAACGTAAGTAATGCCATGGATTAAAGTGTGTATGTGTGTGTGTACCACTTTCTAAGTTAAGTAGCTCTTGGATGTTCATTACTGAGTACCCTTCAGACTTTAGCTTACAGGGAGTGAGTTTGCCACTAAAAGTAGGCATGTAGGTAGCTAGTGTGTTTCTCTTTAAGCGTGGGTCCTTAGAGAATTGTATTCTCTGTTAAACACCAAAAACAGCCCACTCGGTAGAGGGACTGCTAACCATCAGCTCTTAAGTAGTGCTGCCTCTAAAAAATGAAACACAAAAGAAGAGGGCCATCTGGGATACACGAAAATGTTTTTACGAGTCTCCCCAGGATCCTAACAAGAGTGCATGCAGTGAGAGAGAAGTCCAAACCTTTGGAAAACCAAAGGGTAATTGAGAAAAAAGAAAAATATTTTCTGAAGAGAAGGCTGACAAAATCACTTAATACTTCCCATATGATAGACGCTTTCCAGTTAAAATCAGTTTTGTTGTTAATCTGTGTATCTAATGTTTAAGTATTTATTTTCAAAGATTTGTTTTTGGCTTTCCAGAGTTTTTTCAAAAATTATTCCATGCAACATGCCATGTACTTTACTCCTAAAGTTGTTAATGGGTCAAGTGATTGGTCGAGTTTATATACTGAGTGAGCTGCTAGGCTGTGTAAGGCAACCCTGGGAAGTTATAAGAAGTGCTTTATAATCACCAAAATCTTTAGTAGCTTCGCCTACAGAACTGTAGCACAGCAACAAGCATTTGAGGAATATAGCATTTTCCGTGAACTATAAGACTATTTAAAGGCAACTTATTAATGCAATGCAGATTTTACAAATCTGTAACAGAAGTGGAGAATCTTCAATTTAATTCACCTTTTAATGTGGGTCTGGAAAAAATTGGATGAGCCTTATATTGGGAGGGGAAAAACTGGAAATGGCACTCCATCATTCGTAGCAGCACAGAAATAGACTTGAATTAAAGATAGATTAATGTGGAATCTTAGAGGTGGACTAGCTGCTTGGAAAGACTGTCTATACTTGTTGACTTTGTGAGAGTAATGATTTCTTGTATGTTGGCTTGTAAGCAGAGAAAGGGTGAGCATTCATTTGAACATGGTTCTTGGGTAGCGCTAAATAATAACATACACTCAGAATAGTGTGTTACCTGGTAGGAAACTTACAGGCCTAGCCCCAGCTCCTGGTTGAATACCTAATCCATGCTTCTCGGACACTCCTTGCTTTAACTCCTGGTTGCTCTAAGTATGAAAATCCATTTCACCACCACGGCAGTTCCAGATTGTTTCCTGAGTGTGTGTGTGTGTGTGTGTGTGTGTGTGTGTGTGTGTGTGTGTGTGTGGTTTGTAGGGATTTTTTTTTGTCTGATTATTTTTCTTTGGCCCATCTTATAAAACCCATGTGAATAAAGAAGAATTTCCACAAAGAGTTGTGAAGTTCAGTAATAGGTAGTGAGTCGACATAAATAGATGTAATTAAAATTTGTGCTGCCTTGTGGATTGGAGTGCAGGCTCTGAGTCAGGCTGACTGGGTTCAAATCCTGGCCCTGTTAGTGTCATCTTGAGCAGGTTGTGTCATTGCTCCTTGCCTCAGATTTCTCCTCAGCAAAATTGAGTATAACAATAGGATGGCTGCCTTGGATGCTTGTAGAAATTGAATCAACGAGTACACATAAGGAACTTGTGATATATATTGTGAACTTGGTTAAAGTGATAGCTAGCATTGTTTGCCAAATAAAGTACCTGTAATTAACCATCCTGGCAGACTTTTTTGTGTTCTAAATATATATGGTGCTCCTGAACTTTCTTGATGATCTTGATCAGAGCTTGTGCAGGTCTGATATGTTTGCGCAGACCTTTGGGGAGTATCAATAGACCCCAGCTCCTCCAAAAAGCCACCCCCCTTCCTCTGTCCTTCACTTTTTCCTCTCTTCTTCCTTTCCTCATCAATTATTTATGTACCAAATTTCAGGCACTACACTGGGGTTACAGAGATTAGTAAAGCCAAATCCTGATTTCAATGAACTGACAGTTTAGGTTGAAGAGGGAATAGAATTTGGGGCATAGATAAGTAAATAGACAATTTCAGTACCACTTTGTACTGCTATATGGGAATTCAGCACGGGGTTCTAGATGAACTGCTATGAAGGGCGTCAAACCCAAAGTAGGACACTGGTCTGGATGAGAGGAGAGAACCTTGGAGGAAAGTTTGCCGGAGAGGCAAAATCTGAGTAAGCCTGGGTACTGAAAAATGAATAGGAATTAACCAGGCTTGGGTGGAAGAGACACAGATGGTTAGGCAACAGAGGTGAAGGAAGACATGGATCAGGGAGATGCATGTTAGCATGTTGAAAGATGGAGAGGTGAGAAGATGTTTGGTTTATTTGAAAGATGCAAGTAGATCAGTGAGGTGTCAAGAGTTTCCTGAGAAGTGGAGGGGGCCATCCCGTAAGGCCTGTTTCGTCCGTGCTAAAAAATTTGGAATTTTATCAAAAACTTTGAAGAGGCACTAGAGATTTTAGGCAGGAGACTAGAAGGAACTGATGTAGCATCTTCCTAGCACTGTAGAGAATAGATCTGAAGGCACTAAGATCGAGAGTAACGAGGTTGGATGTAAGGACATCATAACAATGCGCATGAGAAACTAGAGCCTGAGCTAAGGCAATATTAGTGGGTTGAATGAAGTGGACAGCATCAGGAATATAGTTCTCAGAACTCTGGCTGCTCAGATTTGGTAGATGAGGAAAGAGGGGATGCTTGAGAATGACTTTCACTGGCTAGACTGCATCAAGTGTGTAGTGATGAAGCCAGTCCCTGAGATAAGTAACAAAAGGTATCGGGCTGGCATGCCTGCATTCATTTCTCAATCTTTGAATGTGTGCTGCCTGTAGAATGTTTAAATGGAAATATCTATAGGGTCTGGAGCTCAAAAATACATAGAATAGGGAGATTTAGGAGCCATAATATAGATTAGATAGATTAGATAATATAGATTAATATTGGAGACCTGGTATTACATGGTAGCCTATAGGACACAGGTGTGGAGCAAGGTGATGATAAACTAAAGACAACCGATTTAGAAGCATTAACATTTACCATGTGATAAAATTTGCACTTGGCAGGTGGGGTGGATACTATGAGATTGCTATCAAAACCCAAGTGGAGGGGCACCTGGGTGGCTCAGTGGGTTAAAGCCTCTGCCATCGGCTCAGGTCATGATCTCAGGGTTCTGGGATCGAGGCCCATGTCGGGCTCCCTGCTCAGCGGGAAGCCTGCTTCCTCCTCTCTGCCTGCCTCTCTGCCTACTTGTGATCTCTCTCTCTCTCTCTCTGTGTGTCAAATAAATAAATAAAATCTTTTAAAAAAATCCAAGTGGCTTTGGGAATAGCAGCTATAAACCTCAAAGGAGCAGAGACTTGATACATGAACATGGAGAGACAAAGGACTAGGGTGTGAGAGAAGCCACCACCCAAGAAGGCTGTGGCAGGAACTATCTCTGAGGAGAGCCGGGTTTTATTTATTTTTTATTTTTTATAAGATTTTAGTTATTTATTTGACAGAGAGAGACACAGCAAGAGGGGGAACATAAGCGGGGGGAGAGAGAGAAGCAGGCATCCTGCCAAGTAGGGAGACCAATGCGGGGCTCAATCCCAGGACCCTGGAATCGTGACCAGAGCCGAAGGCAGATGCTTAACAACTGAGCCACCCAGATGCCCAGAAAGCAGGGTTTTACTTAAGGAATGCAGGTGCTGGACCATCACAGGAAAGTCTGATGATGAAGGTAAGTTTAATTTAAATAGAATGAAGCTCTCCAGGAAACAAATAGTTGAATGTTAAGAGAAGTGGACAGATGGATTTTTGGAAACATAGCATAGCAGTGTACAGGAAGAGGAGAGATGGTCAGAAAGGTGGTCATTTGGTGGTGACCTAGGCTGTAAGTAGAATTCTGATATGAAAGTGTTCCTGGGAAGGTCCGGGGTGAGGGTGGAGTTGAGTGTGTTTTGATGTTAGTGGTGTGGACCTTGATGTTTGGCACTGCAGACTTCCCTCCTAGCATTAGAGGCTTGGTTCAATCAAATGTTCTTGTCATTGGACTAAACTAGATGTTTTCCCTTGGTTCATGGTTGAGGAGTTTAGCAGAGTGTGATTCTGAACAGGCCCATTCTGCCTCTCTCTGCTCCCTCTCCCCCCAATTTAAAGATGAGTTTTTAATTTATATGGTGCTCTTAAAAAGGATGAGTATCCACTATGTATATTCTCAGCACTTTGAATAGCTTATAATACCTCAATTATTTTACAAATAAAGAAACAGATTTATCAGATATAAGTGACTTAGAAGTCACAGAGGCTATGTGGCCATGAAGTCACAGAGCAGGAATGACAGGTGGAATGTGTCCTTTACTAAATCTTGTTCATGCTCAATTGCATTCTGGGAAAACAGCATTCCAGTGCCACCTGAGTTTCCTGGATGCCTTGAGAACCACTCAAAGCATCCTAGAACACAAGTGTAAAAAACCAGAAACTGGGTTGCTAAAACTTGACCTCTAGGCTTTTGGAATTCTGGACGAAGCTGACAGCCATCCTGACACTCAGGAATTTTCCTTATTGACAAAAAGCCAAAGGACTCATGACCAACCCATCTTATCATTCAACCCTTAATTCACTGGACATTTAAGTGCCTATTTGATTCAGAAACTATCCTATGTACTCTATTAATCACAGTATTATTGGTAATATTTATTACAATTAGCATTTATTGGACTTTTACTAAGAACTAAGTACATGTTTTAACTCACTGAATTTTCTGGGCTACCATATGAAGAAGGAACCATGATAGATTTTAGAGATGAAAACACTCATCTTTTTATGTTGTATTGACACTCAATACTTTTTGTGTTTGTATTTTCTATAATAAGGGTCAGTTAAATTCATAAAGAGAAAAATAAACAAAAGGTAATTCAGTCATTCAGTAAATAATGTTGTATCCAAATCCATGAGATCAAGGTTTGTCAGCCTTAGAGGAAGGAGGGTCTGGAACATGCTTTCCACCAGGTGTACTTTATCACATAATTGGCACTTCGCTAAGCCCATTAAACACCTTCTTGATTGGCCCAATAGTCCTTAACTAGAATACCAGGTACTTGTTATAAAAATAAGGCTAGGACAAAATAGTCACTGTTGTTTCTTTAGGTCATTGGTGTGTATTATTTGCCTACAAGATTGTGCTACTCATCCTAGCTTTTTGTATGAGTAAGCCTATATTTCTGAGAAATAAGAGTCTACTTTTAGGTTTTGGGCTCTGTAGGCTTGAATTCAAAGCCATAAATGATATTATAATGAATTCTACAAGTGTTAGTTAAGTATTCTAGGAAGAGGCCAGTGTGTTCAAAAGATAGGGAAACTCAAGAAGAAAAAATATTTACCTAAATGTAAAATAAGAAATATTAAGGTGATGTGAAGCTGCAGAAGTTTTTAGAAAAGTTATTCAGTCTTTAGGAGTTGCTTACATCCTGGGTAATCATATATGAGGTAAAGTGTTCTGTCACTCTAATATATTGTCATACCTGATATTTTAGTATTTTCTTCTTTTCAGTGCACTACATGTCAATATCATTGTTAATATTTGTAGCGTTATTTTGTCATTAGTTATAAAAGTAGGGTTTTCTTTTAAATATCTCCTTCAAAAGGATTTCCTCTTTCTCCAATAGGATTCAATTAAACTTAGAGGTCATAATATATAGTAAAATATATTTCTGGTTTGCCTTTATATATGAGACATGTTTTTATGGAAGTAGTTTGGAGAACATATAATCTGGAAAGCAATATAAAAATCTGACATATTAAGAAACAGAAGAAACTGGAAGATATTAGTGAAGATTGTATCCTAATAAATTAAAAAACTAGATAATACAATAAATTCAAAAAGATAATATAGACTAATCAAGAAGCCCCTGAATTAGCTTATATTCTATATCATTTATTAGCTGTTAATTATCTTTATAATTCATTTTTACCATATGTCTTAAAGGTATAACATCACATTAATGCAAATATCCTTCATTAATCAAAATCTTTTTATTATTTTCATAAAACGATTTTATGTTTGTTACCTTATTTGATACTGACAAAGATAATTTTGAAGCCTGGGGGAAAACTACTAGTCCTGAATTATGATATGCAAGTAATAACCATTAATAATTTGCAACTTTAGTTTAAAAAAGAGAGAACCCATCTATAATATCACTACATTACAACTCTTCCCATATATTTTACGCTTTCCAAGTTTTCAATCAGATATGTGTGTAATATGTAGCATATGCAGGAAGATATAGTGTAGTTCAATATGTAGCATATGCAGGAAGATATAGTGTAGTTCATGTATTCAGTAAATATATCTTGTCTATTAGGAATGCAGAAGGAGAAAGACCATCTGCCTTTGTGGAACTTATGTTCTAGTAGATAAAACAGTATGCAGATCTATTTATTTTGCTAATATTAAGTTAACATGTAGTATTTATTAGGTGATGATTGGTGCTTTGAAGAAAAATAAAGGAGACCATAGGTTACAGAGTGAAGGGGGCTTCAATTTTATAAAATGTGGTCAAGAAATACTTTCCCGGGCGCCTGGGTGGCTCAGTGGGTTAAGGCCGCTGCCTTCGGCTCAGGTCGTGATCCCAGGGTCCTGGGATCGAGGCCCACATCGGGCTCTCTACTCAGCAGGGAGCCTGCTTCCTCCTCTCTCCTCTCTCTCTGCCTGCCTCTCTGCCTACTTGTAATCTCTCTCTCTGTGTCAAATGAATAAATGAAAAAATCTTTAAAAAAAAAAAAAAAGAAATACTTTCCCGATGGGCTAATATTTGAGAAGAAATCTGAGTGAATGGACAGTATGAATTTTGTGACATGCAGGGTGTAGGGCATTTCTGGACGTGGGAGCAGGATGAGAAAGTGTCCTGAGACAGGTGTCTCCATGAAAAACGAATAAGGCCAAAATGGTTCAAAAGGACTTCAGGTTAAGACAACATTGTTAAAGGGTACTGTTTACCTCATATTGTCATTGCTGGCCACCAGAAGTTTGACTCTAATTGTCAGAAATATCCACCCAATCCAAGTATTTAGCTATAAAAATATTTAAAGAGGAGATTTAGCTTAGACCCTTCAAGGATTTTTGATATTTTGACAGTGACCTAACCTATACCCTATAAACAGATTTATATAAATAATGTTAAGTTCCTTCAAGTTATAAAATGGTGTCTAGTGGGTTTCTTTTTCCTTAGAAAGTATTTATTATCTTTAGATATGATGTATAAGAAAATAATTTATGTGACAATTTTGTTAAGTTTTTCTTCTCTATTTCTACTTTAATTTGTCTTAATTCTATGATAGCTCTTTGACCACTATTACTAAATCTTTGCTTAGTAGTTTGCTCAGAGTAGCATCTCAGCACTGGGACTTTTCAAATTGTTCACTCTACCTGGTGGAGGGAGGGAGGGAGGTATCTATTTTCCTTGGAAAGTTGGTATTTTTCTTTAGAAAGATACTACTAGTGTTCAGATTGTTCCCCCAATTCACCGTGGAACCATGGGGAGTTCACTATGGGACCACTTCATACAGGGAGAGTGAGCCATCATTGTTCATAACCTAATTTCTTCAGTAACCCCTCAAGTTATTCTGAGACTGAAGCTCACTTTCATCTAATAGTGTATCATTAGGGAAATTCTTACCTTACTGGCATGGAGAATGGAAATCCTTTTCTCTGCTAGGGGGTGGAGCTGGAGAGAAAGAAAGGAAGAGTGAGGAATAAGAATTGAGGTTCCCCTGGGAGGAGGAGATGTGGTGTAGGAGAACCTTGAAAAAGCAAGTTTGCTGTTCATCTCTGGATACAGCTTGGGAAATTCCAAGCACTGTACTCAGTGTGGTTTGAGGATGAGAAGGCAGGGTAGTAAAATAGAATTGGTTGAGGCAAATGTTTAGGTAAGTAGGATTGTGATCGTCATCTGAGTATGGGTCTAGGCAACCAGAAGTTTCCTCTTCCCTGCTGGCTGGCCTAGAACTCCTTAAAAGAATCAGATTGTCTGAGGGGCTGCAGAGTGTGCCTCAGTGGGGCAGTGGACTTCAGCAGCTGATGCTAGCTCAGAGACCAAATGAACCAGGTGAGGCTAAGCCCATTTCAGCAGATCTGGGCAGAGAATTCTCAGTAACTAATTCAGTTAAACTTGATTGTAGGGGAAGATAGCTTAACTCCCCCAGACTGTAGGTTCCCTTGGGAGAGAAGCAGGAAGAATGAGGAAAGGAAAAATAAAAAATTCAGTCAGTTTATATATGACAAATTTGAATTACTAATACCCAAAAGAAATATTGAACCTGAAAGGACCAGGTCCCCTTGAAAGTATTTAAAAGATTTTTTTTTTTATCTACTGAGTAGAAATGGAAACTTGAGACAGATGACATCATCTTTGGATTTTAAAAGAGCATTTTTTATACATTTGAATTATAGTGTGCAAATTTCAACTCTTGCCATATTAGTATATTTGGCATACTACACAGTAAAAGACTTATCGTGAGGCATACAGGCTGCCATGAGCCCAAAATGATGAATTTGTAGCTTCTAAACCACAAATAATCCTGAATAGAGGATGCTTAAGAAATTTCAGCAACACTTCTTTATCTTTATGTCTTTGGAAATTTCTACTCCCAGCATCGTATGTTCAGATTCTGGTTGGAATTCCTCCCACGGCACCCCTCATGCATCTTTGTAAATCCTCTAGTTTCTAGAATTTAGTAGCATCTCCTTGGTTGCCTTGCTTCTCTAGTATCTGCCCAGCTCAGCAGTCCAGGATCTTGAGGTGGCCTCCTACATATCTTGAACCTGACCCAACTATAGTATATAGTATATGGTATCAGTATATCACCCATGGAACTAGCTTCCCTCTCAAAGCTAATGGTATTTATTCTGAATAATACAAAGCAGATTGTATAGCTGGAGAAAATCTTAGTGGTTTATTTTACATTGCAGTCTGAAGCTAGTTTAATGACTCTCTCGAAAGCAGTCACTTAAGAATTCCACCTCTTTCTGTCAGCCTGACTACCATCTAAGAATTCTTTGATCCTACTAATTTAGATAAAGGAAAGAGTACTCAAGAGACATTTTGGGCTCTAGTCTAGAAGCTGTATGCATCAGGGGCACCTGGGTGGCTCAATCAGTTGAGCGTCTGACTCTTGGCTTTGGCTCAGGTCGTGATTTGTGAATGTGGGATCAAGCCCCATGTTGGGCTCTGTGCTCAGTATAGAGTCTGCTTCAGATTCTCCCTCCCTCTCCTTCCTGCTCACTTTCTCTCTCTCAAATAAGTAAATAAAATCTGAAAAAGAAATATTTAGAAGCAGCATACATCAATTCCATCTACATGTGCACAGACTTGCTTTCTCTCTTAAGTGGTGATATAATCTTTAAAGTGCGTGTCTGAAGACGGACTGAGAAATATAAAACAACGTGTGGGTGGGTATGCACTTGCCTGCCATTGTCTGTCTTCTGGACATAGAAGATCAGGTGGCTTCTATCTCTGCACTTCTGCCTCTCAAGGGAGACAACGGGAAACTCAAGCAGTCACAGCATCCACCTCAAAGCTCAGGACCTCAGGGTTCTGTTGTCCTCTCCATCAAGCCCAAATATACCTCCTTTGGTCATTTACTATTTTTTTTCTTTTCTTTTCTTCTTCTTCTTCTTTTTCTTCTTCTTTTAAGATTTGTTTACTTTAGAGAGAGAGAGTGGGGGGAGGGGCAGAGGGAGAGAATCTCAAGCAGATTCTCCATTAAGCACAGAGCCTGTCTTCGGACTCCATCCCATGATCCATGAGATCATGACCTGAATGGAAATCATGTGTCAGATGCCTAACTGACTGAGCCACCCAGGTGCCTCTTTTCTTGTCCTTTCATCAACAAACTAAAATAATGAAACACCCCTCTCTCCCTTCAACCCTTATCCCTTATATACAGTATTGATCAGGATAGGATAAACCCTTAGAAGTCATGGGTCCATGGCCATCCTGGAATCCTGTGCAACAAAGCACTGGAAAGCCTATTTGGAGTGGTGGGGAAAGCTCTTGGTTAGCCTTCTGTTTTGTTCTTTAGGAAGGAATGTCTTATCTGGATCATTTGAGCCTCTCTACTTTGCCCTCTGAGAGGATTTTCCTTATCCATTTTCTCCTCCGCCATATCTGAAATGGCTATTGGTGGCTCTATCCCTTTAAAACCCGTTTCTTACAAGGGAATGTGTAGGGGTCTGTGGGAACTCTTAAGTCTGGATCAATCAACAAGTTATTTTTTTTTCCATTTGGACTCTTGGTCATTTAGATAATACATTTTTCTAAAAATTTCAGTGGGTTTCTGAACTCTTTGTTTCCAGCCATTTCCACTTGGCAGTCATCATACTTGAAGTTCTTTTCTATATGTGATTTTCGAACTGATTTATTTCTTTGTTTCGGGTGCTTGCTTGAGATGGTCTCAAATACTGTATTTGTAGGAAAATCACACTTGTAATATGATTGTTGCCACAGACTTACAGATTAATTGGTTAAGACTTTTTTCTCAAAGCTTCTTTCAGTCTTATCTCTTGCTATTCAAAGTCCCCAAACAGACAATTTTCCAGCCTTTCCAGGCTCAATTCAGAGTCAGGGGGGATAATTTGGGAGGCATGAAATCTGTATTTATATGGCTTGCTCACAAGACTCGAGAAATATACTAATGAAATTATTATAGGTCAACATGCAGGCATTGCCTTCATGCGGAGGAAACATGCTGGCGAAATTTATAAAAACTTTTAGAGAAATTTATATCCCAAAGAGGCAAAATTATAGAATTTGAAAGTGGAAGGAAGGCAGTGTTTTGAGAAACGCATGGCAGCAGTACAAAATCTCATTGTCCCTTGGGGCACCAACATCAATAGTTCACGTATCTGCTGAAGGTGATTCTTCAGTTGAAACAAAGGTAGAACAATGAGTCTCTTCTCAAATTGGTTTCTCAGGCCTAAGAAAATTCCTAACAAAAGGTAGGGACATTATTCTTAGGGAATATTAAAAAATGGTCATATATCTCTCTCTTTCCTGAATCCAAGCTCTTTGCAATGGCTTTGTAGCTTCTCTAATCAGGAGACGTTCGCATTAAGGGCCAGTAATCTAAAATGACCATTTACGAAATAGTTGAGAACATAAAAGATATGATAGAAAATCATTAAAAAAATTGTAAAATAACCAGCAGAAATTAAAAAGAATCAGAGAACATTTAGAAATAAAAAAATTTGATGAGTAAGCTAAATAGCATACAAGACACAGCTAAGCAAAGTGTCAATGAACTTGGAGCTTATCAGTAGTAGATGATGCTAACATTAAATATTGCTATTAAAAATATCATACCATGAACCCAGGGTCCTGGGATCAAGTCCTGCATTGGGCTCCTTGCTCAGTTGGGGAGCCTGCTTCTCCCTCCGCCTACTGCTCCCCTTGTTTGTGCGCTCTCTCTGTCACAAATAAAATCTTTAAAAAAATATTTACCATGTGTGGACAAATCATATTCATAAGAATTTAGAAAACAAGAAATGCACATGACCATTAAAGATCGTTTTTAAGACATCACCTTCTCACTTCTACTTAAAAAAATGCACACAAGTCACAGCATATTTTGTGTATTAGCTTGGCAAAGATTAATGGGCGATACTGAATGTTGGCATGGGTTCAGGATAAAAACTCCACCACCCTGCTCTTAGAAATAAAACTTGGGGCGCCTGGGTGGCTCAGTGGGTTAAAGCCTCTGCTTTCGGCTCAGGTCATGATCTCAGCGTCCTGGGATCGAGGCCCGCATCGGGCTCTCTGCTCAGTGGGGAGCCTGCTTCCTCCTCTCTCTGTCTCTCTGCCTGCCTCTCTGCCTACTTGTAATCTCTCTCTCTCTCTCTGTCAAATAAATAAATAAAATCTTTAAAAAAAAAAAAAGAAATAAAACTTGGCTTAACTTTTCTGGAGGACACTTGTTTCAAAGGGTTGAATCGGCTGACTTTGACTCAGGAATTTCACTTAAAATTTTTTCCCTTAGGAAAATAATTAGACAGATGTACCAAAATGTTACGTAAAAAACTATTCCTTGAAGAATTCTTGGTAATAGGAACAAACTGTAATAATTATAAACAGTGAATATATCCAAAAGAGGTTTCCTTAAATGTGTTTTGTTGTTACACTGGGATGGCAAATAGCCATGAACAATAATTTTGTGTATATTTATCAGCATGAAAAGATACTCATGGTGTACTCAGTGAAAGGAGCAAGGTTACTTCGATGGATTTTTAGATCTATGTAATTCTCACTTTTATACATATATGTGTATAGGAAAAAATTTGAAAGCAGATAAGGCAAAATGTAAATAGTGAGTATCTCGGCATGTTTGAATTTCAAGAGAGTTTACATCACTTTTTTCTATGGGGCACTTTTATTTTTAATCTTTCTCTTATTAGATGAACATGTATTATGCATGCAGTAATTTTTATAGAAGAACTCAACTTGCTTTTTCGAAAGGCAGAGCTGGTGACCTTGTTAACTGACTGGATTGTTGATGTAGTTGAAGAATTTCCTCCAGTATGTTTCCTTTTTATTTTCCCTTTTGTGATTTGTATGCTCATGGATTTTACCCACTTACTATTTTAGCTTTTATCTTACTTAGGGAATTTAGAAGTCTTCATATATTTAAATTAATAAGCTTGATCTCTCATTGCACTTGTATTTACATGCCATTTTATGACCAGAGCTGTGTGTGTAGCATTAAGAACCTCAGTTTTGTGCCGGTCTTCATCATGGAACAAGTACTTTCATATACTTATCTCTGACAGCCTGTCGCCCCCAACAGCTACCCAAACCATCACAGTTCTACTCAAGCCAGACTCTATCATTTCCTCTCCTCACACTCAGCAGATAACCTCGTTGCCCCGTAGACGCAAACGCTTTCAAATCCTATCCTACCGTACTCCTCCACTCTGCGTTCCCAGACCTGTAGACATTTGTCCGCATCTGCACATATCTTTATCTCCATCACACCCCCTTCAATTCAGTGGAAAGTACTGTCCTTCCACCCATATCCCAGCTCCCCTCCTCTGTCACCTCCTTGCTAATCTTTAGTCCATTGCTAACCCCCCATTTTCTTCTGTAGGTTTATTTCTGTTGCTTTATTTGGCTCTGTATGTAGGCAAGTGAAATTTCTGTCATTTCTATCTGCCTAAAATAAAAACTAAGCAAATATCCCCCCCTCCCAGTACCACCCGCCATGGAAAAACCCAAGTCTGTCCTTGAGCTTTTCTTAGCACAGTTACTGACATAGAGCATCTATGATCATGTTGAGTTCTAAATATTTATTAAACACGCAGAGTCTGGTGCTACAACAGTTTACAGAGTTACAGAGACAAATACGTCACACACCTTTGAGGAGTTTACTATCATCCTTTTATGTACTTAGAGCTATGGGTGGGGTTGACACAACTGCTTACAGTGGAGCTTCACAGAGGTAGGGGCAGGTTCTATGAATTCTGTTGGGGACACTTTGAACAAGGAGGGAATTTCTAATGAATTAAGTAAAGATACCAGATCTTCTTCCAATCTTTGTGAGAGAAGTATGGATGTCAGTTGGCTGGTCGATGCCACACCCCCTCTTTCCTTCACTGTCAAGACTCTGAGGAGAAGACTGCAGGATCCCATCCCCTGCAGTCAGGCTTCTACTCTCTTCACTGAACTAAAATGACAGCAATTTTCTGTATACTTCTTTTTTTTCACTTCTCTGAGACATCTGACAATTGACCACCTCTTTCTTCCTGAAACCCTTTTCTTCCCCCACATAAGAGATGCTTCCCCCACCTCAGAGATCATTTGTGGGCTTCTTCTCCTCCGTTGTTCTCTCCCTGTTCTCTCTCATTTTTTCTCTGGTCTATTTTGTCTTCATCTGTGACTTCTACTCCCACATGTGTGTTAAATGTGTTGTGGAAGGAATGGTTTGAAGATTGATTTAATGCATAAACAAATCCTAGGCAAACTGAGGAAAGGAGAAGCTAAGTGTCATTTCCAGGGTCTCCTGCTGAATAAGAGGTAGAAGGATCCTGAACTCACCCTGGAGGTCCTCACTCCAAATCCCACCCAAGTATTCCCCTGCAGTCCTTCTGAAAATTCCATTCCGCCCCACAGCATGTGAGGATGTAACGTGAGGGATATTTAAGTGGGCACTTTCGTCATTCCTCAACAGCGGTCTCTCTTTTTTAATGTCCTGTTTATTATCACCTGTAGGAATAATATTTACCCTGGATACCATGACTTTTCAAAGACAAGATTCTCAATATAAGTGAGAGTAACTTAAAAAAATACGAGTAATATGGGCTAACAAGTGTTAATAAATAAGTTCACATCGCCTGAAGTTACAAACATATCCATAGATACAAACACATATGTATAAAGATGTGTATGCATAAACTATATCAATATACAAACCTGTGGAATTTCTACAGCTTACATGTTTCTATGATTAACAAACATGTATCATTTCGTATAGAGTCAATCTTTGGTGGAATGCTTTTGTGGCCTCACAAGGTAGAGCAGCAAACAAGGGCAGGTGGCCACATCCTTGACAGTGTGTTTCAGCTGGTCTGTAGTCTTGCTGGCCCCATGCCTTATAAGCAAAGCCTCTACCCAGGCTACCAGGCTGCCCTGCTCTTCTGACGCTTCTGTCCAGTTTGTGGAGGGATCTCCATGAAGCCCATGACTCTTAGGCCCCATGACTATCTACAGAAATAAAACTCAGGCTTTGCTTCTATTGTACTTGTCTCCTGCGTGGCAGATACAGGGCGAGGTGGGGGTAAGCTGAGTGGCAGGTGGGTGGTGTTTTTGTGGGTGTGTGAACAGGCAGTCACGTTGGGCCCCTCAGATGGGTCATAGTCAGCAGGGATGACTGAGACCATTAGGTCGGAGTGTGTGCAAGGGAAGAGCAGCCCCTTCTCCCCAGCATCATCCAGGCGCTCGGCTTATCCAGGCTGGGAGGGGCTCAGGCGATTCTGCTCTGTCCTGTGCACAATAATTGAGAGGAGGATGGAACTAACTCTGGACAAGAAAGCATGGCCAGCGGGGTCTTCTTGTTGGAGGTTTCTGTGTGCCTGTATTTTCATCTTCCAGGCAGATAAGCCTGGGCCCTCATGAACCATAATAAGCAGACATCATAATTGTGTTGTGTGCAAGTGGCCATGGGTGGATTAAATTCTTTGCGAATGTAACCTGGTCCATTTGCCTGTAGAATTTAAAATCTGATTATTTTAGGCTGCTTTTAGATGCATTTCCAGGAAAGCAAACATAAGTAAATGGAGGACTTTCTGAATATGCATAGGGGAAAAGAAATAAACAAACAGACAAAAAACAAGCCTGAAAGTTTGTATAGTAGAAATGTAACTTAGATTCTGAGCATTCTAAATGGTTATTGTTTTCTTAGTTTCACTCTTTCTGTTTTGCTGAATTTAAAGAATAAGTACTATTCTTACAATCAGGAAACATGTTGTGAATAGGAAGCTGTAGTCTATTTGTACTAAGATTGGTGGCCTCCGATCTGCAATGCCTAGTAATCAATTGATTTTGTAGTATCAGTAATGATGAGAAGGATTACATTTTCAACCACTACTAAGACTTGTTTGGCTGGTCTTCTTTAACTCGTCATTTTGCTGAAGTTTTGCAGGGTTTGTTTTTAAAATAAAAATTTTATAGGCAAATACTTTGGGTATTGCTCAATCAGAACACTTTATTCCACCAAATTCTCAAGCTGTTAACCAAAGAATGAAATCATGATGAGATCATTAAAAAAGGCAATTTGGCACTTTAGAAGCCATTCCACACACTATTTAGGAAAGGGTCTTATCTATGCCAATGAAATCATGATGACAAATTGTTCTAAAATTGATATTATTATGATGCATTAAAGTTACTAATTATAATATGTCAATATTTGAGCATGATTTACCAATTCTACCTTGTCAGAAAATTTATTGTCTTCATTTACCAGAATGGGAAAAATAAAGTTAAGTGACATACCCAAGGACATACATCGTCGTTTTAAATATCCGGAAATGGAACTCTGGTCTCTGACATCTAATTAAGTGTTCTATTCATTACAGCATATCTCCCACCAACTGTGCCATTTTCATTAAATACTCCTTATGAGGTTAACTTAACTTACTTAAAATGTGCTCTTTGAACAGTAATCATAATTTGGCTCTATTTGTATATTTTAGTTTGAGTTTTGAAAATTACCCAAATTCTACTTTGGAGAGGTCATGAGAAAAGAAAGTCAGATTATGGCGAAATACCATATAATACTAAGAAATAAATTTGAAAATGTTTGAATAAAAATCCCGTTATGTTTTTTATTAATATTAATAATATTAATTCCACTTAAGTCTAGTTTCTCAAATTTTGTAACAAGTGAGACAGCCACAGAGGAACTTTCTCCTAGGCTTTTAACATTTGCTTGGGATTTGAGCTGTCAGCAATGCAACTTTCTTCTTTACATTATCTTTGTTCCATTTTATTTCAGTCCTCTTGAAACCACACGTAAAGTAAAAAATGGAATATTTTAATATTTTAAAATTTGTGGGTAAAGTTTGGGACACATGGAGTTCTCATTTTATATTTGGTTTGAGTTACTTTGTTCACTTTTAGTTTTAATAAAAAATGAAACAAGACAAACCTCTTGAGTGTATAAGCCTGTTTATTTTATTGTGCTCTGTTTAGTTATTCAAGAAAAAAAAAAGTTACAGAAGTGTAATCGTTGCCATCTGTTGTATTTGAAGTAAAATCTAGCCCAAAAGTCAAAAAAGTCATGGCAACAACTTATGAAAACAACTGCAATAATATCAACTCACTATGGTTACTGGTGAAACTTTATTTTTCTCCCAAATGAAGTAAGTTTCCTTAGAGGATTATTTTAACATTTGATTTATATCATTATTAAATTTGCCTCCAAAATCATCAGAGTCTCTAATAGCACTGTTATTTAGCTCTCTGCCTGATAGGAGATTAGCAGATTTTTCTGTCACTCTGACGCAACCCACATCAGAACTCCCTCTTTGGAGAATATTATTTTTTAGAACTTCTCAGGATATGATTTTATGGGGAAATTGGTTGATACATGCATATACATTTTCCCAGAGTATTAAATGGTTACTGTTAAGGTCAAATATAAAAAGCATGCAAATTTGGTCAAGTATAGGATTTTCTTTGTGGCTTAAAACATTTGTTCATATAGCGGTACTGCCTTAGGCAATATTTTTGTCATGTTTTTCTTTAGAAATTGTACTTGTAAAACATTAGATGGTCTTCAAGGTAGACATGTCTTACACAAGATTGCTCTCTCTTGAGAGAATAAAGGCATAATATGGCACCAATTGGCTTCTTTTGAAATCAGCAGAGCTAACATTTAAAGACACTCATTGGAATTGCCTGCGTATTTACTTGCTTTTTATTTTCCAAAAGGGAACTCTAATTACCCTACCAAAGAAAAAAAAAAGACCTTCTGCTACATCCATACATATGTATTTTAAAATCATTTTGACCCATCTAAATAATTTCCAAAAGAAAGTATAATCAGGGACACCCGGCTGGCTCAGTCTGAGGAGCAAGCGACTCTTGATCTCAGTGTTGTGAGTTTGAGCCCCACATTGGGTGTAGAGATTACTTAAAAATTAAAAAGAAAACTAAAAGTTTTATTTATTTACTTGAGAGAGAAAGAGAGAGCGAGTAGGGGGAGGGGCAGAACGAGAAGGAGAGAGAGAATCCCAGGCAGACTCCCTGATGAGCATGGAGCCCAATTCAGGGCTTGATCTCACAACCTGAGATCATGACCTAAAACCAAGAGTCAGATGCTCAACCAACTGAGCCACGCAGGTACCCCCCAAATAAAAAAATCTTAAAAAGAAAGAAAAATATAATCAGAGTTATTGTGGACATTCAAGAATATAGCATATTTTAGAGAAATTAGCATAAAATTACTGTCAAGTTATTTAATTTTTTTCTCTATTTCATTTTCAGGAGGAAAATAGCTAAATATATACTGATAGAAATAATTTAAATTATTGATACCATATTATCATTTATAATATAAAATTAACTATTGCTACTTGTGCTGCCTGAGAAAAGTATTACAATTAGAAATAAGAATATAAATTTGAAAGTACTTTAGTTTTTTTCTGGCAAAGTTTTATGAAAGACTATTATTGCAATATCTACATTAGTAGAATGTGAATTAACATGGTTTATAGTATTGGTAGAGTTTGCACATGTGTGGAGTGTTTGGTAGAGAAGAAAATGTGTAAAAGAAAAGACATACATTCATTTAACACCCATCTTGCTCACCTGTTATGTATCAGGCACTGTGCTAGGGATTCCATGGAATTCATAACTGATCCTTAGGAAATTTATAGCCTAGATGAGATGGGAAGGTAACATACATACATATCAGTGCATGCCACCCATTACTTGTACCATCTTTGTTTTTTTTTAGAGAGAAAGAGAGTGTGTATATGTGAGCAGGGGGAAGGAGGTGGAGGGGAAGAGAGAATCTCAAGCAGGCTTCATGCCCAGCACGGGGCCCAAGGTGGGGCTCAATCTGACAACCCTGAGATCAGGACCTGAGCCGAAATCAAGAGTCAGGTGTTCAACTGACTGAGCCACCCACGGGGCCTGAGTTGTCCAATCTTAACTCCAGGCCATATAAACCTGGAAATAAATAGGATCATATCTTTAATAACCAACATTATTTCTTTGACTATATTCTCCATCATTAAAACTATTTTTCCTGGATGTTTCTAGGGTTTTTCAGATGGTGCGTATATGTTTTTAGACTGGGGTATTCTAGCTTTAATAACTACCTGCCATTTTTTCTTTTTCCATTTATTCTTTTTCTTCTGATTTGGTTATACGTGCCCAAAAAAAGCTGGTAGAAAACTTACCTGAATTACTGAATGCCATCAAAAACTTCATTTGTGTGTGTGTGTGTACCTTGTTGCCTCTTTTCATGATCAAAGATACCAGCCTCAGTTTCTACACTGACATGACTTTACTCTGTCCTCCGCCTCCCAGAGTGACAAAGCCATTGATACCACAGGGTCTTCCTGGGTCTTCCAAATATACTGTTTTAACCACTACTGAAAATTTAGTGCCCCCAGAATGTCACAGCTGAAGCTGCTCTGTGTATGAACTGTGTGGGCGCCCTTCACGTGCTAGGAGAGCTGATGGTTCTCAGGCTCTTTAATTATGGTATGTGACCTAAACTATAGAACAGTCTTTCTTTCTACCTTTATGGTGTGTATACCAGTAATATTCAGAGTTTTAGTAGGGGTTTTTGTTTGTTTGTTCTTGCTTGCTGGTAGCCCCCACTCTCCCTGGGATTGAGACATAAGTCCTCAGGAAATAGAGAAGAAAGGCTGCATCAAAATCTCAACTCAGATCCTCTACTGAGAAGGGTGTTACTGGCTCAATCTCATGTGACTACATTTAACTCCCCTAAAGTCTTAACCACAGTTAATTGTCTTTATGCAGATAGATGATTTGTGCCCACCTCATCTGTCCTATACTGTCTAAATGCTAAAACTAGCACAAGTCTAGCCAGGATCCTGTGCCAAAAGAATGAAGAGACAGGAGTTATAGGACTTCTGGGAAAAGAAAGAAAGGCTTTGTCTAAGAATATTTCATAAATTAATATTTAAGCTGATATCTGAAGAATTGAGGAGAGGATATGGCCAGATATGCAAAGTTATAAAACTGCAAGTTGTAAATGGGAACCAACAAAAAAATCCAGTTGGTGCGGTCAATTTTAAGAATCAAGGACTTAGCGTAGGGAATTAAAGACTCATATAATGTATGGCAGGGCTGATGGAGCGGGCCCTAAGCTGGCCCTAAGTTCGGGAAAAACTCCCAGAGCATCACAAGATTGACTCGTCAGAATCTTCCCATGCTTCCTCTAAGATTGCTCTGGGCCCTCTTATGTTTAAGAATGACCCCCAGGGAGCTGGTATCCAGGGAGGAGAGAGCTGCCCTTGCTGCTGCCATAACTGACTCTGGGCACTGAGCAACCCGAAAAGGGGACAAGTGCCCTGATTTGCAGGAACATCTCACGTCCGTATGCCTTTGCTTTCTAGCAGAGGAAATTGCCTCTGGCTCACTTTTCTCATTCTAAAATTTGTGCAAGTCCATCTACTTGGTGACATCTAATTTGCATCCAGAACCCTAGCTGAAAGATAGATCACAGCATTATTCCACAACAAACGTTGGCAAACAGTATGCAGGAGAGCTTCCCAACCCACCTCCCCCGGGGACTCAGGTTTCTTAAACGTCTGTTAGCACATTACTGATACACTGACTGGATCTACGTATCTTTCCTATCTTGCACAGGATAGGTAATGTGTAAATAAAAGTATAAAATAAGATATGAATTTTTTAAGGTTATAAGATTACAATTTTCATGAAAGATTTGATGCTGACAGATACAAAACATATTCCTTTTGTTATCTTTTGGGAGGGATTCCTAAAAAATGAAAGCACAGGAATTTATAACTTCATCCTGTCATGATATATTAAGGAATAATGTGAAAAATTAAAGTAAGAGCTGGTACTATGAGACTACTTATCTCGGTAAACCTATTTATATGTTCCTATTCAAAAATGCCACATTTATTAATAACCTATTATCTTCAGTCTGACCCATTTTTACATTTGAAGCTGTGTAAAAATAAGGATACTGTGTAGATGCAATATGATACAATGACTTTTTTCTACCATCCAAACATCATAAATATTATGTTCTATTGGAATTAAAGATATCTTTAGAGGCAAAAAAATACCTTTAGGAGCTGAGGCAGTTTATTTGCATGAGTATAAATATTTTCAGTTTATATCACAATGAAAATTATTCTAATATTAGCCTTTTTAAACAGTTGTATGTAGTGTGATAGAAAGGATTTTATTAAGCTCTTGAACTTTCTTTTTATAGTTAATGATAATTAGATTTGTTCTGATTCAAGCCAAAGTTAACCTATTTTTTTCTATTAAATTTCAATACGCCATATGGGTATAAACTGAAGAAAAATCAAAATGGCTTGGTTTTCGTAGAATTGAGGTTAGCTCTCATATCGGAAGACTTTCTGACCTCTCTTAAACAGTATTTAAGGCCCCTAAAAGGCTAGAACTTTAAAGAAGAATGGAATTAACTATACCTTACACAGAATTAGTGACAAGAAACCCAGTGTGATTGTGTGGACTCTAGATATTTACTGAGCACTTGGAAAGAGTCTGACATTCATTATACTAGATTCTGGAGCGACGGATGAAAAAGCCACCTAATTGTGGGGAGTTTACAATTGCCCTTTTGTATCCTTTGGCTCTGAAGATGATTGACACAACTGAAATTTGAGCTTCCCTCAGGCAGGCGTGGCTTCTGTGGATTATGTCAGGAAATGTATGAATAGAAGGAAAAACAGCTAATTAATCAAGTAAAGTTTTAAGATGATCTTTTTTTTTTTTTAAAGATTATTTATTTATTTATTTCACAGAGGGAGAGAGATCACGAGGAGGCAGAGAGGCAGGCAGAGAGAGAGAGGGGGAAGCAGGCTCCCCACTGAGCAGGGAGCCCGATGCGGGCCTCGATCCCAGGACCCTGAGATCATGACCTGAGCCGAAAGCAGAGGCATTAACCCACTGAGCCACCCAGGCGCCCAAGTTTTAAGATGATCTTAAGTGTCCAGGAGCTATGGATGTCGGTTGGAGGATCAGCCTCCAGGACAGCACCTCTGAAAAGCGTGTAACAGAAGTAAGTGAGCCTATGAGAAGATTCTGCAGGCAACAACTGTGCTTGACTTTGAGGAGGTTACTTGTTACCAGTAAAAGCAGGGAGACTTGCTTGTCAACTATTAAGATTGAGCCAAGCAAATATTTATTGTTATCATTATGACAAACAGGAGACACTGAGCTTGTTTAGATGGGCTGATTTCCCAAATTTTCTGAGTGAGAACTTTTGCCAAAGGAAGGCTGATACCCCTAAAAATAACAAATCCTTGGTGACACTGGACTTTTTTGAAGCTGGAGTTACAATAAAAAGAAAAATAGACCAATGACAGTAACATGAAATCCCTGTAAAGTTAACTTTACTCTTCCCTGCTTCTTAAAACATTTAATTGAAAATCTATGCAAAGTCCTTCCAGATAAAATGATTACCTGAACACTAACTTCTTGCTTCACCTCTTACATTCGGGTGACAATGACACAATAATAAAGAAACCCAGAATCAATGCTGGCATTTAGGAAAAAATGCTGTAAATTTGCCATAAAGTTTCAGGAATTTAAGTTTGATATGGTATAAATTGATGGGATCTCTAAAAAACAAATTTGAAACTTTCCCTTTTGGTGAAATAGGTTAGCATTGAGAATTCTGGAATATTCAGAGAGCACTTGGGAGAGGAAGAAATATTCCACTTGGACTCACTTGCACTTCTGAAATGTAAGGCACTTTAGGGCACCTGGGTGGCTCAGTGGGTTAAAGCCTCTGCCTTCGGCTCAGGTCGTGATCTCAGGGTCCTGGGATCGAGGCCTGCATCGGGCTCCCTGCTCGGCGGGGATCCTGCTTCCTCCTCTCTCTGCCTGCCTCTCTACCTACTTGTGATCTCTCTCTGTGTGTCAGATAAATAAATAAAGTCTTAAAAAAAATGAAATGTAAGGCACTTTAAAGAATCTGCATCCAAGGACCCATGAGCCCCAGCTAACTAGACCCAAAAGTCAGATGGGAAACTTATTTGACAGCTTTATGTTAATAAGATAATTGAAAAGTAATGCAAGTCAAAAAGCTAATAAAATAAATGGAGAAGAAATGAGAACCAGCCTAGAAACAAATACAAAGGGAATTAAATTAGCTGGGTGAGCTAAGAAAGTTAAGTATGCAATAACATAATTAAAATTTTCATTACAGACTACAAAGATTATAGTCTGGTCAATCTAATGAAGGCAATTTAAATTTCCATGGATGGTCTTGTAGTTGGGGATTCAAAAAGTTGAAGAACTAAGAGCAGAACTTGAAAACAGATTGTTGGTCTCATAAAAAGAAATAATAAAAAATAAACAATAGTTAAAAAACAAAGGAAGAACACTTTATTGGCTAAAGATAGACTTGAAACTACACATTGCTAGGTATCACTTGGAACAAGGGAAACTAATGAAAAGAGACTAACATCAAGACCAAATCTAGTGAAATATTTGAATTTGGAAATCAGAGAAATAATCCTATAGCATTTGGTCAGAAGGTAAACTATCAGCTTTAAAGAAAGTGAAACCAGCAGAATCTCCAAACTTAATGCATTAAATACATGGAGATCATGGAAAATTTGTATTTTTAAGGGAAAATTTGTGGTCTAGAATTTCTCTATTAGTTAAATTGGTATTCATTTGCCTGAATAAATTATATCTTTTTATAAAAACGTTAGTGAAAATTGAAACAAAAAAGTAAAGTATGAATAATGATAGATATATACAAAATACAAATGTCATAAGGATACTAAAAATATGAAATATACTGAAAAAGAGCAATAAATAACTGCATCAAAACTGTCAGATGATATTATTGATAGCATAACAGGGATTTAGAAGAAGTAATATATGAAGGAATTATACAAGCATGAAAATAAATGACTAAATATTGAAGTCAAAATTTAGAAAAAAAATTTAAAATGAGAAAATATGATGGCAATTTTAATAAGCGTAAAATCAGAAATGAATAACCAGAAATCATAAAAATGAGAACATTGTAGGTAAAAGAGATCATTTGCCATATGAAAAAATATATAAAATTGGGGTGCCTGGGTGGCTCAGTGGGTTAAAGCCTTTGCCTTCGGCTCAGGTCATGATCTCAGGGTCCTGGGATTGAGCCCCGCATCGGGCTCCCTGCTCAGCGGGGAGACTGATTCCTCTCTCTCTGCCTGCCTCTCTGCCTACTTGTGATCTCTCTCTCTCTCTCTGTCAAATAAAATAAATAAAATCTCAATAAAAAGGAAAAATATATAAAATCTTAACTAATCAAGCTGAAAGGATTATACCTCTGAGAACTGACATCAGGAGTTTAAAACTAAAATCGAAGATAATAGCCATAGGACCACAACAATTTTATAATTTTTATTGCAAACTATTTATTGAGTACCTATTTTGTGCCAAGCACTGTTCTAGAAAGAAAAGATATATCAATGTTCTACATCCAGCAGTAGGAGGAGAGATAATAAGCTATAACCATACTCAGGAAAATATTAAAAGTAAAGTAGGTGAAAAGGTGATTGGAATTATGGAATGCAGTAACTATCAGTTGGATAGTTTGGTCTGAAAGCTCTCAGTAAGAAAGTGGTATTTGGACAAACATTTGGAAGAAGATGAAAAATTTCATCACTGATATTTTAAGGAAGGGGGATCCCGGCAGGGGAAGGAGCTAGTGCCATATTATTTCCTCCTGGATACACAGTTAGATTATTCTTCCCTATTGTCTGGGAGGGGATGTAAAATGAACTCTGCCAGTAGAATGTGGGCAGAAGTGATTGATGTCTCTTGCAAAGGTGGTTCCTAAAACCTGCAGTCCAATATCTGGTTAGCTCACTCTTAATTCTTTTTTTTTTTCTTTGTCTCCTCTTTCTCTTTTTTCTTCTCTCTCTCTCTCTCTCCTCTCATTGTTGGTCATTTCGATGGAGGAGATCAGGCAGAGCACTCTAAGATGGCCTTAGGGAACAGTAGAGCCATAGGTGAAAGGAATCTAGGGAGTTTAGATTCCTGAGTCTCCCTTGGGAGGGGAGATACTTAGGAACCACTCATCCTGTATCACACTGTGACCTTGTGTTGAGCCATCAAGTTTTCTTTTTTGTTGTTTGTTGTTTTGTTTTGTTTAGGCAGGAAACTACCATTACTTACACTGACTGATGCAGAAGCAATTACAAGAACTTTGCTTTTTCATTTGAGTGAAATGGGGAGACAGGGTTTTGAGTAGAGGAGTGATTTGAATTTACATTTCAAGGGTTTCTCTCTGGCTGCTCTGTTGGTAGTATCCTGTAAAGATGCCAAGAGTGGAAACAGAGAGATCAGGTAAGAGGCTGAAGCAATAACTCTAACAAAAAACAACGATGGCTTGGAAACTTCCACCAGCAGGGGAGATGATTGTTGGCCTCCAGATAGATTTTGAAAGTAGAGCCAGTAAAATGTATTTTCATATTAGATATGGGAGTGAAATAAAGAGTTGATGCCAAGGTTTTTGACCTGAGCAACTGGGAGGATAGTGTATCTATCACTGAGATGGGGAAAGTGGTGGGTGGAGGAGGTTTGGTGGAAAGATGAATTTACTTTTGGGTATGTTGAGTTTCAGGTGTTGAGTAAGCAGTTGGATATGAGCCTAGTTTCAAAATGTTTGGATAAACTAAAAGTGTTAAATCATGTAATTCAATTGTCACAGAAACTTTAAAAAATACTCTATGTATGCCACTGATGGAATACTGAATTCTACTGCTGAAACTAATAATACAGTATATGTTAATTAAATTGAGTTTAAATAAAAAATTTTTAAAAAATACTCTATTTGGCAAACTGCAACGATCAGAAATAGGTGTCTGGAAAATATTGGATGTTGCTATTAAGCAAATGTGATCCTCGAGAATGATATTCCATTTTAGTTTACCTTCTTCAGTTACTATTAAAAATAGGATTTTTCATGTTTAGTGCCATCTGTGTTTCCATTATAAATTATTTTTATCATTTATATATTTTTCTTTGAGTTGTGAGTATATATTCATATATATGTATATATACAGATTTATAAATCCCTTAGTATGATATTTATTTGTCTCTGATGTATTTTGCCAACTTATTCTCTCAAAAACTCAGAAATTTGACCTCAAATCTCAAGTAAAAAATACTAATCTCTTGTCTGTCTCTTTTAATACAGAAGATGAGAAAAGAAGAGAAGAAAATAGCACTTCATCTTCATTTACTTCTCTAATTTGGATCTTTTTAAAGGTATGTTTTTCCCTTTAACTATTTCAAGAAATTACCTCCCATTTTTCAAAATAATCTTTCTATTTTGACATCAAATCCCATGTAATGCAAAGATTGTGATCAGTGGAAACCAAGGTCTGTAGAGTTACTCTGGTGGTCGATAGGTTTAATGTAAGATCTGAGATTTAGTTGGATAGCAGGTATCATCTGTGGGTGACCATGAGGGGACTATGAGAATCTTCCAAGGATGTTCCAAAAACCGTGACCCCAGGATGGCTCCAAGGTCAGTCCTGGAGAGCACGATCAGTAATCAGGAGACTGGAATGTGAACTGGCAGCAGAGAAGACTCAAAGAACTTTTTATAAATATTTTTACAACAAGAGAAACAATAAAACGCATGAGAAAAGTAGAGGGAAAAAAAAGAATTTTTATAAACACCTTTTTTTTTTTTTTTTTTTGCCTGACCAGTTTTACTGTGACATCCTTCTCACAGGTAGCTGTTGCCTCATGGTGAAGTCGATGCTTGGTATCTGCCAGTTGAAATGTTTTTGTCTCTAACTTCCAATCTGAAGGGATTTCTGAAATCCAGCAGATTTCCTCTGTGACTTATACCCTCCCCCTGTCCTTGAACATCTCAATGACCCTCCCCTCTCCTCCCTACCTTTCCTTCCCCTCCTCTTCCCTCTCTCTGTCTCCATCAAGGGGCACATCTATTTTAACTTTCATAATGGTCTGGTAGCAGGTCTCTTCTGTTAGTTTTTTACTTCGTTTATTTCTGATCCTATTGTCATTTCCTTTTCGTTGTTGTTTTCTTTAGTTTTGTTCTGTTCCTTTAAATAATTCCTTATGTTGTATAATTAATGCATTAGTTATCAGCCTTTCTTCTTTTATAACATAAACATTTAGGCTCTGCATTTTTCTCTGAATTCTTTTCATTTGTATTTAACAAATTTTATACATTGTATTTGCATTATATGTCAGTTTTAAGATACATGATTATTTTCATTATAACTTCTTCATTGCTCATGGGTTAGGATGTGTTTTAAAAATTCTTTAAATTATAAAACATTTTATTTTATCAACAATGATTTGTAACTTAATTATATTCTGATCAGAGGATGAGTTCTGCCCTAATCCAATTCTTCGAAATTTACTGAAAATTTATCATGTAATGGATTTATAACATGATCTATTTTCTGTGTTTAATTTAGTAGAATGTATATTCCTTAATTTCTGTTTTAAAGTTCTAAAACGTCTCATTAGATCAAGCTTGTTAACTGTGCTATTCAAATGTTAGATTTTTTTTTTCTGGTTTGATTGATCTATCAATTACTACGAGGTATGTGTTAAAAGCTCTCCCTACTGGAGAGCTGGTTATTTTTCCATTTCTCTTTCTCATGGTATCACTTTTTTTTTTTTTGCCTTATCTACTTTGTGACTTTATTAATTGCAATGAATTTTAGAACTATTTTAACTTCCTTATTAATTAAAACATTTATTATATAGTAAATCTATTTAAGTCTAATCACATTTTTAGCTTTAAACTTTTTTTTTAAAGATTTTATTTATTTATGTGACACAGAGAAAGAGAGAGATTACAAGTAGGCAGAGAGGCAGGCAGAGAGAGAGAGGGAAATAGACTCCCTGCTGAGCAGAGAGCCTGATGCAGCGCTCGATCCCAGGACCCTGGGATCACTACCTGAGCCGAAGGCAGAGGCTTTAACCCACTGAGCCACCCAGTGCCCAGCTCTAAACTTCTTAATAATAGAACATCAGTAGTTTTCATTTGGCAGATATTTGCAGAACTTATTTCTTTTACTTTCCCTCCTTTTGGTTCATTAAATTTCAGAGTATCTCCTATCAATAGTATTTTGAGTCACTTTAACCTAATCAATATGGTATTTTCTTAGTTTTTATTTATGAAATCAATCCATTTAAATGTATTATAATTACTGATATACTTGAATTTATTTTCAGTGTCTCGTATTTTTTCCATCTTTTTTTCCTTTTTTTTAGATTAAATTTTCCCCTTACTTCACCCTTTTCTGTTTCTAAGAGTTGATTTATTATATTCTTTTATTTAGTATCCTAGAAATTACAACATGCAAACGTAAACTTGAGGAATTCTAAAGTGAATCAACATCTTTTCTGAGACTGCTTTAACTGCCTTGAGCCTATTTCTGGCTCATAGGCATTTCTTATCTAGAGTTCCTGCAATCTACTATTTTTTAAATCATTATAGGCAAGGCTCATTCAGATACCAGTTTCTTTGCTCATTCCTCCCTGCATCTCAAGCCTTCCTCTTAGAATCTTTTCCTTGCCTCTTAAATCATGCTTAAGACTTTTTTTTAAAAAAGATTTTATTTATTGACAGAGAGACAGAGATCACAAGCAGGCAGAGAGGCAGGCAGAGAGAGGAGGAAGCAGGCTCCCTGCCGAGCAGAGAGCCCGATGCGGGGCTTGATCCCAGGACCCTGAGATCATGACCCGAGCCGAAGGCAGAGGTTTAACCCACTGAGCCACCCAGGTGCCCCACGCTTAAGAATTTTTTTTTCATGAAACTCTGTTTCTGTAATCAAGTCTATTTTTTTCATTGTTATTGAAAGATAGTTTTGTTGAGAAGCATTATTTTCACTAAGATACTGAAAAACATTTCTCTTTGAATTTGAAGATGTTCACTATCTTGTTATTTCCTGTGCTGCTCTTGAGCATTTCAGCTGAGTTCAGTTAGTGTTCCTTTGTAAGTAATCTTTCATTTCTTTTTAACTGCTATGAATTTCTCCTTATTTTTTTCCACAATGTTCCTCATGGTGGATTTTTTTTTAATTTGTTTGAGATTTATTCAGCCTCCCAAATCTGAGAAACTTGATAAATTCTATTTCTCTTAATTCCCAGAAGAAAAAGAAAAACATATTTATGGTGCATTTATCGTTTATGTTACATTATCTAGTGTAGTCCTGTTACAAGACAACTCCTATTTTGACTGTATATCCCTGAGAAATAAATTCTCTACCTGTAATTTTATATATCATGATTGGAAGAATTTCCATGGATAGGTTCTGTTTCTGTTCATTTTACCTTGTTTCTTTTCCATTTCCCAAATATTTCCAGTGCCTACCACAACAGGATACACTTATATTGTCATGTGTCCTCTGGCTCTATTCCTTTATGTCAGGAAGCTAGGAAATCAACACAGCGAGAGGTAGAATTGTTCCTAGAAGCCAGTCCTACTCTGGAATGGTAACAGAAACTTAACTATACACAAGAGTGATTGCTAACCAAATAAATATATCCCACTGGAGTCAAACTAAATGAATAACTAACTCAATTTCATTTTAGATAGATCCCTTGAATGCCTATTACCTCTCTTAAGGCAGCCAATAAAAGGGTAAGTGTGACAGAAGGGAATTTGGACAAGAATGAGCCATCAGTCTTAAACAATTGCAGTTCAGTGTTTTTCTTTCAAACATTTTATAAAAACATATGATCATGTGACCACACTGCTGAGATTTCTTTGGGACCTTGAAATGGGCTTATGTAAGCAAGGAGCCTGAAATGTATTCATCTGAAGCTTCGCTGTAAATCTACCTCTGTCCAATCTTTACCCTCTTCAAAGGTATATCCTCCCTAAAGGTAACCATTATTCTGAATTTGTCTTGACTTGAAATAAATGGAGTTGTACAGTAAATATTTTTTTGTTTTGTTTTTGGCTTCTCTCACTGGATATTATTTTGGTGAGATTCACCTATAGTGTTGGATGTAGCTATTATTTGTTAATTTTCTGTATAGCGTGACATCATGTGAACAAACCACATTATTCCACTGACATAAATTTGAGTTATTTTTAGTTTAAAAATATTACAAATAATGCCACTATCAACATTTTCACTTTGTTTCTCAGTGTGTGTGTGCAGGCATTTCTTTTTAGTTTACACCTTGTAGAATCCATAGATTGCAAACCTCTTCAATTTTAGTAGATAATGCTGAACTCTTTTCTGAAGTATTATATCAACCCCACTTCCACAATCGGTGGAATTAAGAGTTTCCATAGTCAACACTAGTCATTATAGTTAGATGGGTAGTGAAATAGCCTTCAAGTTATGATTTTCAATTCACATGACTCTCATGTGTTTACTAGCCATCTGAATGTCACCTTTGGCCAATTGTCTGTTGAGCTCTCTTGATCATCTTTCTATTTAGTTGTTGGCCTGTCTCCTACTGATTTGTGGAAATACTGATTGTGATTTGTCATAGTTTTCAGATAGATGATATTTGTAAGTAATATAAGTTGTAAATATTTTTTTTAAAGATTTTACTTATTCATTTGAGAGAGAGACAGAGAGACAGAGAGCATGAGCAGGGGGAGGGGCAGAGCGAGAGGGAGAAGCAGATGCCCTGTTGAGCAGGGAGCCTGACATGGGGCTTCATCCCAGGATTCTGGGGTCATGATCTAAGCTGAGGCTTGGTTGAAAATACAATTGGATATATCCGAATCCCAGTTTGAAAGAGTCTGACTATAGAGCATTTAAGATGAAGTGGCTGACAGAATTTTTTTCCAACTTTTCCAGGAAATTTTGTACTAAATTTTATTATTTATTTATTTATTTTTGTTTAAAGATTTTATTTATTTGCCAGAGAGAGAGAGGGAACGAGCGATTGTGCACGAGAGCACAAGCAGGGGGAATGGTAGGTAGAGGGAAAAGCAGGCTCCCCATGCAGGGAGCAGGGAGCCCCATGCAAGACTCGATCCCAGGACTCAGATCACAACCTGAGCCAAAGACAGATGCTTAACCGATTGAGCCACCCAAGCATCCCTGTACTAAATTTTAAATGTTTAGTTGAAAGAATGGTGTAAGCATCTATTTTGACAGTATTTATCAGCTTCTTTCCTTTGTGGGGTTTAACTTACTCTTCCCCCACCCCTCATACTATTGGCATAATTATATTTATCAGACATTAGAAATCCTGTATAGATTGGGTGGGCTATTCATTTTAAACATATATATTGTATAATTAAGTAATGATTCTATTGGTCACTATCGATAAGCAAGGCACCCAAGAGGGTGTTTTAATTCTACAGTTTAATAAAAATCTGTCGGGTGCCTGGGTGGCTCAGTGGGTTAAAGCCGCTGCCTTCGGCTCAGGTCATGATCCCAGGGTCCTGGGATCGAGGCCCACATCGGGCTCTCTGCTCGGCAGGGAGCCTGCTTCCTCCTCTCTCCTCTCTCTCTGCCTGCCTCTCTGCCTACTTGTAATTTCTCTGTGTCAAATGAATAAATAAAATCTTTTAAAAAAAATCTGTCATTAATATTATCCTAGCATATCACTTTTCAAGGCAAATTTTGAATAACAGATTCTTTGTTCTTTATTTTGCCAATTCGAAGTTTAGATTTTTTTAAACTCCCAACATTTGTTTTTTTTTAAAGAACAAAAGTCTTATTTGTCATAATAATATGGTCATTTACCTAATGTATTTATGGATCCTGTAAGAATTGGGCAAATCCTATTAACGGAGCTGTTTCAATTTCACAGGTAGGATATTGTTCACAAATCTAAACCAATCAAAAGTGAAATAAAAAAAATATGTATTTCTAGGGGGGTGCCTGGGTGGCTCAGTCAGTTAAGTGTCCAACTCTTGATTTTGGCTCAGGTCATGATCTCAGGGTCCTGAGATGGAGCCCTGTGTGGGGTCCATGCTGGGGATGAAGCATGCTTAAGGTTCTCTCTCTCCCCCCCTCTCTCCCTCTCCCCATCTAAATAAATAAATAAATAAATAAATAAATAAATAAATAAACACTTCTGAAACTATTAGAACTTATCTCTGCAGTGTAGTTAAAATGCATCCAATCTTCTCCATTCTCTTATTAGTAATGGAAGAAAGGCAGGCAGGGCAAGGGGCACTGACCTAAGAGGAAACTACCCTTAAAAAGAAAAAGACCCCTCCTGTTATTTATTGTTCTACACCACCCTGAAAGGAGCCTCCACCCTTCCCCCACATGAGCAGCTCCCTGATATGTAGGTAAGCATGTGGACGAAAGCCTGATTGGGTAACAGGTGCATGGAGGCTTCATCAGATTAAAACAGCCGACCAACAATCTCATAAAAACCCCTAGACTTAGAAACTCCGAAGGCAACCCTCTCGGGTCCCCTCCCTTCTCAGGAGCTTTGTACTATCACCCAAAAAACGTTGTTTTGCTGCCCATCACTCTTCCTCTGGTCGACCTCTTCATTCTGCCACGCGGTGTGACCCAGAACTGTGGGCACTAAAGGAAAAGAAATTCTGAAACACTAGTTCAAGCACTAACTTTTCCCCCCTGAATTATTGCCTCACCTGGTCTTCCTCCTCTCAGTGTCTCCTTATTTCAACCTTTTTCACTTCAGGCAGTTGTTTATGTAAAGTCTTGGGTAAAAAAAATCTTCACCGCCCCAACTCCTGAAAGACTAAAGTCTTGCACGGAAAGCAAGATAATCTACATTTTGACCCCATCCCATCTTTCTGACTTCATTTCCTTATATGTTTCAAAACATGCCCTACAAGTGAATTCTCTTGCCTTCTGCATATTGTGCAAGTGCTGGAAATTTCTTCCCCATCTCTCTTATCCTTCTCAAATTCTTACTGATAGGCAGGAAAGCTAATCTGCAAAGTCTTTTGTGGCTTTTTGTTTATCTAATGGCAATTCATTTATCTAACATCTAAGTAGACTTCCTGATTCTCTTCCCAATTCTGGCTGAAACACAACGTTGAAATGAGTGACTTTTTCAGCTAAAGGAAGACCATTCTGTGAAAGAGAATAAAGTCTTCCTTGAGGACTCAGATCAAATATCACGGAAATCGTCACAAGTTCTCTCTTTCATCCCATGGCTCCATGCATATTTATGTTCTTACCCATGTATTTTCCTCCCAGTTACGTCAACACCCTTGATGGATAGGTAACATTATTCGATTGTACTGGTCACAAATTCCATTCTTACTCATTGATCTGGAGAAGAATCTTCCATGTGTTTTAGTAACAATGCAAATGAATGAAATAATTTTTAAAGTGTAAATAGTAAAGAAAAAGACTTTTGAGTCCTGGGAGAAGGCAAAAACAAAGATTTTTAAGTAAGGAAATAGGAAATTGCACCTACCTCTCTTTTTATTCTCTGGCATTGTGAGACTAGGAAAAATTATTAATGATACATTTGCGCTCCAACAGTTATTAGTATGGTATTGGCTTTCGTAAGTTAACACATGTATAAAATACTACTCAGAAAATGTTCCTCTCCAAATTCAACCTCCACACCCCTCTCAAAAAACAAAAAAACATAAAACAGAACAAAACAAAAAAACCGGAATGGAAAAATTTGAGTGTCTAGAGAAAAGTTTAAATGTATCCACTTCCTCATATTGGCCATGACCTTGAAGTCTTGGGTTGCACCCAGGGTCATTGCTCTTCATTAGTCCATGGAGACTAATTGAGCCCAATGCCTGGGAGTTGTCTAAGTGGGGAAAAAAGAAATAGATGTTTTGCATTTGTAAAATGCTTAATTTTTAAATAGATTATTTCTAAATCTGTGGGAAATGTTCTGTTTCAAATTTCATTTGGAGCAAGATGAATTAAAAAAGAGATGCTTTTCCTTGGGTCCCTTAATAAACTGCTTCTAAAACTTAATTCTTTTTGGATACTTTGTTACATAATAGTTTCTTACTACTTAGTGCTTTTAACAGTAATAATAACCTTCTGGATAACTTATTTTCATTGTTTGTGTTTATCACAATTCCTTTTGAATTAGGCATTAAAGTAAGTTTTTCCTGAAGTCAGAGGTGTTGGCATCATCCCTTCCTCATTAATTATGATTTTTTGTGCCTCTCATTTCTGCAGACAGACACTTAGGAAATAGGGCCCACATAGAGATTTGCTTGTGTCCTTTGGTGTTCCTTTTGGGGGAAAAAAAATCACCTCATGAGACAACAAGAATTTTTATCTTAAATACTGTTTATTTCAGTTTGTGTACTTTTAAAACCTCTCTCATGATATCTTTTGCCAGAACACTGAATGCTCAAGTTTGGCTGTTATCTGGTTAGGAAATGAGACTGTATCTTTCTCTGCTGTCACGGGCTTCCTGACCAGTTCTGAATTATTCCTTGGTTTATAAGCTCCCTCTACCATCAAAATCTCTCTTTGGCTTTTCTAATCTAATAGGCACTAGTCTTTGTGGCTCATGAAAAACCAGACTCAGCCTGAGGCCCCCACTCTGACTGGCCTCCTCCTTAGGGGGGCTCCTTTCCGTTATCTCTTTGGAATTCAACCTCTTTCTCTGAACAAATGAGTCACGTTTATCTAAACCTTACCTTTCAACTCTTCCTCCCCCCGCCCCCTTCTTTTTCTGCTTATGTTTGGGGCCTCTGGAAATCTGAGCCTGGGGAAAAGAAAAACAAATACGCTGAACTTTTCCTAAGAATGCCTCAGCTCTTACCCTTTCTGCATCTCTGCACCAGACACAAAGCCTCCATATCCATTTCACCCAGATCCTTCTCTCCGTAGCTCTTTTATTCCAAAGTGAAGTGAAGAATTTATAGTCATCTGGTGAATTCCAACATAGTAATTCAACTGTTACATAGAAATTTGCTTCAAAGTTTGGCTGGGCTTATCTTATGGATCAATATTGTTAATTACATCAGTAACAATAATCACTATCAACTGATCCTTTTTTTACGTGCCTAGCGCTGAGCTAAGTCATTTACAGAGTAGTTTTATAAGAAATCTAGATTTATCAAATAATAATCACTTCTTCATTTAGATGATACTGTGTTTTATGAATCATGCTTCAGACAGTCAATAAAACATGTTTAGGATGGGGGCCCTTGGATCAGAGACTTGGGTTCAATTCTGTGTCTGCCAAGGAGTAGGTGTATGACCTTGGATAAGCTATTTAACGCAGTTTGATCCAACACATATTTTTGAAAATATACATGCCATTATTTATTTTTAAATTAACTTAAAATCTTTTTTAAAGATTTTATTTATTTGTCAGGAAGAGAGAGAGGGAGAGAGCACAAGCAGGGAGAGTGGCAGAGGGAGGGAGAGGGAGAAGCACGTTCCCTGCTGAGCAAGGAGCCTGATGTGGGACTCGATTCCAGGCCCCTGGGATCATGACCTGAGCGAAAGGCAGACGTTTAACTGACTGAGACACCCAGGCGTCCCATAACTTAACTTAAAATTTAAAGTTGCTTGTTGAATGTGTAAGTTTCAGAACTTAAGCTACATCATTAATCCAAAGAAATGATAATATCTAATTCATAGGGATATTGTGGAGAGTGAATAAGATTATATACACAGAGATGTAGCTTAGTGCTTGGCACATGGCAGTAGTCAATAAACTCTAGTTACCTCCTTCTACCCCAGCAGTTGTCAAACTGCTAAATTCCTGAGGTCAGGAATCTGCCAGAATCTCATTCTTTGTGTATCACAGTATTTTATCAAAATGTCCGGCATTAAACTGCCTGGGATAGAAAAAATGTAAAGTTATAATCAAATGAAAAAAGATAATTCAGATATATATTCAGTCAGTCTTAAAGCAATGTCCAAATGTTTATACTTTTCCATTTTATTTTTTATTTTTCAGATAAAAATCATTATTTTATCCAGTGAAGTAAGTGGTTAATCATGTGTCTGATTCTCTACTTTTAGGTAAAATTTAAAAAGGCAAAGGTATTCAAGATGTGGTATAGCTACTGGCTAGTCCCTCAGAGTGATGACATTTTCAAAACACAACAGAAGAAGGGCATAATAAGCTTAGAAAATTTTGAGAAAAGTAGCCTAAGAGAGTACAATACATTCTGACTTATAATGATATCAGGAAGCCCTAAGCTGTCAATGAACAAAGATAAGGAAGCAGCCCTATTATTTTTGACATCCTACATGTAATTATTAAGTTAGGTCCAAATTGTTAGCGCCGAGTTCAAATTTCCAGCCTGTTTTCTTGTTTTTTTTTTTTTTTTCCCTTTATTTTTCCACACAGCACACCCAGGTGGGACCTCTTGCTCTTCCGGGAACATACTATACAAGTTGATGCTTTTGAAACTTTGTTTATGTGAGGCATTGGGTTAAGATGGCCACCTCATCTCTTCTCCCCCCGCACCCCCCCCAGGTTGTCCTCTATCAACAGTCCACTCACCTTCCCAATATTAAGTCAGGGTTGCAACCTCTGCTTTTCCATTTCTCCTCAGCATTCCTGATCTTCATGTTTCCACAGAAGTTTGTCAGTATCTCTAACATAGCATTTATCTGAGTCTCTCTTTTCTTAGGATTTTTAAATCTTTTTTCTATTTATTTTTATTTATTTATTTTTTTTAATTTTTATTCTTTGCCCAAGGGGTACAGGTCTGTGAATCATCAGGCTTACATCTTTCACAGCATTCACCAAAGCACAAACCCTCCCCAATGTCCATAACCCATCCACCCTATCCCTACCCTCCCACCCCCCAGTAACCCTCAGTTTGTTTTGTGAGATTAGGAGTCTCTTATGGTTTGTCTCCTTCCCCATCCCATCTTGTCAGAGAAACAGAGAGAGAGCACAAGTAGGGAGAGCAGAGGGAGAAGCAGGCTCCCTGTTGAGCAGAGAGCCCAATGTGGGCCTTGATCCCAGGACCCTGAGATCATGACCTGAGCCGAAGGCAGACGCTTAACTGACTGAGCCACCCAGGCATCCTCTTATGATTTTTTTTTTTAAAGATTTTATTTATTTATTTCACAGAGAGAGATCACAAGGAGGCAGAGAGGCAGGCAGAGAGAGAGGGGGAAGCAGGCTCCCCGCTGAGCAGAGAGCCCGATGCGGGCCTCGATCCCAGGACCCTGAGATCATGACCTGAGCCGAAAGCAGAGGCTTTAACCCACTGAGCCACCCAGGCGCCCCCTCTTATGATTTTTTAAAAATAGAAAATCTGAATAGTGTATCACCTTGAAAGAAATTAACTCATTAGTTATTCTCTCCACAAAGAAAATATCAGATTTAGTCAATTTTATGAGTGAGTTCTATAAACTTTTAAAGGAATGGATCATTTCAGTCATATAACATTTTCAGACAAAGGAAAACCAGGGAATACTCCCCTACTCGTATAAATAACCTTGATATCAAGATTAGATGTAGGCAACAAAGAACAGTTAAATATGAACAAATCTACTCCTGAACGTATTTGCAAAAAAAATCTTAAGTAAAAATATGGCAAACTGAAATCAGATGATATGCAAAAAGTATAAACTGAAAATCTTATATTCCAGAAATTCAATTTACCTTGAGATTAGAAAGTCTATTAAAGAACTTGCCCCGTTACCAGATTAAGGAAGGGAAAAATCTAGATGCTTTTCTCAATAGAAATACATAAATTATTTGATAAGATTCAAAACCTATTGATGATTGAAATAAAAGACCTTAGCAAAATTGGGAATAGAAGGTAGTATATACTCACAGTCTAGAGCAAATATTGTGCTTGATGGGAAAATGTTAGACACATTTGTTTTTGAATCAGGAATAAGGAATGCTTAATGTCACTGTTTATATTAAACATTGTGTAAAATTTCTAGGTTGTAAATCTAATTGTACATGATGATTCCCACTTAGAGAACCATGTGTCCCTCCCAGGATCTGGTAACTGAGGTGTTTTAGGGTGGACAAACCAGACAAGCCCAACTGCATCGTATTGAGTATCTTTTCCTACCTCAGTTTCCCCTTGGGTATCAAATGTCTAGCACTGAGCTGTGCACTGTGACAGCTCTCATGTACACGTGGCTGTTCAGCCCTTAAAATGTGGCTAGTCTGCACGAAATGCATTGTAAGTCTAAAATAAAACACTATATTTCAAAGAATGTAAAAAACACAAAATACTAGTAATTTTTTGATAACATGAGATGCTTACATGTTGGCTATATTATTAAAATTAATTTTACTTGTTTCTTTGCACCTTTTAAAATTGTAGCTACTAGGAAATTTGAAATTACGCATGCGGGTCACAGAGTTGCATTATGTTCCTAGTGGACAGCTCTGGTCTAGAATAAATCCAAATTGAATGATGGGATGGGGGAGATTGCAGAAATGCTGGCAGGGTGGAGGAAAAGCCAGCTCTCCCTCTGTACTAGGCAGCAGCCATGACACCTGGGAGGACCTCAGCTCTGTAAAGAGAAGACAGAAGTTGTCCAGTGAGGGATTTCTTGTTCCCCTCTGGGTTGCTGAGTTGGTACCACCATGGCTGCCTCAGACTGTGGCCAGGTGAGGACTGTAGTGGGGCCATGACTGTCATCTTTGATGACGGCCACGAACATCTTATGTTTGGTGCTGGGCCTTTGAGGCTGGAGCGATAATGTCCTGCTATCAATAACTTCCTGTCTCTCTCGTTAGACTCTATGATTCTTGAAGAGGTCTTTTATCTTACCATCCATCTGTTGTACACGACGTAAACACAAAGTGTTTCAGACATAAAATACACTCCAAACTTATTTGCGGAATCAAAGTCAAATTATTTCTTAGTTCAAAAACTTTCCACGGGGCCACTATTCTTAATCTTCTCATTTGCTGCTATGCTTCTCAGGATGATAAGCAAGGATGCTTTCTTTAGGTTACCAGCACTTCCCAGAAGATAAAGAATTCCTTCACAGTGCACAGGTCCATGGTTTTCTTAATGTATGTTGCAGAACCTAGTGTTAGTATCGTTATATTCATGTATAATGATTCGTTTTTTTAAACAGATTTTTATGGTTCTAATTAAGAAGGTTTTGTACATATGAGCTATGCAATTCCAAAATAACAATAATAATAATTAATAATACAGTAGTTGTAGTAGTAATAGAGACATTTGAATGTCTCAGTTACTGAATAGATAGTAAACTATTTTTTTTTGCAATTGCTTTTTTCTTGACTCTTCTTGCACTCATACTGCTAACAAATAGATTCACGTATTTACCGGTGTTATTGAACATGTACTGTATAAGGAAAGCCCAGTTAGGACTGAGAGATACACTAGCCATGTTCTCTATCTTTACACTGTTTATTATCTCACAAGAGAGTTGAACACACCTATAACTTTAGCACACACTGTGTGTGAAAAATGTGATAGGAGCTGTCAGAATTCAAGACTGTCAGATTGGGAAAGAGGTGTCTCTTCCACTTGAGGAGATCAAAAGCAAGTATCATTGTTGAGATGAAGTCTGGACTGGGTCTTAGATGGTCAGTGGAATTTGGAAAAGTGGGGAGGATATTATCTCTAGGCAGAGGGAACGGCATGACAAATGGTAGAGTCTTGTAAAAAATGAAGTTTAACTGTATGAGCTGAGCAATAATTTTGAGGGTTTTTTTTCCTCCATAAGTAAAAGTTGTGTTTGTTTTATGTGATAGGCAATAGGAAAATACTGAAAAAAAAATGTGAAGTTGTGTGAGGTGATCAAAGCAGTACTTTAGTAAGATAATGTAAATTTGTTGTGTAAGGTGATTTAAGGAAGGTTAAGAAGGTATTCCACTTCAGAAGAGTGTTAATAGGACAATGAAATAAGCAATGTGGAAACTGCATCCCAGACAGAATTGGCAGAATTTAGCAAATGATAGTGATATAGGTGATGTATAGAATGAAGGGATTACAACCAGAGATCTGAAACTAATATGTTGACTAGTGAAAAAATGACATTTTGCAATTCTAAATGCGACCAAAATGCTCCAACTTTCTTTTATGTTAATGCGTCCTTCAGTAGCAAACCCATCTCTCCCCTTCTTTTACACTTCAGATTTTTCATAAAATAGTTGTCTTCATGCACTATTCCATTTTCCATACACTCTGAAATCTGTTTTCCATCAAGGCCACCCCACCAAAATTTTGTAGGTAAAGTCCTTTGAAGATCAATCCGTGGCTTAATACAACAGGCAATTTCTATTCCTTATCTTACTTGACCTCACTGAGCTATTTGAGAATGGTAATTAATCCATGCTTTTGAACTCTCTGGTATCTTGGGTTCTGTGACACCACTATCTCTTTGTTTCTTTTCCCACATATGTGGCTGTTTAAAGAGCAGTGCTTCCTCAACCTGTTTCATAAACTGCGATGATTCTAACCTTCTATTTTCAGACCTTATGTCTTTTTACTCTATACCTGCATGCCATGGTTTTACTCATTTCCAGTGTTTTTAGATGAAAATTTATTGAGCACCTATCTTTCACAGGCATTCTATGGATGAATCCCAAATCCACATCCCCATCTGTAGCTCAGCCCTTTCTCCTGGGCTTTAGATCCCAGATGCCTGTCTGCCTGCTTGAGTTAATCTTTTGATTGTCTCCCAGGCTCTTCAAAGATAGCATTCTCCACTCTGATCCTTCCACAGACCTGCTCTTATTCCTCTATCTTTTTTCTTGTGAATGGTGATATCATCCATCCAGTTAGCCCAATTAGAATCCTGGGAACCATGCCTGACTCTGCATTTCAGTAAATGATAGTACCGACAGAAACCAAAGGCCAGAGACCAGATGCCTTCCTTTCATGACATAGAATTAAGTACCCTCTGCAGAAATGGGAGTAAAGGAAGGAAAATGTTGAATAGAAAGCATTTAAATGAGAAATAACCATGTTTCCATGGTATTGACTAAGGTATGATTCTAGTGATTAAAAATCAAGACTGAAGTGAAGTGTAGAAAATGAATGTTAAAGTTTTGCCTACCTGAGTGTATGGCTTAATATTATGACTTAAATTTGTTCAATTACAATATACTTCTTCATGTTTTTTAAGAGGTTCCTCATAACCTTTAGGATAAAAGCTCAAATCTATAGCATGGGATCCAAGACGTTTTCAAATCTGGGTCATACTTACCTCTGCAGCCTTATCCTTGGCTACAACTGTCTTTGCATCCTACCCTTGAATACACATGCTTTTCCTGACCTCTTCGCTCCTTGCTCTTACATTTTCCTAGAACATTCTTCAGCCAGGGTCCATTTAATTCTCATTAATTAATTAAAGTAATAAGCATTCACTGAACAGCTAATCATGTACATAGCATTATCTAGCACGGCAGTTCCCAAAATGAAAAAGCCAAAAATCCCTACTTTCAAAGAGCTCCTTATCTATTTGTGGAGGCAGGCACAAGAGGTAAGGGTATTGATAATAAGGACATTGATAGAAATATATCACAGGTGGTGATACATCCCTGGAATTGAGGGAAAAATCTGGGAAGGCTTTTTTAAAGAAGTGAACATATGAAAACAGCCCATGGTAGTCTTACAATTTTTAATGATCAGGAACTGCTTTCGCATGTTTAGAAAAAATCTTCCTCTCTGTAGTTGATCCAGGTTCTTTCCAATGAAGGAGGAATCAATAATATTCTAAATGAGTATGGAGGTTTAAAGTAGAGAAATTTGGAAGGAAAAAATGGTTTTAGCTCCACTCTGACTCTGCTGAAATCAAGATCTTTAATTGGAGTCCAGGCACTTTGATTTTGAAAAACAGTGCTACAGGTTATAGTGATGTACATACAAGGTCAAGTACTATTGTTAAATAATCTCAAAGGAAAACAAACAGGAGCTCTTTTAGTCATTTGCATTTTGTTTAGAACACAGCAGCTTAGAGACCATCCTTTCAGAAATTCTTCTAGGATCATCTTAAGTCTGAGATAGGCACCCAGAGCAATCTGGGCTAAGCTCTATCAAAATACACTACGTGGTGTCTTTCTGTCTTCTCCACAAGACCCAAGGGTAGAAACTATGTTATTTGCTAGGGGTAGAAACTGTATCTTAAATCTTGGTATTACCAGGCCTTCTATAGTATCAGAGTAGAAAACACTAACACATAATGACTATAATGTAGAACACTTAACAGGTTGTGACTGTTTATGGAATAAAGGGGACTCAGGTCCTGAAGGAGAACAAATAATTTCATTCTGCACATATTGAGACCAAGGTGCCATTAGTTTATTGAGTTTTAAGTACTCAACAAGCAACTAGAAATGTGGGTCTTGAAGGGAGCAATAAATCAGAACTAACAATGTTAGTTTGGTAATAATCTTGAGGATATTAGTTGAAGCCATGAAAAATAGACATTACCTGTTTGGGAAAAGTGAGTCTAAAAGGGACAAATCACAGAAGTTTGGAGGAATACATATTGTATATATTATATATACATATATTATAAAAATTATAAGTAATTACATATATATACATATAAATTTAGGGGGGCAGTAGAAGATGAAAAAGACACATCAGAAGCTTTTGTAAACACACAAAAGGAAGGAGAATCAGTGGCATATAATTGAACAGATGAAATGTCATGGTGAAATAATGGGTTGATGTTTGACAGTGTCAAATGCTTTGGGGATATATCAGAAAAGCCAAGAATGGAGGAAACCCATTTTGTAGTATAAGTAGGATATCAGAGTTGACATGTAAAGAAAGAGTTTCAGCTCTACATGATGGGAACAAACTTTTAATACTAGCACTTGGCAAAATGCATAACGATAACTAAGTGGAAGTTTAGATAGGAGAGAGAGAGTGATTGATGGTTTGAGGGATTGAAAGGTGAACGCAAGAGTTTGTATTATATTGAGACCGAGGCATATTTGGAAGGAATACGTACTTGTCCAATGGCTGATAAAGGCAGATGGTAGAAAATATGAAGAAGGGAACTGGTGGTAGAAGATGATCTTAGGCAAAGTAGGACACGGTATGGAACCCTTGCAAGTGTAGGAGGTGGGAGAGGTTCAGGGCAAGTTTTTGCATGGCAGAGGGGAAAGACAAAGAAGATGGATGGGGTCACAGAGTCATTTTAAGATAGAAAGGTTTGTGAAGAGTTCTCAGTAAATTATGACATTGGCTGACGAGGGTATTGAATTGGGACGGGAGGTTGAGGTTACTAGGTTAGCCTGGGGAAGCCATTGTAAAGATAGTACACTGTCAACATCGTCAGCAACTTGGTATGAGTAATAAATGCCTTGTGGTGTAGTGAGGAGGGCCCAGTTGCCACAGCATGACTCTGAACAGAAGCAGGGAACACATGCACTTGGCAGGACCCAAAGAAATAGTTCTGTGTGATGGGAACATTAAAAACTTAAGGAGATAAGGAATTCAGAGATTTGACGAAAAACAGTTCTGAAGCAAGTGGTCATTTGGACTACAATGAGTAAGACAACAGTGAGTGAATGGATTGAGAAACATGGTACAGGGATCAAAGGTCAATGAAGGAATAATAGGTTTAGTAGCTGTGAGGGTAACATAGTAAAATACCCAGGATAACAGGCAATAGTAGTGAAAGGAGAGTACTTTTGTTATTTAATGAGTATTTTTCCATGTTTTCACTCCTCTAGTGGCCCGTAAAGAAGTCTTATCATTAGATTCTTTTTTTTTTTTAAAGATTTTTATTTATTTATTTGACACAGAGAGAGAGAGATTACAAGTAGGCAGAGAGGCAGGCAGAGACACAGGGAGAGGAGGAAGCAGGCTCCCTGCTGAGCAGAGAGCCTGATGCGGGCCTGGATCCCAGGATGCTGAGATCATGACCTGAGCCGAAAGCAAAGGCTTTAACCCACTGAGCCACCCAGGCGCCCTTATCATTAGATTCTGTGTGATTCCTAGACTTTTTGACTTCATAAGCCAATAAAATTTCTAATTTTACTGATATAATTTTGCCAACTTTCAAAATTTTTATGTATTTTTGACAATTAAGGACAATAAAAAAATCCCTGCCATCTGCTAACACTATAATGTGCTAACATAAAGTGTACTTTAATATTATAAAATGCAAGAAACGCAAAATCTCAGAATAAAAAAATAAAAGCAGTCTTTTTCAAGAAAGCACATGTTGCAGTTATACTAATGCCTATGCCTATGCCTAAATTTATATACACATGATATGCATAGATAGATATGCATCTATTTATCCATCTATCAATTTATTGATCTTTATTTTTGTATCATCATTATCATAGCTCCTTAGCTAATGTTTTATTTTGTCATAAAAACTTTGCCATGGACTGGTTCTAGACTGATAACCAGCATTTGGGTCCTGAGAAAGTGATATTTCATACAAATTCTGAGGAAGGGGCATGATTTCAGGGGAGAGGTATATTCCAGAAGAGTAATCCAAGAAGAAGGATCAACCGAGTAAGTGCCTTATGGCAAGAGACAATGTGGCCAGTTTGAGGAACTGAGAGCATGTGAACACGACTGAAAGGCTGAGGCTGGCATAAGATAAAAATGTAGAACCGAGCCAGAAAAGAGAGCGAGGGAGTCGGGGGAGAGGTTGAAGGTGAAATGATCAGAATGTTTTCTTCTCATTGACTGCTCACCTCCTGCACCACTAGCTACCTAGTGGAAGAGACAAAGAAGGATCCTCCCTCTACAAACTTTAGAGAGAGCAATGGCCTTGACTTTTAGCCTTCAGGACTGTGTTGTGTGCATTGTTATAAACCGCCCAGTTTGAGGTAATCTGTTACGGCAGTCTTAGGTAACTCATGTAGGAAAGTAAGAGCAGCAGGTTGCAAGTTTCTGTGTGCTTACTTCCTATTCTCTGGGCCTTCATATATTCAGCATGGACCCTTTATTTTTGTAAAGTGCCTTTGTGGATTACTTAGACCTGCTGCTACTCTCCATCACCAGGGACCTCTCACTATCTTGATGTAAGTGATGCTTTCACTTGTAGTTTCTTTCTTTTGTAGGTTCTAAGAAACCCAGGGTGGCTTTTAGCTTCTGCTGACTGTTGCCAGGTCATACCTTAGATAGCCTTTGTGGGCTAGGCTCTAACACAGCTCAGCACCTTGACTCTCCTCACTCTGGTCCAGATCTGGTCTACAGAAAACCCTCAAAATATCTTTTGCTTTATATCAAATTCTGGGAATACAGGGCCATCTCAACTCAGCCACCTCCCTTTGCCCATCCTCAGAGGGCTTAGCCTGCGGTTTCCTGCTTTTACGTTTTCTAGATCATAGTAGAAGACCAGCTACTGTAACTCCCAGCTCTAAGGCATAAAGGACCATGTTGTCTGAGGGGACTCCCTGAAATTCTTGTAATTAAGTTTGATGTTAGAGGCAGACACCCTTCCCCGTTCTCTCCCCAGAAAAGAGCAATTCACAACACACCAGCAGTTTTTTCTACTTTTGATCCTTATTGATTCCTGAGGTGAAGGACTTATGGGTGTTTGCCTTGTTTTTATAAACCACCTTTGAAAATTTTTATGTTTAGCGCTTCTTGTTGATGTCTGAAGGTGTTGTTTAGATCTGCCATGTAAAGGTGTTGGTTAAAACTTCCAACTTAATATCTTTTTCCTTTTGATCTGTGTTTAATGTTTGCTTGTTCCTTAAACAGCTAATTCTGTGAGAGCACTTTTTCTTTCCTAACAAATGTATTCTCACTACCAATCTAAAAGCTTAACTTATGGTAACACAATAAATAAACTATTTATGGTATGAATGAATGAATGTGATTATGGAATAAGCTTGTTTCCCTGGTGCTAAATTTTATTTTATTCTATTTTTTTTAAAAAAGAGATCTATTTAGTTTAGAGGGAGAGAAAGAGAGTGTGTGCAAGTAGGAGGAGGGGCAGAGGGAGAGAATCTTTAAGCAGACCCCCTGCTGAGTGTGCAGCATGTCCCGGGGGCTCCATCCCATGACTCACGAGATCATGATCTGAGCCAAAACCAAGAGTGAGATGCTTAACTGAGTCACCAGGTGCCCCCCGGTACTAAATTTTAAAATAAAAATGTTATGTGATGTTTAAATAGGGACATATTTAGATGGGACAATGTTTTCAACATTAGCATTATGGAAGTTCTAAGCCAACATTCTAAGCTTCTTTGTACTGTATCTTTAGATTAAATTTTCAAAAAAAATGTATGGATGGCATGTCCCTTAGATTATCTTTTTTAAATAGCATTTTTCTTAGCCATTTTTTAAAATAGAAAACAGATTTTGATACTAATCTCTTTGATGAGTAAAAAGGGTGATATCTCTAGCTCTTTCCACCATCTTTCTGTGCCACCGTAATAGTGTGCATAAATGTTCTGGAAAATGCTCTCCTGAGCATTAACAATGCCATAAAGAGATGTAGATGCCAGTTTCTTATTAGGCCATGGTCCAGTTTCTAACCATCATGATGAAGCTTTGTTACATTGGTGAATTTGAAATTGTCAATGATCATTAGCTGGGAAAATTGTTGTGAACCTCATGGACAGGTTAAACAAGTGTGGACAGATCAGCCCAAGAGTTGCTGCACAACTCAAAGATTTAGAAAAATGGCAGAATAATCTTCTCCTGTCCTGCCAGTTTGATTTTCATTGTACCAACAAATTCACTGACATCATGGACCACGAAGAAGAAAACACATAGGAGGGAAAATCTTGGGATTCTTTTTCTAGGGATGTAATACATGCAAATAAAATGCTTCAATTGAAAAAAATTGTTACTATCTCTAGAGTTGATTGATGGCAGATCCATATTCTTTAGAAACTGGGTTATCAAGTGTTATTATTAATATTCCAATATAAATGTTGAGATACTGATACCAAGAATTTTCCTAAGTTAAAGGAAATATTACTCATGTAAGAATCAGTTTGAATGCAATCTGTATCAAAATACCAAGAACATTTTTCACAGAACTAGAACAAATAAAACAAAAATGTGTATGGAACCACAAAAAACCCTGAATAGCCAAAGCAACCTTGAGGGAAAACAAACAAACAAACAAACAAAAACCAGAGCTGGTGGTTTCACAACTTCAGACTTCTAGACTACAAAACCATAGTAATCAAAACATTATGATAACTGGCACAAAAATAGGTACATAGATCAATGGAACAGAATAGAGAGCCCAAAAATAAACCTATACTTGTATGGTCAATTTATTACAAAGGAGGCAAGAATACAATGGAGCAAAAGCAATCTCTTCAATAAATGGTTTTGAGAAAACTGGCTAGCTACATGAAAAAATGAAATTGGATCACTTTCTTATACCACACACAAAAATAAGCTCAAATTAAAGATCTAAATGTGAGACCTGAAACACTAAAGATCCTAGAAGAGAGCACAGGCAGGAATTTCTCTGACATTGGTCATCAGAACATTTTTCTGGATATGTCTGCCAAAGCAAGGAAAACGAAAGCAAAAATAAACTATTGGGAATATATCAAAATAAAAAGCTTTTACACTGCAAAAGAAACAATCAGCAAAACAAAAAGGCAACCTATTGAATGGCAGAAGTTACTTGCAAATGATGAATCCAATCAGTGGTTAATAATTAGAATATATAAGGAACTTATACAACTCGACATCAAATAAACAATCTGATTAAAAAATGGGCAGAGGACCTAAATAGGCATTTTTCCAAAGAGGACATAGAGATGACCAATAGACACATGAAAAGATGCTCAACATCACTATCATCAGAAAAGTGAAAATTAAAACCACAACAAGTTACCACCTCACACCTATCAAAATGCTAAAATCAAAACCACAAAAAATAGCAAGTGTTGGTGAAGATGTGAAAAAAGGAACCCTTGTGCACTATTGGTGGGAATGTAAATTGGTACTGCCATTGTGAAAAACAGTATGGAGTTTCCTCAAAAAATTAAAAATAGAAATACCATATGATCCAGTAATTCTACTACTGGGTATTTACCCAAAGAAATTGAAAACACTAAGTCAAAAAGATATATGGACCCCTATGTTACTGTAGCGCTATTTATAATAGCCAAGATAAGGAATCAGCCCATGTCCATTGATAGATGATTGGATAAGGAATATGTGATGTTTGTGTGTGTGTATTTGTATGTATGTGTATAAATACACACACACAAATGCACATGTATATACACTGGAGTATTATATAGTCATAAAAAAGGATGAGATTGGATCATTTATGACAACATGGATGGACTCAGAGTGTATTATGCTAGGTGAAATAAGTCAAACTAAGAAAGACAAATATCCTATGATTTCACTCATATGTGGAATCTAAAAAAAAAAAAACCAATGAAATAATGAACAAACAGAATCAAATCTATAAATACAGAAAAAAAACTGATGGTTGCCAGAGAGACGGAGGATGCGCAAAATGGGTGAAGGGGAGTGAGAGGTAAAAGATTTGAGTTATGTAATGAATATGTCACAAGAATAAAAGACACAGCATAAGGAATATAATCAATGTATTATAAGATGGTGATAAATGATAGCTATAATTGTGGTAAGCATAACATAACATATAAAGAAGCTATATTGTACACCTGAAACTAATATTTTATGTAACTAATGTATTAATGTATTAAAGCTAATGTACTATCTAATACATTAACTATACTCAAATAAAAAATTTTTTTAAAAAAGAAAACTATTCATTGCTATGTAATAACCCCCAAATTTAGATGCTTAGGACAACAAATATTTATTATTTTACACTTTCTGTGGGTCAAGAATGTGATCCCAGCATAAGGAGATTCCCGTGGCTCAAGGTCTATCGTGAGGCTGCAGCTGTTGGTGATACCTGTTGGCAGTACCTGTGGTATCATCCAGTGATTTGATGGGGATGAATGGAGGGGAGAGATTTGCTTCCAAGATCAGTCGTGTGACTATGGATAGACCTCAGAAGATCTACTTCCAAATTCACTCATGTGGTTGATAATAGGCCTCAATTTCTTACCTCATAGGCTGTCTGAATGTGCTCACAACAGGATGGCTGGTGTTTCACAAGAGAGCCAGAGAGTGAGAAAGAGAGAACAACCCAGATGGAAGCTACGATTCTTTTTTAACCTAATATTGGAAGAAAGATCACATTACTTCTGTATTTTATTCCTTAGAAGCAAGTCCTTGAGTTGAACCCACACTGAAGGTGGTGATTATTCTAGAGCATGAATACCAGGAAGCTATTTCTGAGGTTGCCTCTCATACTCATGACAACCTAAAGCAGAAGCTAGAATTTTCACAAACAATTCAAATTTCTCCATTGTAGAATGTGTGAAAATTCTTAACTTCAGTAGTTTGAAAGCTATGCTTACTATTTTGCAACCTGCACATAAAAGTTTTTCTACAATTATTTCGAGCAATATTTGAGAGTATAATAGTGGTGGATACTAGGGTAGTTTGTCTTGAAATTGGTTTATAAATATTACACCGAGACAAACACCCTAAGTTTGTTGAAGAGAAAGTTGCCATAATGTTTCGCAGAGATATCCAGTGCTTCATTTTTATGTATCTTCCTCTTTATTTTTTTGTAGTATATATGGGTAAGCTTCCTAGATCTTCTAGTTTATTTTTTCTTTCAGCTGTGTCCAGTTGGTCATTTAAATCACTCATTGATTTTTTTTTAAATTTTGGTGATTATATTTATTTCTATTAATTTATTTTCAAATCCTCCTTTTCTCCCCAATGTTCTGGGGTGTGTGTGTGTGTGTGTGTATTTAAATTATGGTTTCTGATTCTTTTGTCGTCTCTTTATTTTAAGCATAGTTTTTAAAATAGTCTATTTCAGATGATTTCATTGCCTCCAGTTTTGGGGTGTGTTAGACTACTTGCTGTTTTATTTGATGGCTCCTGCTTATGTTCTATCATTTCTTTATATGGTTTGTAGTTTTAATTTTGAAGTTCTCTTCAGTAAAGATTTTAGCGCCTGTTGGAATACTGTGGGCCATAGGTTGTTGAAAGGATGCTATGTGCTCAGAGCATGTACTCATGTTTGTTCAATTGGTTTAGGACTAGTTTTTAATTTGTTGACTTGAGGAGTCTACTACCATCCTGAAAGACTACCATGAAGTCTTTGGTTTTCATCTTTAAAGGAGAATTTTATTTTTTCCCCTTAGATCTTCAGGCTTAATTAAATATCCTTATTACTTCCCCAGTCTTCCCTACGTGTAGTGATGCTATTCCTCCCCTCTGCAACTCAGGAGTCACTCTTTGAGTCTTTAGGTTTTTATAGGGGTCTCAGGTTCTACACATAACCTCACATAAGTCCCAAGGTCATGTTCACATCCCAAATGGACATTTAATCTTCAGCTCAGAGAAATGAGGCTTTACCTGAGCCTGATAAATCCTTGAACATCCACTGTGTCACTTTACAAATCTCTGATTTTATATTTCTTCTTTGTTGCTGGCACCTAAGATTTTTTACATCTTTTATTTAAATTCATATATATATATATATATATTTCTTATTATCTTGACTATATGTTTTTTTACTGTTAGTCTACTTTTATAGCCGAGGAGCTGTTTATCAGCAGAGTCAACCAGGTTGTGGGAACTGGACTGAAAAAAGATTGTATAATTTGCTGTTCAACTAGGTCCTCTATTTACCTTATTTATTAAGGTGCTGTTTATTCTCCCACTCTTAATTTTCCTTATTTTGTTTCGTCCCCAAACTTGGACATCATAACTTCAGATCTTGCCCTAAATGAAATCTATGTCTATATATAGCCTTCATTTCTTCTCACCCACCAATTATTCCCTATATGTGTCTAGGAACCTACTGTATCATTTTTTTACTCTATAATTTAAAACTGTATACATAAAACACTTCTGGGGTGAGAAGGCATAAATCCTGCTAGCTGAAAGAAATGCAATTAGTGCTTTGGGGAATTTGAGTGTGTCATTGCAAAATCCTGTTCTTTAAAGTAGTGGTATGGTTTGGTATAAAGAGAAGTAATAGAAATGTTCACAACAGAGCCCTGGGATATAAAAGTCCCTTTGTGTTTTTCATTTTGAGGTCATTATTCACCCTTCTTTACAAAATAAACAGGAAGAATTGTTTCCAGGTACTAAAGTTCAAGAGTTTGGGGACAAACTTGCAAAATGAAAACTGAAATACTTAAAGAACTACAACTGAGAAACAAAAGTTAAAGATGGATACTTTCATATCAACAGAGATAGGATTACTATTTCTAAAAGCTCCAAGTATGTCTAGATATTTTCATTGAAAAACCCTACAATAAACGTCTGCAACTTTACAATTTATGTAACCAAAAGGTGGCAGTGTTCCATTTGGTTTCCTTTGGAACCTCATTTGCTAGAGGTATAATTTAGACATGTACTCTGCCTCTAATTTGCTTTTAAAACAATATTAAGTAATACTGCTTTATCACTTGTGCCAAAAAATAATTATGATTGAGAAGACAAGTATTTTTGACAATAGGAGTTTGAAAGGATTAATTGTACAGAACACTTTAATTTGAACAGCCCCCAAAGAGACAGTTTCAAAATTAGTATATGGGTGTTTCACATCTTGAGATATATTATCTGTTGTTAGATTATCTCCTCTTTAGTGTTCTACTCTGTCTTGACTACTGTTTGATATGTTTCATAACCCTATGCAAGCACTATGTTCAGCTCTAACCAGTTAATGAGGGAAACAATGCGGGTTTTGTGTTCATAGCAGATAATACATTTTCACCAGTAGGACTAAAAGTTTTCTTCAGGGAGCAAATAAATATTTTGGCCATTGATGAGTAGGTTGGAGATCTACACAAATATATAATCTTAAATTGTTAGTATGACAATGAAAGCTAAAATAAATGGCTGAAAAAGATTTCAATCCCCAATTTTAAATCTGGTCCAAAATCTTAAGTGAAAGCTTACTTGAGGCAAAAATTCTCTTTTACAAGTATATCCTGGCAAGAACTGACCTAACAGTCAATTATTATAAACAAAGTCCAGGTTTCTTAATTAAAATACAAAATATTGGCTCGCCTGCTTAGCCTGTAAGAAGTTATGTCTTGAGGAGACTGCAATTATGGTGGCGCCTTCTAGTGCCACTGATGGTCAGGGTCTGTCAGTGTTTGTACAAAACCCCATTTTTTTTTTTCAGCTTTGCAACAGTGCCGTGGATTGTTACTTCATTAGCTCAAAATTGGCATCAAAATTCTAAAATAGAAGTTGAGGGATTTTGTTTTGAGTTTGGTCTGAACACCAAGAGTTTCATTTTTATTCTCATAAATGAGGGAAAAAGTAAATTCTTCCATTTATTATGGTTACATTTTTGGACTTGGAGATTTTATCTCCATCTACCTACAGTATATAAAGGCTAGAAGTGGCTATATTTGGCAAATAACACTAAATACAAGTTAGTGGACCATTCATGGCAATTTTAATTTTAAAACAACTTTTACAGAAAGCCTTTATGTGTTTGAATGATAGCCATTTTTAGCTGCTGAACCAAAATTTGTTTTTATGACTGATTTTATCAAAATGATTAAAAATTCATTTTTCAGTTATCTGTGTTAGTGGCAAGGACTTTTTAAAGGGGTTTATTCATTCCTTTAAGTCTCCTCTACCACCTAACCGAGGAAAAGTGTCGAGGATAGAGCAGGTTTGACTAGTTTTAATTTCATCTTTTCTATTCCCTTTCCGTCCAATGGAAAGAATGCAAATGACAGTAAAGCTGTCTCCAGTTGGTCAGTGAGAGGAAGAGAAAGAGTCATGAAGTGAGTGTTGAATCTTAGGCTCATATTACGGTTGTTTACTTCCACATAGTATTCTCAAGGCATCTGTAATAACATGAAAAAGTAAAACTGTATCTTTTCATTTCAAGAAAGCTACCATTAAAAGCACATACTTCTAGATTCATATGTATTATAGTTCATCTGGTGCACTTGGCTAGTGTTGTTAGAGGTCACATGGGCATGAGAAAGCATCCTCTGGGGCGCCTGGGTGACTCAGTGGGTTAAAGCCTCTGCCTTCAGTTCAGGTCATGATCTCAGGGTCCTGGGATCGAGTCCCGCATTGGGCTCTCTGCTCGGCAGAGAGCCTGCTTCCTCCTCTCTCTCTGCCTGCCTCTCTGCCTACTTGTGATCTCTCTCTCTCTGTCAAATAAATAAATAAAATCTTAAAAAAAAAAAAGAAAGCATCCTCTGGGAGATCAGCATTTTGACCTTTTGTGTTTTAAATTGCAGGATGCATTTTGTTGAGTTGTGTTATCAATGTAATAACAGTTTGTGTGGACCCACAATCATGACTACATTTCTTAGACTTTAATACTATATTGGTAAAGTAATAAGATATGTGAATATTTACTAATGTTTCTTTAAAAGTGGGTGTTGTTTAGCTACAGGTAAATGCTTACTTAGTAAATATGTTTTAAACAAATGAATGAGCATTCACTCTCTTGGGCATCTATCTGTCAAACACTGTATTAGGCAGGGGGATATAAAGATACGTAAAAAGGAACTCCTGTCCTCTAGGAATTGGTCACTAAATGGCACTAAAGCAAGCCCTATGCTAAATCTTTTTATATTTATTAACTCATTTAACCTCATAAACCCCTGTGTGGGAGGAACTGTTATTATCCCCACTTTAAAGTTTGGAAAACTGAGGTCAAGGTCAGTTATATTGCTACAAGATAGGGAAGTCAGCATTTACATTCAGTCTGGTTCCTGAGCGTAGGTTCTTAGTCACTGTTTTATCTTGCCTCTCCAATTATAACATGCTGATTAATTCTTTCCCAAAATGTGCTAGTTGAAGATCAGTCCTTGGATGTGCTATCATAAAAATTGCTTTGCACTTATGGAAGAATATTAATATATTGTATCATTTAAAAATCATAACAATATTCTAGAATACATATTATTATCCCAGTTTTTTTTTTTTAAGAGGGGCATTGGCAGAGGGAGAGGGAAAGAGAGAATCTTAAGCAGCCTCCATGTCCAGCACTGAGCCTGATGTGGAGCTTAATTGCATGACCCTGACATCATGACCTAAGCTGAAATCAAAAGTCAGATGCCTAACTGACTGAGCCCCCCAGGCACCCCAATATCCCACTTTTTTTTTTAAAGATTTTACTTATTTATGAGAGAGCGAGAGAGAGCAAGAGAGCAGGAGAGCCCAAGCAGGGGATCGATAGAGGGAGAGGGAGAAGCCGGCTCTGTGCTGAGCAGGGAGCGCCACATGCTCAATTCCAGAACTCTGGGGTCATGGCCTGAGCCTAAGGCAGAAGCTCAACTGACTGAGCCACCCAGTGCCCATTCCCACTTTTTTAGGATAAAGAAACTGAAGTGGAGGTGTTGAGTGTCCTTTCTCACACGTAACAAATTAGACAGAACCAGAATTACTGCGTGAAACCACTCTGATCAAAATCTAATGTAATACACTGTGAAGAGCATATGTCTCCATGGTGGAGTACATTTTTATAGGCATGAATGTATGCTTTGGACCATCCTTTTTCCTTTTCATACATTGGTTACTCTAGTCAAAGCTGAGCAAGCTAACTCTTTTTCTCTTTTCACTCACCAAGTTCAGATGTGGACTACCTGATTAACAAACTCTAAAGGAAGACCTCAGGGTAGATGCGCATTTAAAATGATCTTCCTTAAAAAAAAAAAAGTCCTTATTGTACAGGGGAGGAACAATTAGATAATCAAACTTATTTTTCTGCCACTGCAGTGGACTACCACAGGAACATGTTTGAGATGGACTGATAAATAAGGAGGCAATATCACTAGACAGACATGCTTTATGATCTTCAAGATGTTAGTAGATTGTGCATAAAGATAACAGCATGAAATTCCTGGCTTTGTCTAACTTGTCTATCTGTAGACATAACATCTGTAGACATAACATTAGGGAATAATCTTTTCATGATAATTTTTTTTTTTTTAAAGATTTTATTCATTTATTCGACACACAGAGAGAGATTACAAGTAGGCAGAGAGGCAGGCAGAGAGACAGGGAGAGGAGGAAGCAGGCTCCCCGCTGAGCAGAGAGCCCGATGCGGGCCTCGATCCCAGGACGCTGAGATCATGACCTGAGCCGAAAGCAGAGGCCCTAACCCACTGAGCCACCCAGGCGCCCTTCATGATAATTTTTAAGTGTTTTTCTCTCCATCAAGGGACTAAACAGGAATATAAACACCGAGTCTCAGTTTATCAGTGAGGACAAACCAATGGAGAAGCTTACAGGAATCTAAATTCTACTGTGCCATGTTCTTATTTTTTTTTTAATTGTTTTTAAAGATTTTATTTATTTATTTGACACAGAGAGAGATCAGATCACAAGTAGGCAGAGAGGCAGGCAGAGAGAGAGAGGAGGAAGCAGGCTCCTCGCCGAGCAGGGAGCCCGATGCGGGCCTCGATCCCAGGACCCTGAGATCATGACCTGAGCCGAAAGCAGAGGCTTTAACCCACTGAGCCACCCAGGCACCCGCCATGTTCTTATGATAATAAGTTATGAAACACACTGATTTTTATGAAATAATTTGTTATATAGTCTGTCATTTTAATGGGTTCAACAATCCTGTGGTGAGATATTTTTTCCCATTTCACAGATGAAGAAACTTAGATTAAGGACAGTAACTCTGTCCTGTTACTCTCAAGTCATATGATTCCAAAGTGATTTTTCCAAGGTTATTCAGACAGTAAGTGGCAAAACCAAGATATAAATCTAATTTCCTGGTTGACATTCTTTGAGTACATGTTAAATGATAAGGTATAGTGAGTACCTACTAGAAGATTCAATCACCCAAATGACATAGGGATACTTGCCAAGAAAATAGTATACATAATTATAGCGCAATGAGTTATAAGCTGATGCCCCATGATTTTACCGATTTTATCCTTCTAAGTGATTCTGATTCAGTATATATAGATGATTCAATAATTATGTTTGGTAGAGGAATCACACCCGTGTATTTTTGGGCTTACAGTTGTAGAACCAAGCATCCATGAACATTTGTAGATTTAGAACAGAAAAAGTTCAGACTCACTGAACTGCTCCAGAGTTCCATGGAAGTTAAGTTTTACCACCTAGAGAGTGCTTGAAAACTTGACCAGTTGTGAATGTTGACATCTGTACCATTCTGTTTAAGGGACATTATCAGATTGGTCTTTGTCCAATGATTCTTTCTCCCTGATTTAAGAAGCATGTTTAAAAATATATGGAAATGAGTAGCATATCTACATATGAGGAATTCCTGGGTTACATTAGAAATTGTAGATGATTTGGCTTAATTCTATTTACTTAAAAATGGTTGGAAGATAACATACAATTGATAAGCATCATATCTGGAGAATTTTCTAGAAATCTTAAAATATGCTTTAGAAGACAGTATTGAGTGGTACTACATATTGGATTAGAGCCTCCTATTTAGAGAACTGTGTTTCATGTTTAAAATGTAAAAATGTTGAGAGCAAAATGTTCATAGCTTGGACTCAAGGTAATTATCCAGTATGCTAGGTGTGGACTAGCATCTGGATATAATTTCAGTTATAGGTTATTTATTTTTTGTACTTTCAATATAAGGCTACATATCTCATTAAAATTCAGAGTTATTATTATTGTTATTTTTTGGCCATGAATATTAAAAAGTTGTGAATGTTTCAAAAGGATTTATATCTGCATCTGAAACACCAATCTAGTCTTGAGTTGATAAGCTGCAATATTTGCATCCATTTCTATAGCAGCAGTTTAAGCATTAAATGCATTTATCAGGTAGAAAAAGTATTATTGTACTACAATTTGATGCTATCATTGCCTTGCTAATAAATACACAGTGATAGAAAATGCAACTGTTCCAGAAGGAGAAGAAAGAACTGGAGATTAGGAGGGGGTAGGTAGGATTACCCTGAAGGAAGAGAGAGGTGGTGAAAGGTGAGAGATAAAGAAAACAGTTACACAATTGAAGAGAGTTCTAGATAAGAGAACTAGGAGGAGAGGCTTTTAAAAATGGAGACCCAGATAAAGAGTTTATTGTAAAATGGAGGAACAAAGATATCAGGAGAATGCAAGGTTACAGAAGTGAAAATCAATAGTATTTAAATATAGAAAGGAACTGCGGAACAAAGATAGGAGATTCAGTGCAAGATGGAACTCCGCAGATACATGTGCCCATCTGAGGCACGTGTGTGCCCAAGCAAGCACACGCATGCGCACAAGCACACATGCGCGTCTAAGAACCAAGCAGGCAGGAAAATTTCAGAACTGAACATTTCCACTGTAGGCAGGAAAGGCACCTGTTATGTGAACTGAGGTGACGATTTTAGTTGAATTTAAAGAGTTGTGATGTTGTTGTTTACATTATATCGTAACCCAAGAAAGCTGCATGCATAGAAGAGCAGAGGAACATGTGATCACAGATGTCACTTTGAAGAATATATTCTTATTCCTTTTGCAATGCAATAGCATTTTATGTATTAGAAATTGAATTTTAAGCTCTGTGTCCAAATACAAATATCTAAGGAAGTTCTAGGAACAGCTGACCTCTAAATTGGCAAGAGCAGAGATGGTGTTTTATTATTGTTGTAGTAGGTGCTGAATAAGCTGTATTTAGTGTATAATGGGTGCAAATGTTTTTGTGGATGTAAGCACTGTGTATTTGTTTAAGGAGTTTATTACCATGGAAGCTTAGCAGCTATCAAGGAAAAATCAAAGTTCTAATTTGGAAACACTATTATGACACTGAAACATACTCTTATTATGTGTGTAATGGTTTAGATGTTTCTAAGACTATTAGTGGTTCTTAACTTTGGCTACATGTTAATCAGTACTAAAAAATACTGGTGTCTGGGACCGTCCTCAAGAGTTATGATTTAATTAGTCTTTGTTGTGGCCCAGCCATTAGTATTTCTTAAAAATTCTATCTGCTCCCCTTTGTGATTATAATGTGCAACTTGATTTGAGAAACTTTGCATTAGAGGAATTTTATATGTTTATAACTTGAATATTCATAATGATTTTCTGTTATCCTCATTATCAGTTTTATTTCTTCAGCATGTTATGTCTTAGGAAAAAGAGTTCATATCCTCACATGTTACAGAATATTAATAAGTTTTGGGTGACAGATGCACACATTTTTTTTCTGTTGCTAATGGACAATTTTTGTGATATAGTTTTGGTTAATTTATTAGATTCTAAATTTATCCTACACCTTTGGATGAGGATTCTGTGAAATATTGTCTGTTTTCTGGGAAAAAAAGATGTTATGGAAAAGTAGAGCTATTTATTTAAAAGCATTGCAGATAATAGTAAATATGCTATCGAGGCCATTTTGCATTAGGTAATTTTTAAATTTCCTTCAGATTGTCTTATTTGGACATATCATGACTAGCACCATTTATATATTTTATTTTCCACTGAGGGTTAATTTGCTCTTCATGGGAATTGTTGGGGTAAATTGGCAGTTGTGTTCTTCCTTGAACTTTAACACTCCCACAGATTTTGCATCTGTCAGTATGTTGGTAATTTTTCATCTGCAAAAGTGTAAACTATAGAAAGTATGAATTTAGAAACTTTTACTTTGGTATTCTACAACTTGTCACCCCCATGTACCTTTCCCCATGTCCAGGCATTTTCAGATCTCACCTCATCCCCGTGTCTCCTGGGTATCTCAACTCTCTTTATACTTCCTAAGACTTAGCAGGGTTAGTGTTAATTGTTAATGGTCACTTTCAAGGCCTCTTGCTTTATAATATAGACCATATAAACAGCACCAAAAACACCCCAAAGCAAAACAAATAAGCTGTTACAATTCAAAAGAATGAAGTATTAATTGACAGGGACAGACATTGCTCTTTTGGGTCAAGGACCACATTAATTCAGTCGATATAACCTAACCAGCTTTCCCTGTAATGATAGACCAAGGTATTTTGCAATTGTTAATGTAATTTATTGCATGATGCTTTTCCTTTTCTTCTAAGAAAAGGAAATTCTTCTTCTATGAAAAGAATTCTGCTTCTATGATTGTCTAGTATTGACAGAAGTTTGTACTTCAATTTATAACTGGGATGAGGCTCGTAATAAACACATTTCTTCATGGAAGTAGTCACCTTTAGTATGTTAAGCGAGCCTACCTACTAAGAGGTACAGTGATTGGTCAACTCATGTGCCTAATGATTCCTTATTCCTATGTTTCCAGAGAGCGCTGTCTTTAAAAAAAAAACAAACAAACCCTGGAATATTGTTCATCTTTGTTAAAAAATGTTGTGTGACCTGTATTAATTGAGCTGCTAATATGTACTGTTTGACATTGGTGAACCAAATACACTAAGCCCCTAATTTTACACAACATTCATTCTAGCTAATCTCTCAAAAAAAGTAGAAATAACTTGATTAATAACCGTATTTAAATAACTATGTTATTAAATCAATTGAAATGATAATGTATGATAAACTCTTGGGGGACAAGAGCTTTGTTTGAAGTTTTTGATATATCTAAAGATAGAGCACAGAGTAGTCACATAGTAAGCGTTTAATAAATATTCATCAAATAAATAATTCCAAATGGTGGGTTATTGTGATTGAGCTTTTAAAATTCTAAATTGCTCTACCAATGAAGACATTCTTTCGTGGCTAACTACATAACTACTTAATGGTCAACTGTCTAACTATTTAAAATATTCTGTCATTTGGTTGATGGATAAAACATCTAACCTAATACGTTGACCAAATGTTCTCAAGTCAGTCATTTAGAGTCTATTTGTCAGATACAGTCCTTAGGCATTTCATCAGTAGTGTTTGATTAATAATGGTTAAATGTTGGTTTATTCTCTGTTTAGTAACTATTAGGAAACCCACTCTCATGAAATGATACAAAACAACCTTAGGAACATGTAATAATACAAAGCATATTGAAAAATGCTCTTTTCACTTCAAAATATTCACTGATGTCACCATTCGTTAACAATAATACCAAACATTGAAAGTTTTTGGTGACTGTATTTTATTACTAATTTCCAAGTTTTCCTTAAGAGATACTCTGTAGACAAAAAGAAGTGTAGGCTGCCCATGATAGCAACTCCTTTCAGGTTACTGCAGGCAAATCTAAGGCAGATGGGGGTGATGTAGCACCACTCAGGACCACTGCTGTGTACACCATATTCTCTCTTTTATATGTGCTATGTTTTTGGCTCAAAAAGAGTGAGCTGAACGCAGTTTGATATCACAGAAGTTGCTCTGTTCTGCACGTGTGTGTGTATTCACCAAGATGATTCTAGAAAGGGATGTTTTCCCCGAATTCTCCTATTACTGCCAGCCTTTCCAATCTCCTCAGTGATCTCCTTTCCACACTTTCTCCTCACTCCATCCAACATGATCCAAGATAGCTTCTGCCTAAGAATTTTCTGAGCACATTAACATTGTTTTGGACTATTTTCCAAACTTGGGAGATAATTTAGGAAAGCAGTTACCATGTATATTAGGTATCTGTCTTTCACTGCAGTCATGTCTTTCACTGAGGAACTTTCATTTCAAGGAGAAACCAACAACGAAACCAGAAGTGAAATACAAATACCCTTCCAGGCAAAACAGATTTACTAATGCTTCAACTTTCTTTTGAGCAAGTTTCTTCTGAAAGGCTGTCTACTGGATATAGTTGGTTTACATATTTGTGGACTAAATGTGTCAAATTTTGGTGAAGGAAAGAGAAAACGAACAGAAAGAATGACAGTGGAGAAGAACCTCTTTACCTGGATTCAGTTGTCTCTGTTTCCCACCAGAAGGTCACTTCCATTAGTGGATAGCCCAGGCAAATATTACATTATGAGAGGTAGGTTTTTTACACAGGCTCCTCTTCTTGAAATGTAATTATCTTAGGAACAATTCTTGAGATGGTCTGGGTGTTTCTCCAGTCCCAACTTCTCTCTCCACATATATTTATTCAGTATGTTCAATGACTTATACAACTTTTAAATACATGCTCTGAAATTTGGAACGTTTATACTTTGCAGTTACAGATACTTTATCTTTCAAATTGCTCTCATGTATATAAATACAAATCTACCTGGGAATCCGAATTATGTAGTAAAATACATGTAGCTGAAAATGAATCTGACTTTTCATTTGGTGGTTAGCATTTCCCCTTTATTCCTGGCAAGTTTTTTTCTTCTTTATTTTCTTTCTCTCATTGCACATGTTGATCCTTTTGAAAAATGAATGTTTGCCAAATCTAGTCTGAGTTGGAAGGGAAGGTGGGGGGAGGGTGGATACTAAAAATTCTGACCAGAAATATTGGCAACTGATTTCCAACACAGAGGTAGGCTATATGCCTGGTTAAACGGTTAAATCACAATGACACTGATTGATATTATAAATCATACTTTGGGAAAATGAGTTTTTGCGACTTGTGACACCCAAACTCATTTTTATTTTTCACTTGTGTCTTAGGGAAAAAAAAGTCAGGATGCGTGGAAGATAATAAACGTTGTTTCTTCCTTTAGTGTGGCCAATTTTTACTTGTAACTTTATGCTGCACTCTAGAGACATGAAGTGTCTTCAGAACCTTGACAATTTATTTAAAAATGTAGAGAAAAACTGTAGTAGGCTTTAGTTGGGATTGGTTTTATAAACGCAGAGAAAAAGTTTTTTGTTTTTGTTTTGTCTCAGAGTGCTTGATTTGAATCCACAGCAATGACCAAAAAATTCTTAGGTTGGCTCGGATATGAAATCAACAACTTCAAGAATTTTAGTGGTTTAAACCCTTTCTTACTGAAATGGTATTCCTTCACTCGCTAACAACCTGCACTATTGCTCTTCATGTGATACCGATTTTATAAAGGTGTTCCATGTCTGTCGGTACTTGGGTCTGTCACTGTGTATCCTGCATGGCCGCTAATAATGAATCTTCAGTAGGGCAAATATGAAACAGCATTATCAAGTTTTGGGGCAGTGAGTTTGTATAAGAAAAATGAGGCACACAATAAGATTCTGCCAGCCCTTTCAGTTATCTTGCCTTCACCAATAAACTGAAGACTTGTGAAAAATATGGCTTTACTTTAGACACTCGGAGGAAATACTTAAAAAGAAATTAAACAAGAAACCAGGCTCCTCTAGGTAGAGTAAAAGAAAAACATTAAAATTTCATAATAGTTCTAGAATTTGCTCGATAAATCTACACTGGTATCAGGATAATATCCCAGACAATGAAAGTACTGTGAGCCCTAAGGTTAAGTGAGAGCTTGTAAGGAAAATTATAGCTGCACAAAAACATTGTAGACTTCCAAATTTTAAAGGCATTAAATATTAAGGATAAACACGTACTTTGCTCATTTCCTTGGATTAAGAATGGTGTTTTAGAAAGGTGTGCACTTTCCCCATTATACCCATCAAATTTTGAAAACGCAAATTTCAATCTGCATGTAGTCATAGAGAATATTTGACTTGTGTTTATTTGCATGGGTTAAAACAAACCAAAGTACTGAGTATAACTTATGGGGAAAAATCTAATTTGTAAGTCTGTTTACATTTCAACTGAAATGACTTAAGAGTTAAGAATCATGACACTGTATCTTAGGGTATTTGTCTTTCAACCGTAACTGACTTAATGAGAGACATGGAAATATATTTTTCTGTTTAAAATTTTTGCATTTAAAGATCATTAAAGCTGGGCTATCTCATCACTATTATTAAATTACTGTAACTACTGCTTTGGGAGCTAGAATATATTTACTGCTGATTACTTCTGTACTGTATTTTATTCTAAAAAGTTCTGACTGTCATTAAGAAACAACAAATTAACCTCAATTTACAACTCTTCCTTTTATTTTTTAAGAAGTAAATTTTAATAACTCATAAAAGCTAGAAATAACCTCAAACATGGAACTGAGATGTATGTTAATTTAGCCACAACCTGAAACTTAATATAGGAGTGTATTAAATGTGTACTATGAAAAGAAAGATATAAAAGAGTACTATATAAAACCGGTGGCAAAATTTTCAGTGTGCTGCTTAAAACCGGCTTTTTTGCCCCCCCAGGACTTCCATGCCCCATGTATCACTGGGCTATGTTAGATGCGTGGCTATAAAATTGTGAAAATGAAGGCTTTTCTGGTAGCAAAAGGGTTAAGTTCTTTTTGCTTTACCAGTTTCAAATTACAATGAGAAGCCTCTTCTTTCCCAGCAGGGTTGTGCTTACATTACTCTTTAGATCTCCCTTGAAGAGGGCTGGTATGTTTGTGCCTGCTGGAGGTGGAATTAACAGTTAGAAGGAGAAAGGGATTGAATGGACTTACAGGAAGGTTTTCAAGCAAATTCAGGGAAACACATTTACTTGAATAGTACAACCTTGGGTCTTATTTTACACTAAGACGACACAAAAGATGTTAAAGTTATCACCAAGCTGCCGGACAAATATATATTCCAACACCAAGGTGCAGATCAGCATAGATCTGTGATTCAGAAATCAGGATTTGTCTTGGAAAGAGCTCAAGGGTTGAGAAGAACTCAAGAGCAAGTGAAGATAACTTTGGGAACTTCAGTTTATCAGAAGATCAACTTTCGTTGATTCAAATACCAAAGGCCTGATTACCATAAATTCCTATAGGAATGCATAGGTCATCTGATCAAATAATAATATCCGTCTTCTGCTACATCAATGCAGCAAAAACTCTTAACAACTGTGGATAATTGGAAATCCAAGTTTCAGCTTTCTTAGAAATAACTACTCTTGACATACTCCAAAATATTTAAAATAGGACAGGAAAATCAGTGAGGATGTTATGTTCAGAAATGTCACTGTCATGAAGAATAGGTAAATTTGTTTTTTCAGCTACTGGGAAAGCATACCTCCTAGGAACTTAGATTTTTTTTTTTTAAGAGGACAAGAAGGACTAAAAATATCAACTTTTGCTTTTGGACAAAAATGCATCTGACTGTATTTCTACTTAGGAGTATTGTGGGTTTCCTCTGGAGCTGCTGGGTTCTAGTGGGTTATGCAAAAGGAGGTTTGGGAGACAATCATGTTCACTCCAGTTTTATTTATAGAAGACTACGGAACCACGAAAGACGGGAAATACAGAGGGAAATTCTCTCTATCTTGGGTTTGCCTCATAGACCCAGACCATTTTCACCTGGAAAACAAGCTTCCTCTGCACCTCTCTTTATGCTGGACCTATACAATGCCATGGCCAATGAAGAAAATCCCGAAGAGTCGGAATACTCAGTGAGGGCATCCCTGGCAGGAGAGACCAGGGGAGCAAGAAAAGGATACCCAGCCTCTCCCAATGGGTACCCACGTCGTATACAGTTATCTCGAACGGCTCCTCTGACCACCCAGAGCCCACCTCTAGCCAGCCTACATGATACCAACTTTCTGAATGATGCTGACATGGTCATGAGCTTTGTCAATTTAGGTATGTTGTTCTTTTATTTGTTAAACTATGTTATTACTAAGTGGAAGTTTTTCTAATAGTAAAGTAGCAGCCTGGTAGGTGGTCATGTTTATATAAAGTCATTTTCTGTAACTCTCTTCTCCAGCTTCTGTTTTCTCTCTTTCACTGAAACAACGTAAGAGTTTGCTTTAGGCAACAAAATCATATGCACAGGTACATATATTTAATTTTTTAAATATGAAAAGCTAAAATTAAACCCTTATAGTTGGGTAGATTTAGGTCCTTTAAATCTTGTTAAAATTTCAGTCTTGCTTTAATGTTTGAATAAATAGGCAGTAGTCTACAAAAAAGGAAAATTTATGAGGATAGCTGTGCTATGGGCAAAAAAATAATAATACAAATAAAAAAGAAACAAGCGTTTGCAGATTGAAAACTAAAGTGACTTTCTGAAACATTTTTTTGTTAGCAACTTAACAAACATGTAAGTATACATTTATATGCCACTGAAAAACTCTCATTTGGGCGAGTCAGCTACTGTGAAAATATCAACGTGCAATTAACTAAGATCAAATAATTCTATAAAAGATTACTATCAAAGATTTTCAGGGAGAGATTCTGAAAGTCTGTGAAAAATACTTTGGAAAAGAAGCTTCAAACTAACATTTCTTAACTTCTTAATGATGAAACGGTATCATACCCATTTGATTGTTTCCAGAAGCAAGAGAAATATAAGACATGCTATGATGGTCTCCACTTACGCAAAATTTTCCTCTTCCTTTAGGATAAAAAATGAATCAAAAACTTCTTTGATTAACAGCATTATTAGAGAATAATTTTTTTAAATTATGTTTTACTCAGTGCTGGTACTTTCATGGTGGCTTTAAAATATTGACAATATCAAATGGTAAATTAGCGTCCAATATTTCATCTCTTAAAAATATTAAGTTGTTACCAATGTAAAGTGATTTCACAGGACTGTATTTTTAAAAAATGTTTTAGTGAAGGATAATGATGAAAATTCACTATCTTCAGACATTCAAAAAAGTAACACAATACGCAGTCAGCTTTGAAGACAAAATTTTATGAACAAATTTAATCAACTTGAAAGAATTAGAAACATTTTAGTGTAAGAACTTTTGAAACTTTGTTTGAAAACTGCAATCTGCTTTGACTTAAAATTGACATGTTTTATTATACTTAATTAACTTCCTTGTATAATATCTCAAAGAGAATAGTATTTGAAAAGTCAGATAGCAACAAATTCAAATAAATGAATGCTTTTATAAAACATGTTGCTTAATATGCTTTGCTCATTTGCTCTTAGCAGTCCTAGCATGAAGGATAAGGTGCTTAATAAATCATGTTTCGTGTTGCTAGAGACAAAGCTCTCATTATTAAGTTTTAGTAAGTCATCATTGGTTGCCCTAATCAGGTGTCCTGGAGGCCTTTTCTTCTACATATAATTAACAGGTTTCATTTGGAACTTTCGAGCCATTGAAATATGGCTTAATTCTAAATTAGTTTGATTGCTTTTTCCTAGTATAAGTGGTATGCAGTGTGGCTCATGGTATATTTTACTTTGTTGCAATTGCTAAAGCATTATTCAATAATTTAAAGGAGTTTTCATATTCTAATAGAAGATTTTCAATCTAGCATGATTTACAGATGCATAAAACAAATCACTGAAAAGATTAATTAGTTCAGGTCACCTAAAATCTGACAGGCAGAATGTGTTATGTTCTTTAAAAAACAATAGCTCAATCATGAATCTGTTCTAAAATATGTATTTTATTGAAATCAAATATTTCGATCATTTACAAAAGAAATGTATTTGTTTTAGAAAGGAATTAAGTATGATTTTTGAATCTGTGTGCCATTACTTTTTATACATTTACACAGAATAAGAAAGCCAAAACCAATAATAAACAGTATTATTCAGTGACTTTTAGGACCGTTTTTATCATTAAAGAATACTTGTATTTTTAAATCAATGAAATTTTGGTTTTATTGTTTGGATTATGCCAACAAAGCTGTTTACTAACTGTACCATGAAACACAATTATTCATTTTACTCTGGAGAAACGATATCAGATATAAGCTTCAGAAGATATTTATTTTTATCACGCTTGAACTGCTGAATACTGATTTATCCTCAATAATGAATCTTATTGTTTTTTCTCTATTTAATAATACTAAACTAAATGTCTCATGTGCAATTACTGACAAATTGATTCTGATACGGAGTTTTTCCTAGTAGTCTCTGAGGAAAATTGAACCACAATTTTATTTTATCCTTAGACCGTGCCTTCTAATGTATCCAAAGCTCACAACCAATCACTACTTAGTAAAAGGTTTTAACTTCTGTATTTCTTCCATGATAAAATAGGTCAAAGCAGACTTAGAAAAGGTTAAAGTGTAATATCATGATTAACTGCACTAAGAATGTCAGTGGTTCTTAATGTAACATTCATTAACAAATAGTGTTTTTTTTTATGTTCTTAGAAGACTCAGGAGTATTAATTTATTTATGTTAGTATCTTAAAAGATATGCATATTGTGGGGACTAAGGGCAAATGATCAAATCAGCAACAGGCAAGGGATTTGTATTGAGGAAGTCACCTGGATATTTAAATATGTGAAAAGAATCTGTTGACAGTTCCCATAATAAGCTGAATTACACTAAAAGGATGTAATAGCATCCTTTATATTAATGCAAATATGTGTCATTTTCAAGTCAAATGATGGATTTTCTATAATTATCTTGTCATTCAGGAGGACATTTTTTCTAACATTAGTTTTGCTCATCAAAACCGATTAAATTAATTTAAACTCTGAAACATTTAACAAAATATCTATTTTTAAAAATTTCAGATGAGATTAATTTTTTTCACAAATGAAAAATAGATGAGAATTTCCTAAAAGAAAAAATAAAATGTGAATAAATTGCCTTAAGGCTGATGTAAACAACTAAACATGAAAACAAGCACCTTATTTTGACCCTTAAGTTGTGTTAGTGATTTGTGCACTTTGAAGAGACAAATACTAATTACTGTGTGAAGAAAAACTTTCCACTCTATTAGATTCATTATTTTTCGGCCAATTTTTGTCAGTCTCCTAGTGTCCAGCTTTTACAGGTTGACTCTTGCTTTGTCCCTAAAACTGTTGACCATCCCGGGCATCTTTGCTCAGTCAATGCCACATTATTTTGTTGGGAACAAAAATATCTTTCTGGTAAATCTTTTCTTTTTTAACCATCTTTTTCAAAAATGTTAAGGGTTAGTTTATTTATCAGATATCTATGCAAATAAAAGGGAAGATTAGGGAACCTGCTTGCAACTTTTAAGTAAATCTTCTGTTTACATTAAGATAAACACATAGTGTCTTTCTAAGATCTTGTAGTTAGAAAGCAATTTTGTTTGATTACTCGGTGATAATACAATTAAAATGATACAACATTGTGGATGTTTTAGAGGAAAGTACAAAAAACAGTGAACACAGGAAATTTACTTTCATAGTATTCCCTGTCTACATGTATTTCCCTGTTAAAGATGGAGTTTGGTTTTTTTTAATTGGTTTCTGACCAGTTGACTTGGAGTCAAAACACTTCTTAGATATATTTCAAGAACGTGTGTTAATTCTAAAGCATGAAAGTATATGAATGTGAGGCTTTGATTTTTTTCATATTTTATAAAACAAATTTAGCATGTTAAGATATGAAATAGAAAAAAAATTCTTTCGAAACTTTAAGTTAAACCCTTCTCTCATTACTTCCCCAAATCATTAAACTCTTGTGGTACTGGAAGAAAAAAATGCTTATGTTCTCGGTTGACAGGTTTGAAAGACATCATTGATATTTATTGTTGCTTTTGGCTGACTCAAGTGCCCAGTGGAGAGGAATTTATACACAGATCTACCTAAAGATGCCTATCTGTGTAGTCTCTCCAACAGGGTTATTAACACTTGCATAACATAAACTTACCTATAAACACATGCAAGATTTTTTTGTGGGAGGGGGCAGTGATGGGAAGGTTGACAAGATGGTCTAAAACCTTTATAGTACATATTCATGGATATGCCTGGAATAACAAATGCTAATATTGGCTGAAACAATAATTCTTTAACACCTTTAACTTTTGAAGAGAAAAGAAGCTGCTGAGGGTGGAAATCTTTTTACTCTCTTCTTCAACAACCTTTGGCATTCATGATTGTGACCCAAGGGATTCCTGTTCTTTAAAGCCACATTACTGTCAAATGATGGGCATGGCTTCAGCAGTAGGTATAATTATATAGTTTAATTAAAAGGGTTTTGCTCATGTTAATGGTTCACTCACAAATAGCCAGTTGTAAAAGTTTATTCAGAAGTAACAGCTGGAACTGTGAAGGTATGATAACATAAACTCAGAGGGCTTGGGGCTGCTTTACCCACCACTTCCAGTTCCCTCCTTTCATTCTTCCATTTTTTCAATATCGCCTCCCTCTGCCACCCCCTCCCCTCACATTACTGGGCCTTTCCCCTTTAGTTCGATGGGCTCTACCTCCAGGCTTTCTTGGCACCCCTCTCCTTACTGTCCCCACCCCTTCCTGGGGTCCGCTTTTGGTCCTTGTTTCTTCATAGCTGGAGGCTGAGATTAGCTGAAAATCAATTAGTTACAGCTTGATCATTTAAGTACAGTCTCCTGTTTCTCTGGAGTTGAGAAGGAAAAGGTTATGATGTGCCAATTGTAGCCTCCACCCATCAGGAGAAAAGCTCCCCAGGGCATCAGAACTTCTCTGGCTGCTGCCATCCCCTGGAATTGTTTCCCCACCATTCCATTCTTCTTTGCCTCCTCACCTCTCCCTGAGGATCCCATCGACAGAACTTAATTGTTTTTGCCTTCCCTACTTTATTACATAATTAAAATTTAGAAGGGGAAATTTAAGGGAAAGTAAGAAAAAAAATAAAAAACTGTAACACCGAACAAAGATAACGCTAAAAAATGCCATTCTGTTAGTTTATGAAATGCTTTAGCTTACGTTATTTTTATTTCACACTCATGTCACATCCATGAAGAGATTATTTCCTTTTTTTAAGTTGAGAAGAGAGGATAAGGAAGGATAAAAAGATCAAGAGCAGAGAACAATGAGAATGAGACAGAGAAAGAAATAAAATACATATTTTAAAAAAAAAGCCCTTGGGAGAAAGAAAATGAATGAAATGAGTCATCAGAGGCTGGCCTTTGGGTGTGCAGGTGGAGGACGTGTTGGGAAATCCTCGTCTGCCTCATACTGACACGGCAGCTAATTCCACATCCCAACCACATCAGCTCCAGGGGAAAACCCTTTCATCCTTCCACACTAAAATACCAAAGTGGGGAAAAGAGAGGGGGGCTCTGTGTGTGTGTGTACAAGGAGCGTACAGACGGGCTACTCACATGTACCGTCATAAATAATGTAGTGGCTCAGCTTGAAAAAACCACAGGTTAAAGGAAGAGGCTTCCCTGACGCACAGAGAGGGGCTGAGATCAGAGGAGCCACTGAAAGGGTTGGAGCCAAACAATGAATCCCTTGTTCGAAGTCATATTTATGAGTGCTTCTTTGCACCTTAAGTTCATATTTTATTGGCTGGGCTGTGGGGTTTCCCCATTTGCTCATCTCTTAAAATAATACCCTTGGCTGAGATATCCTTTAAAATGCACGAGTCAGCCCTGACAAATGGCTCATTTATTTGGGGGAAAGGGAATGGTGTTGTGATTTTTTGATGTCAGATTGGAATGTGTAAGAACCAGTTGTGGATCTTAGAGTGGTGACAGGAAGATAAAAATAATAGTTGGAGTATTTACCTGCCTTTCTCAGAGATGTCTGTAAGCGTCCACGTAATCGGGTGGTCACTCCTGACTTGTAGGAGTCTCATCTAAATGATTGTGGCAAAATCATAACCTAAGAAAGTGAAAAAAAATCTATTAAAGCGTGCGATGTTTAATATGAAGTGCAAAAAAACCTCTGTTTAGTCCGAAGGATCTCTAGTGGTTTTGGGAGAAAGGAAAATGACAACAGCCCTCCATAAGCAAAAGGAGAAGGCAGTGAGTTGCGTCAACATGACAATATAAAACTTAAAAACCAAGACCTTGGTTTTTTAATTTTAAATAATTGATTTTAAATAATTTGATTGGTATAGAGACTAAACTAGGGCATGTGCTATTTTATAGTTTCTAAGGCAGTGAAGTTCCCTGTCTTCATGATGATGTGGCCTTTCATTTTTCTTTTTATAAGCAGCAAAATATTGGTGCCTGCAGGAGAAGAAACAACTCTGTATTTTTGAAATAAGTGAATCTAATTAAACTATCTCTTAGTTACCGTGTTTACCTAACTTCTTTCTGGAAGTAAATAACTTTTATTGTTCTTCTGGTTTCCCAGTTCTCCTGGAGTTGTTAGGAATAAAGAAAAAAGGTTGAGAAAGGCAAGATAAACAGATGTAAGTCTCATTTAGATTTTATTCAGAACTAAGAGACAGGTCAAAATCAGAAGATTTCTTAACATTTACAAACTCCGTCAGCTCTTCTTGCGCTATATGATATGAGAAATTCAATTTTGTTTGCTGTGCACAGGATTTCGGTCCCTATTCTAACTTTGTGATTAGCCTTCCTATGTAGGAGACGCTGTTCTTGGCAGTCTTAAGTCCATGGCCTATTACTGCTCACATGGCTTCAGGGTTTAATTACAGGTTAGACCTGATTGTGTTCCTTTCCGCGTTTCCATCGAAGAAGTAGAGTAGCATAGAAAAAGCCCGAATGCCTAGATTGGAATCCCATATTCTACACTTTCTAGCAGTGTGACCTTAGGCAAGTTACTTAAATCCTCTCTGTGCCCCTGGTTCCTTATCTAAAAAAATGCCAATAACGATCATGGCTTCCTCATTAGGGGTGGAGAGGATGAAATGAATGAATATGCATGTAATTTTAAGAATTGCAGTTGGGACATAGTAAGCCCTCAGCAAAGAGCTGTTATTGTTACTAGCGTTGCACGTATCCAAAGTCTGCTCTGGCGCCTGCAAAAATGGTCTGCGGAACCCAGTGCAAAATAAAAATCTGGGGCCTCTTGTTCAAAAATTATCAAGAATTCCAACTTAGTGGCAGTAGAGCATAAACTCAAGCATGAGGTCCTTCTGAGTGTGCGGCCCATGCAACTGCTCAGGTCACCCGGCAGAGAAGCCAGCCTTGCATATTTGATTACATGTTGTGATGGCAGGAACCATGCCCTATTCGTCCGTTCTTATCCCCAGGGTTGTATGAATGTCCCAGAAGGAAAGAGACAGCATGTGCAAGCTGAATCATCTGAGGAGAGTTTACCTAATGTTGTAATGTTTATCATGTTGTGGGTAGAGCTTTCTGGCAAAACAGGGGATTATGCAGCCCCTGGAACAGCAGAGGAGCCTTCCTTCCATCCTTCTGGGCAGGGAGCAGAAACCGTTACCAGAAAACTCAGAGGAGAGCTGCGTGGGGAATGTATCCTGACAGGACCTGTGGCCTTTGTGAGAGCAATGCCATGCAGCCAACCCCTAAATACTCAGCAGGGAGGGAAACCAAGGACTAAATACTCAGCCCCTACTTTTTTCCGCCATGTTTGCTTTGGCACCAAAAGCCACAGGGCCCTGGAGCCTCCTAGTGAAGGTCATGAAAGTCAGCCTCCTGGTGCTGAGAGCAGAGGAGAGAAAAGTGGAGAGTGGATCTTGAGGCACAAACTGAAGATCTTTGGCACAAATCGGTAAATGAATATTAGGTGTTTAGCTGATGGAAGTTCCAGAATCACTTCATTTTCAGTGCAAGTTAATTTTATGTCTGTGTGTGTGTATAAATATGTGCACAAATATGTTAACCTTTGCCCTACTAAGTTATTACAAAATTCAAGAGATAATCATGTTTTCGTGTAGGAGTTACTAACTTCACAAGTTGGTGATATGGCAGAATAGACATGACGTGCTGAGAAAACTCTTAAATTGTATATAGATCAGTAGTATCATGTGATATATTAAAACTATTTTAGAGCAAACTGAAATTAACAATAAAAACCAAAAATCCCAGGAGAAGTAGCTCTTGCAGATCTCAACCAAACAGTGGACTGCAATCTCCAACCAGAAAACTCTGTGTAGAAAGCACTAGTACGTGCAAATATGCAGAGCAAATACCAAGAACAGTCGATTTTTTCAATCTTTAGGTCTGCTTGTTCTCAATCCTATGTCTTTCTTCCTGAAATGATCCATGACTCTGTGTTAAATCGTTTTGAATTCTGAGAGCCATCAGACGATCTCCTCCCCAGGTAATGGTGCAGGCAGAAATAGTGTTAGGATGAGGCAAATTGGGATTTTTGTTGTTCTTTGCTACCCTCACTCTCCTCAGGCAGCATTCTTGTGACTCTCACATCCACCCCCTGCCCTGTCCTTGAATCACGTGCAAGCACAAAGGAGAAAGGCTCCTTTCTGGTATCGTCTATGTTCCCCTTCCAAGTGCTGAGGATGGTCATTTTAACCCGATTGTACATCTGTAATTATCACAAGCCGTGGAAGAGAGGGTTCAACTTGGAAACTGTGTAGGCTCCTCTACAGATAACCTTGAGGCAGGCACTGAAGTGGGGAAGAAGGAAGGTCATCTGTTAAATAGGGTTCATGGTTCATGTCTTGTAGAGGTTTTCTTAGCTGGGAGGGAAGAGGGATTTAGTTCTTTAACTGTCTCAGTAGGGCGTAAGTGTAGGGGTTTTGGGATACCAGCTTGGCATACAGCTGCCTATCCTTGAGCAAACTATGTCACTTTACTGGGTCTCCTCTGTCAACTGGAGATCCTAATAACAGACTTGTACTTAATAAGGTAAGGTTATAGGCCTGTAACCCTCCGTGAGAGAAGTACTCAATTCACAGCGACCACTCCTACTACAACTGCTTCTACTAGAGTCAAGTCTGTGGTGTTCTAGTGTCAGAGATCAACACCCAGGCCCCCAGACTGTGACAAATAAATCCTTGCTGAAATTGTGGAATGTTATGCACATGACTTGTGCTCTACCCAAAAGAAAATGAACCCTTGAATTTCCCTGACTCTGTCTTGGAGTTGGACGGTTGGTGGATTTTATTCCCTCATGGGTGTCCTGGAAAAAAAGGCCAGTCCTCGACAGAGCCTATAGGTAACTGTGGGGCTTCCGCTGGAGCACCCAAAGGCAACAGTTTCTGTGATGTACCCCTGAAAGGTGCTTTTCATGTCACCTTTGCTCGGATTCTGAGAATGAGCCCATGGTTTTACTTTAGTTTCAGATACTACCTGTTCTATTTCCTTGTTTGTTATGGGGAAGGGGAAACTGATTGCCGGCCAAAGTAATAATATACAATTAGAAAACATTTGGTTGTGAAGGCGTGGGCACTTTCTGAAAGACCCTTTGAAAGAAGGAAAAACGTTTTGAGGCGTTTTAATGCTTATTTTCATAAGTCAACTTGTTTTTTTAGTTTTAATTTTTTAAAAAGTTGATTTATGATGAAAATCTTGGTGAATAAACTCCTGAACTCTAAATAGAAAAGCCACTCTGTTCAAATGATCACTCAATCCAGGAAATTTTCATATTGTATATAACTCAAATCGTGTTTGAATTTATGTTTTTCTAATTTGTGGCAGTTCTTATTACTATTTGTATTATTATTATAATTTTGTTTCTATTTAATACCATTTAGTTTTAAGTATTTTGACTTTCCTAGACTGGGCTGTTTTGTTTTGTTTTTTTTCCGAAGACAGTCACGGCTTTTTATTACTTTTCTTGAATTGCTTTCTGTTATACTATTTTGAAGCAGGATGGGAACTTACGGGTTTGATCAGAAAAGTTATACAAATGGCATACATGTTTACGGTATCCATATTGTAAAGTCATCACGCTGACTTTTGATATTTTATAATACATTGAGTGGGAAAACATGAAATTACTGGGTTTTTTCATTATTTGATAGCATGCTGAAGATGATCTTGGCTAAATATTTCATTGGATGAGGAAAATTCTTAAAATATAGATTCCAATTTATATATATATATATATATATATATATACACACACACGTAAGATTTTTCTCTTCCATACTGCACTGTCAATCAAAACAGTTATCATTCTACTGTTATCAGTTACTTTGAGGAAGAATTTATCCAAATTAAGCAAACCATTATCAATCCAATATGTGGGCATGTGATACATTTAAAGTATAGGACATTGTCACATCCATATTGTTTAAATGTTGTTATAGTATAGTTGTAGCAGTAGTAATTAAAGCAACGAAAACAACAATAAATAAAATTCCTATGCCAGAAACTGGACTAAGTGATTTGCATACATTATGCCAATTAATTTGCATCTCAATTGTATGCATAAATACTTTTCTTCTTCTATTTTGTTGATGTGAAAATTGAGACGTGAGCAGAGATTCAATAACTTACAAAGGTCACCCAGCTGGTAAATGGCAGAATCCGTACTGGAACCGTGATCTGTCTAGCTACTACGCTTTAGCTTGGTAACCTACTTTCGAAAAAGGTGTAGTTTTTAATTGCAATGATGATAATGGTTTATACTTCTGGAAATCATCTTTATGTGCTTTATGTGGTTTTATCTGCATCGCATCAGTGTCTGGCCCTCGTGGAAGTAGATATGATTCCACAGTCGACAGCTCTGGAAACTAGAGCTCTGTAAGGTCATTCATTCAGTCATTTGACAAATAGAAGCTGATTACCAACCATGGGGCCAGGCACTGTGCGAAAGACTGTGCCTGTTTCACTGCCAACATCACAAGGCAAGAGGAGCGAGGTCTAGGCCCAGAATGCCTGGTTCTTGTGCCAGGATTTTTTTGCTCAATGTCACATACTTTGAAAAAATCCACACAAAAATTCCAGCACCATGTACAATTAAAAGCACTCACCAACATTATCTGTAAGAATGTGATTTTTAATTTAAATAACTAGGTATAATGAACCTTCTGGGTATAAGGAAAATATTTTTTCAAATCTCGATCCCTTTAAATGAATATAAATAAATAAATAAATAAATAAATAAATAAATAAATAAATAAATGCCTGTTACCGGCAGACAGAATGTTTGGAACACTTTGTCCAAAATGCATAGAACACAGGTAGAACCCAGATTCAGCAACACTTAGGGGCTCTTTCAAAAACTTGCATTTGTAGCCGTGGGGTTTTTTTATTCATACAGAGGCTCCAGTGATTTTAAAGGTAGTATCTAAAAGTACTGCTTGCTTACTGCACATTCCAGAGCATACGTAAACACTCATTGTTTATTTGTGTTGCACTGAGGAAAGAAGGGCAAAATGTCATACAGTTTTTCAACATGAAGTTGTTTGATCTGGGCTACATTTTGACCTCTGACTTTACCTTACTTCTTCATTTGTGTGCTAACAAGGTTTTGTCCGTTGTTTACTTTGCTCCTGTACACAGTGAGCATGTATGTGGATTCGAGTGACGACCCGAGTCAGCGGAGACACATTTTATAAAGTCTGAACGGGCGGACAGTTCCAAGAATTGGTGTAAAGACCTCTTTGCTTCCATTGCTTTGAATTTACTCAGGATATTAGGCATTGGGCAATTATTGCTTCACGTTTGAAGTGATTATGGGGGAAAATGGGCTAATATTTTACTAGTGGTTTACTCTTCACCATCAGGCTGCTGGGCCTGTGGAGTAAATATTGCAGCAAGACAGAGACCCAACTCTGCTGGCCTGCCATCACGATTAATGCCAAGTCATAGCCACAAAACACCAGATTCCCCAAGTGAAATACTAAGAAGAGAAGAACTCAAGGCAGGTCATGATGTCTGCTCTCCTTGAAATTCATCTCCCACAGGTAGCCTGTACCCAGTGCTTGGGAGGTGCAGGACAGGACACTAACAGCATTTCAAGTCTCACTCATTTAATTCTCATAACATGATCCCATTCAGAGATGAGGAAAGTGAGACCCAGCAATGTTAAGTCATTTGTCCCAAGTCCCACATCTCATAAGAGGAGGAGCTGGATTCAGAGTCCAAGCTCTTCACTGGTGTGCTGGGTTGCCTTTGTGAACGCAGTGGGGAAGGCTCCCATTGGAACGTTGTTTAACCTCTTTGTAAAGTTCTATATATTTCCCCATCATTTCATCTATTGGAATATTTTTACTTCTTTAGTCATGCTTTATATTTTAGGGGAAAATCGCTAAATAGTGAGCTTATCAAGAGTCTTATCCTTGGTGTTGGGCTCTTAAAGGTCTTCCTCTGAATTGGGATGGTGTGGCCTTTGGAAGGAGGCAAATATTCACAACACTCACAGGCACAGGGGCAGGCAGCACTTTGCAGACACCAACCCTGGAGGCCTGGAGCCAACTGAGGGAAAGGAAAGGTGATCTGTGTTGATTCCCAACTTCAGAAGACAGACTTGGCATGAGGAGTAATGTTTAGCAAAATGGAAGAGAGGCAGAATATCAAAGTCACAAATAGTGAAAGACCTCAAAAGCTGACATTGGAGACTGGAGTAAACCAACAGTGGGTTCGTCTGGATGCTGGGCAACTACCAGCCTGCTGGCAAGTATGGAGTCCCTCGAGCATACTGTCCAGCCTCGGACGAGTGTTCCCGGCCTACCTTTTCTGACCCAGGCCTGTATTGGCTAGAGAATCTCATGAGAAGTCTGCTAAAGTGAAAGTTTGGGCTGTAGGACCCCCTACAACCTACAGATTAGGAAATTCCTCTTGCTGTAGATAGAAGCTCTAGCAGATAGCCTTGGCTTCATCCTGCTAGTTATGGTTGACATCTCCTCTGTGTTCTATCCAACGTTGAACCCTCCACATTTAATACATATCTCTTGATCTGTGTAGCAGCTACAACCCTATCTCTTGTGTGTGTAAAATGAGCTCCTTTCACATAGCTCACTCATTTCCCCCATACCACATGAAGGCTGAATACATTCTTTCTGCTCCTCAGGTGTATTATGAATTAGAGGCTAAGGCCTTGGGATAATTAGTTTTTTTTTTCCAAAAGGAAATATTTTTGGGTTGACAACATTTCTCAAAGTGAAATGATAAAGTTCATGAAGACAATTCATTTTCAGCTCTCCTCAGCAATCAATCCAAGCGAGGAGAGTCAAAAGGAATTGTAAAAAGCTGGTATCATACCTAATATATCAACCTGTACCTAAACACCTGAGCATTAATCTCTGCTTTGCAAAGCAAGCCAAGAGGTAGCTGCAGAGTGAAGATGAGCATTTAGGATGTCACCTACTAGTTTGTAACAATTCTGTTTCTTTATCTCTTTTTCTATTTGCCTTTACCTGACCACACCTACGCAATCTATGGATTATAATATAAGAAGTATCCATGGTCTCAGTATTTGATTCTTAATTATTTAGACTGAGATGTACTTAGAAAGACCTGTGATAAAATGATTGCTTATGAATAGGTCAAAAGTGATATTTAATTTTAATTCATCTTCACTGATGATGGCTAACTAAAGCACATGTTGACTCAATTATTTAAATCTCTTGGGCACTTCAATCATAATCAGACTTCTTTGTCAGTATTTCCTTAAATGTACGTCCTCTTTTTTTTAAAAAAAGATTTATTTGAGAGAGAGTGTGAGCCAGTGGGGAGAGGGGCAGAGGGAGAAAAACCTCAAGCAGACTCACCTCTGTGCAAAGAGCCCCACACAGGGCTGGGTCTCACCACCCGTGAGATCACTACCTGAGCCAAAATCAAGAGTCTGCTGCTTAACTGACTGAGCCATCCAGGTGGCACTCCTAAAGTGTATTTCATTGAAAGCATTGCCATGTCTTCTTAAGAGTTGTTATCTGAAATTTCATAGTCAAGTAATTTTGGACTTTGCTGAGAAACGGTAATTAAATCAATTTTGATATTTCCAAGAGGAGACTTCTCAGTATCTTTATTTTTTTTAAGATTTTATTTATTTATTTGACAGAGAGAGAGAGAAATCACAAGTTGGCAGAGAGGCAGGCAGAGAGAGTGGGGGAAGCAGAGCAGTCCCTGCTGAGCAGAGAGCCCGATGTGGGACTCGATCCCAGGACCTTGAGATCAAGACCTGAGCCGAAGGCAGAAGCTTAACCCACTGAGCCACCCAGGCACCCCAATATCTTTATTATGCTGATGAGCATTGTGAATCTCTGCAAGAGGATATGATCATATGGTTTCATAAGCACATTATACTCTGGGACTCATCTAACAGAGCACCATGGGTGCCTAGTGTTATGGGGAACTCACTCTGAGAACTATTCTATGTGGAAATACCAGTTTATAAAAGCCATTTTGGAGATATGGCAAGCAGAGCATTAAGATCATATAATTTGTTGACACCGTGGATATTTTATATCCAAATTAAAAAGAAGCAGGTAAAACATTTCAAGTCCACTGTCTAGAACCAACTATTTTTCATACCTTTACATATTTCCTTCTATACTTTAAAAATACACCTTGGGTGCCTGGGTGACTCAGTGGGTTAAGCCTCTGCCTTCTGCTCAGGTCATGATCTCAGGGTCCTGGGATTGAGTCCCACATCAGGCTCTCTGCTCAGCGGAGAGCCTGCTTCCCTCTATCTCTGCCTGCCTCTCTGCCAACTTGTGATCTCTCTCTCTCTGTCAAATAAATAAATAAAAATCTTTAAAAAAAAATACACCTTTTTCATCAGGTTGAACAATGTTTATATAATATGTTTTACCTTTTATTCTTAAATTTATTTTAACCATTTAAGTATCATGAATAATCAACATTATATTAGTTTCAGGTACAGGATATGGTGATTGATAATTCTATACATTATACAATGCTCACTACAATAAGTGCAGTTACTTTCTGTCAACATACACAGTTATTACAATATTACTGTGTTCCCTATGCTATCTTTTTCATCTTCCTTGACTTAGTTATTTTGTAACTGGTAGCTTGTACCTCTTAATCCCCTCACCTATTTCACCTTTCCCCCCACACCTCACCCCTTTGGTAACCACCAATTTGTTTTCTATATTTCTGAATCTGTTTGTTTTGTTTTTTAGATTCCACATATAAGTGAAATCATATGGTATTTGTCTTTCTTTGTCTTATTTCACTTAGCATAATACCCTCTAGGCCTCTCCATGTTGTCCTAAATAGCAAGATTTCATTCCTTTGTGTGGCTGAGTAATATACCACATCTTCTCTATCTGTTCATCTGTCAATGGGCACCAATTTTGCTTCCATTTCTTGGCTATTGTAAATAATGCTGTAATGAAAATAGGGGTGCATATATCTTTTTGAATTAGTGTTTGCATTTTCTTTGAATAAGTACCCAGTGTAGAATTACTGGATCATATGCTGTTTCCATTTTTAATTTTGGGGGGAGTCTCTATACTGTTTTCCATAGTAGTTACACCAATTTATATTCCCACCTACAGTGCACTAGGGTTCCCTTTTCTCCACATCCTCACCAATAGGTTTTATTCCTTGTCTTTTTTGATACTAGCCATTCTGATGGACGTGAGGTGATACCTCATTGTGGTTTTAATTTGCATCTCCCTGATGATGAGTGATGTTGAGCATCTTTTCATGTGTCTGTTGACCATCTGTAAGTCTTCTTTGGAAAAATGTCTGTGCAGGTCGTCTGCCCATTTTTATTTGGATTATTTGATTTTATTTTTTGGTGTTGAGTTGTATAAATTCTTTATATATTTTATTTTTTTAATTATGATCAGTTACATATTTTAAATGTTAACCTCTTATTAGATAAATCATTTGCAAATCTCTTTTCCCATTTTGTAGGTTGCCTTTTTGTTTTCTGGATGGTTTCTGTAGCTGTGTAAACCTTTTTATTTTGGTGAAGTTCCAATAGTTTATTTTTGGTTTTGTTTCCCTTGCCTGAGGAAACATATTCATAAATACGTTGCTAAGGCCGATGTCCAAGAGACTACTGAGTATGTTTTCTTTTAGGAGTTTTATGGTTTCAGGTCTCACATTTTAGGTCTTTAGTTCATTTTGAGTTTATTTTTGTGTATGGTGTAAGCAAATGGTCCAGTGTCATTCTTTGGCATGTAGCTACCCAGTTTTCCCAGAGCCATTTATTGAACACCCTGTCTCTTTCACATTGTATATTTTTGTCTCTTTTGTCTTTTTGTCCATAAGCATGGATTTATTTCTGGGGGCTTAATTTTTCTTAATTTTTTAGTATGTGATTTTTCTCATTTGTTCATTTGCTCTTTATGAGCACATTTTTGATGACAAATATTATTTCATCTCAATAATTTATCTATATAAATATTCTTTTATTATAGGGCATGCAATTTTTCCAGTTTTTACTATTGTATACTCTGTTGCAATGTTTTTCTGTATATATAAGTTTTGTAAACATTGCCGACAGTTTCTGATCATTTCCTTAAAATATGTTCTTAGAAAATGAATCATTCAATTGAAAGGTATTACTATTTTTTAAATCTCCTGAAATACATTACTAAATTATACATGCAACAGCAAGTAAATGCTAATGCTATTTTATCAAACTGAAACCTAAATTAAATATATTTACATTCTTAATAATCTAAAACTTATGTTTTTTTTAAATTTGTATTTCTTCGGAGATTGACTTTTTTATATGTCTGTTAGCCACTTACATTTTCTCTTTGGGAAGTTCTGTGCTTTTTTTGTTCATTTTTTTGTTTGCCTTATTTCATGGTTGCTTATGCTTGCTTCGAAATCCCTCCTGTGACTAGATATTTAATAATTATTCACCTTTTTCCCATTTTTATGCTTGATTTCTTACTTTTCCCCTAACTTGTCATTTGCATGTAACAGTCACATAAAAACATTTTCAAATACTTAAGAGTTTGTAAAATATATCTCCCACATTCCATTTTATTTTATTTTATTTTATTTTATTTTATTTTTATTTTTTTTTTTTCCACATTCCATTTTAGAAAGAATTGCTCGAAGGCATGCCGTGGCAGATTACTGAAATAGAAATTAAGAAGAATGGGGAATTCATGGTTTTCGAGGAGACACAGTTTGAGAATTAAAATCAGCTGAGCAAATGGATTTGATCTAAATAAATTTATGCCCAAATGCTCTTTAATTTAATTATAAAACATGCAGACACATATGACCTAAGAACAATTGGAATGCTGAAGGGTCCTAAGTATCTCATAGATTATACTACTTTAAAGGCCCATTTTGGGGTTGGAGGGAAGGAGTACTAAGTACATGCACATATTATGTTTTAATGCACCAGCAATTGCCAACATTTGGCCACAAATTACATCCCCAGTTTAGTATCCAAGTTTGATTTTTGAGTCTAAGCCTTTGTTGCTTAGAAGAAGTTCAGGATGTTTCAGAATCACTTTTTTTGGGGGGGGGGTCATCTGCAGTTATTGAGATGATCCCAATAATTGTGGAATATTCACAACCCAATTTCATCACCTCGACGTCTTTCTCACCTTCTAGCTTGAGAGCGATATCTGAGGTTATGGAAAAATCCCAGGGTACATCTACCAATTTGATAGAGCTAAATCTGGTCTCTAAATCATGTTTCTTCATTAAACATGTTCATCATTTTATCAACCTCTCTTAGCTTTGAAAAGTTTTCAGTCACACATGATAACTTTTTGAGTTTCGATACTGTAACATGGTGGAGTTTTTAAAAGACATTTCAGAAACCAAGATCCAAATTTAGATATGATAGTGTGCTAACTGCAATAGTAACTTGACTGAAGTGATAATCAAGTAATTAGATAAATTCTGAATCAAGGTATAAACTGTCTGAGGGTTGTGCAAGTAGAAGAAAGCAGGGGTCAGCATTTTATGATAGTAAGTCTAGAATTCCAGGGAAAATGAATGACATGGAGCAGAACCAGTCACTATGATCACAAACTGTATAAAACTCAATCAGTGCTTCAGCACTGTTCTTTTTAAGGAAAGTGAGAATTCAAAATGCATAAAACATCCAATTCTGAAAGGATGAGTAAAAGTTGATAGAAACAAAATTATAATATGAACTCTTACCATACATTTAAAACTGTGTAGGAGAGCTCATACATAAAGATAAAGTAATGATACACCTGAATAATGTAATTAATAAAGTTACATTAATTGACACATCTCAAAGATTGCACTTTGAAATATATTCACATGTGTCAGATGGTGTAAAGATACACTTTTTTTGAGATTCCATGGAATGTTTAGATAAATCACTAATCACATGATAAATTCTAAAATATGAAAGTTATAGATATCCAAAAGTACATAAAACCATGTTCAGCATCATCAGTCATTAGGAAAATGTTAGTTAAAACTGCAGTAAGATGCAACTACGTGTCCTAGAAATGGCTAAGATGGGAAAAGGAAAAAAAAATAAAAAGTAAAAACACCAACCAGTGCTGGCGAGGATATAGAGCTATCAAAAATTGTTGGTAGGAATGCAAAATGACACAATGACTTTAAAGAAAATAATGAGTTTCTTGTATATTACACATACACTTGCCATTGTGACCCAGAAATCTCACTTCTAAATACTTACTCTAGAGCAGTATTATCCTAGGTCACAGAAAAACCTGTACAAAAATGCCAAAAGAAGCTCTCTTTATAATTACCCCAAAGCAGAAAGAATTAGTTGTCCTTTAATAGCTGAATGGTTAAACAAATAATAGTGCATCCATTCAAGGAAATTCTCACATATAAAGGAGACAACTATTGATATGTGCTAAAACAGATAAATCTAAAATACATTTTGTTAAGTGAGATATTTCAGACCCAAAAGGCTACATATTGTATGATGTCCTTATATGAAATCCCGGATAAAGCAAAAACTCTAGAGATGGGGAACAGATGAGTGTTTGCTATGGATTAAAAGTAGGCAAGGAATTGACTACTAATGAAGCTGCAAGGCAGTGATGGAACCATTCTGTATTTTGATTGTGGTAGTAGTCACAGAACTCTACATTTGCCAAAAGCCATAGACCTACTAGCACTTTGCATTTGGCCTGGTCTGTAGAGCTTGAGATTTGATCTTAGGTTCTGAGTTCAGCCCCATGTTGGGTGTAGAGCTTACTTAAAAAAAATTACAAAGAGGTAGGCATTTCATATGTCATATTTATAATTACATATTCATGAAATGTAGAATATCTTCTTAAAAAATCTTTTGGCTAAATTAAGAGAAAAGTTAAATGTTTAAGGAATAAGATTTAGAAAATGCCATAATACATGAAAATTTATCAAAATATAATAGTGGTTTCCAAAGCTAACCTCTGTGATAAATTCATGCCTTCAGAGCTTGTGTCCTAACAGAAAAAATGGAAATAAATATAGATGTATAAATTAAGCATTCTAGGGGTTCCTGGATGGCTCATTCATGATCCCAGTTTCCTGAGATGGAGCCCCACATTGGGATCTCTGCTTAGTGGGGAGTCTGCTTCTCCCTCTCCTTCTGCCCTTACTCCTGCTCTCTCTCTCTCTCTCTCTCTCTCTCTCTCACTCCCTCTCTCTCAAACAAATAAATAAAATCTAAAAAAATATTAAGCATTCTATTCAATATACCCCATAAATCTTAAAAGGGTGACACACAGAAATAAAAACAAAATTTACTGAATGAGAAAATAAAATGTATAAATAATTCATCTAAGAACTGTTAATTTAGAAGACCAAATAATCAATAAGCTTCTGGCAAATATTAGCAAAATAGTAAGAAAAGAAAAAGAATATAATGAGAAATGATATATAATTATACATATTGATTTAACACTTTATAGATTACTACATTAACTCTATGCTAATCAGCTGAAAATCTTAATGAGCTACCTTAGCAATTGAGAAACATGAATAAGTGAACATTGGTAATTATTAAAAGTTTGATCAAAACATTATTTTTTCAAAGGTTTGAAGCTTTGTCATTTGTAGAGGGGTGAAAAAAAAAAACTCAGAAAGTGAATGCTGCATAAACTGGCCTAGAATGCTAAAAACATGACTACCTAGAAATTTTTAATAAATTAGCACACTTGGAAAAAAATAAAAAAAATAAATTAGCACACTTGGATAAGAAGATAGGAAAAAGAGAGAGCTCATTTACTGCATGGCAGAAATCTTAAAATTACTTACAGATCAAATTCAAAAATCCTGTGGTAAAATCCTAATTAAAATACTTGCAACATGAAATTAAGTGTAGATTCAAATAGTCATTTAACTTTACCAGTTTAGCTTGATCCTAGAAATGTAAGGATGATTTAGTATCAGGGAATCTGTGAATTCAATAAATTACATAATTTTAGTTGATGGCATACCTAGAATTCTAGATAATAGAACATCTTCTCTATGTGACAGATCATTTTCACTAATAATCATGAAATGAATCCCATAAAATAAAACCACAAAAATACAGTAAAATTTTTTTTATTGAATGATATATATATACATATTCATATATATCTATGTTTGCCAATAAAATAATTTAAAAATTACAGTATAAGAAAAGAGGTACCAAATTAACATTTGTAAATCATATTAATGCATTTTTTGAAATGAAAATAAAAATACTGACCAATATAAACATGCTGGTCAATGACACAAGAAATAACTTTAGAGTTTCTGTTTTCAAGCTTTCTGCAAACGATTTTTTTAAAAAACTATATTTATGTTTGGCAGCAGTATAGTTATTTTTGTCAATTTGTTTTCACTCCTACTTGATCAAAGAGTAATTTTTATAAATTTTAATTTTGAGAAGTTCCATTTCATACAGCAACAGATATATAAATAGTTAAGGAAAGTCATAAACATATGGTTAAATCTATTTGAGATTCACAAAAGTCCTATTTTACTTTTCTAGAAATTGCAACTATATCCATCTGTGTTTCCTTGGATTACTTCTTCTAGTGGCTTTCAAGTGTTGTCATGTTTGAAATATTTCTGCTGAAATATCATCACCAGAAAATTCATAATAAAATTCGGTTGTATTTGGTAAAAACTTCTGAAGTTGATAATGAAAACAGTTGTTTGAGCTTGCTCTGGGTGCTATTTGTGTCCAAGTCATGTGGCACTACATATTTCTGCATTTAAATAGATTAGGTATAAATAATGAAAGTACAGTGATTGTAAAGGAAAAATATAACTGAACTTAAATTCCTACCCTTGTGCATCGGGGTTGACTAACCAATAGTTCTCCATATTAACCTCCATATAATATACAGTGTTTATTAAGGGATAAATAATAAAAAACGTGCTAATTTGAAGTTTACATACATATTATGAAAATACAACAGTAACAATAGCAACTTTTTTGAACTTTGGTCAACACAAAATTATTTCTGGGAGGAATATTTTATCACTAACACTGTTTAGAATTGCAGAGGTCTGGTGATAATAAAAAGCAGAGTGACTTAGGGTTGGTTGTATTATTGTCTTTAATGAATCCCTTTCTTTCCTGGCCCTGGTGTGGATTGCTTCAACTGCCTACTCTTGGGACACCAGTGGTCTTAATAGAAAGTTAATGGCACACAGTAAAAATTCAATCCTTGATTTTGCTGGAGAGAGAAAGCTAGGAATGGAAAGATATTTTACTCACATGGCAAAACCTATCACTAATTGACAGCAAGCATTTTAACACTAAAGCCCTGTCTGTTAAAAAAAAAATTCAAACTAAACAGCAAAATGACAGCATCTCCATCAATAATTAACAGGTCTGGAAGTTCTGAAAAAATGCAACAAGTCCAACTATATATGGTTAACCTTTTTGTTTACTTTGGGAATCAACTGAAAATGTACTAAAATAGATCGGTTTGGCTAAATGAGCATACATAAAACTAAAACTAAAAACACACAGATTTCTTGAATATAAACAACCAGTTAAAAACTCTGATGAGAAAATTACATCCCAATGACAGTAGAAAAGTAAAATCAAACATAAAGACATGAAAAGTTTAATTGGAACCTTTAGCAAGAACATGTACAGCCTTTATGACTAAAACTTTACATAAATAAAAAAGCTATAAGTAAATTCAGAGGCAAACCATTTTCCAAGTGAGAACAGAGCTGGAAAATATAGTCTTTGTAAATGAATATGGATTTACTATTATTCCAATTAAAACTCTTAACTAAATCTTTCTTGGATTTTGACAAAGTATACTCAAATTCATCTTGAAATGAAAATTAACTAAGATCTAGTTAAATAGGAAGTTTAGGAATCTTCCTATGAAATATTAACATACATTGTAAGGTCTTATCAAATATTATAATGTATCATAGTGAGGTAATTGTAGAAGCAATGCAGTATTTGTATATAACAGGTATATATCCATGAAACAGAATAGCTAAGAAAGAAACATTACCATGCACAATAATTAGTATACAATAAATGCATACTTACAAATAAAAATGGCATTAATATTTATTAATTTAATTAATTTTATTTTGACATATAACGTATTCATTTTAATTGTATAGCAACACTTTCATATATGTAAATATTGTGGAATGATTGCCATAGTACACTTAGTTAGCTTCTCTTACCACATAGAGTTACCCATTTTTGTGTATGTGCTAAGAGCTTTTAAGTTCTACTCTATTAGCAAGTTTCAAATATACAATACAGTATTACAACTATAGTCATCATATGGTACAGGTTAATGTTTATTTTGAAGCATTCATTAGGGGAAAAATTCTGCATATAATGGAAATGGAAAAAATCTTGAAAAAAGACAGTTTTCAATATATCACAAAAGAGCATTTTTCCACCTAAGAAAAGAATAGAATTAGAACATCAATATCAATTGGTTAAAAAATTTGTAACAAACAATAAACAAATAAAATATAAATGCTACAAATTAAATGTATAATGAGCTTATATAAATTAGCACAAGCACAGGGCTCTAATAAATAAAAGAGCAGGGACTATAATAGAGATATGGATCAAACTACTGTTAAGGAATGAACAACGACTTATGCATATGTTTTAAAAATCTATCACAAAATGCCCAGGAGGAAATGACCAGTTTCCTCTGGAGAGCTTATTTTCTGAGAATTAAATTCATAGTGAGTTTCTAGTTTTCTTTTTTATATTTGCTACTATTTTTCAAAATGGCATATAATGATTATGTATTTTTGTCATCAGAAATAAATAAGTCTTATTAAAATACCTACAAAAAATTACTTTCTGCATTTCATATAAGCTCCAGAATTTTCTGCATGCCTTCCACTCTTTCTTATTGAGCACCTATTATTTACAGATCAAGATTTTTTTATGTAGTGTGCTTCCTGAATTGGGTCAGTTTCAGTAGAGTGAGGGTAGATAGACAAATAAACAGAAAAATTTGCTGAATTTTCATAAGAAGTGCTTGGTACATTCAAAAAAGTTTATTCTTATATTTTTTGGTAGTGGGAGATACGAAAATCTGGGTCAATGACTTTTCCCCCCCCTGAATTTACTGGAAAATTAATAGAATCATCCATTCTCTTGTAGACTCATATGCTCAAGATATTTTTTCAATGAAATATACTTCTTAAAGATCTGATATAGCCCAAACTTAAACAAAAGAAGGCTTTTCATTCTTTTTAAGGCATGTTTCCTATGATTTACTAGAGGAAACAGGTAGAATTCTTATCAGATGTTTTCTATGACATCTGATCAGAGTACAAACAGCCATAACTAGTATTTAAAATTAACAAGTACTTTTTGTAATATTTGATCCTTCTAGGTTGATTTTGATTTTTATGTTTTTATTTTTATCTTTTTTAAAGATTTTATTTATTTATTTGACAGAGAGATAGAGAGCACAAGTAGGTAGAGCAACACACAGAGGGAGAGGAGGAAGCAGGCTCTCCATTGAACAGGGAGCCTGATGTGGGACTCGATCCCAGACCCTGGGATCATGACCTGAGCCAAAGGCAGCTGCTTAACCGACTGAGCCACCCAGGTGCCCCTTGATTTTTATTTTTATCAAAATAATACATGCATATGTTTTAAATCATGGCATGAAGATTTGTTAAGAAAAATAAGGAGTACTATCTATTTTCCAAGTCCACAGATTCCTTTAAAGTGTGATGGCTTTGCTATCCATACCCCTCTCCAGAAATATTCTAATACTCCCTGGGGTTGGAAGCCTACTTTCCATACCCCTTCCAGAAGTATTACCACCCCATTTCTTCAAGAAGGAACTGGTTTTGGACCACCTCCATAGTCTTGGGAAATCTTTCTGTTCTGTCTTGTTGCTCCTACCTATTTCTCCCAAAACAAACAAACTAACAAAAAACAGGAAGGGAGGTTGCTTACAGGCTACCTCTGTTTTCTATCATAGAGCATAATCATCCCCTGAAAGAAAAGATAGCACAAAGACTTATCTGGCTGTTTGGAACGGGGAAAGGAAAATTAAGAAGAAAATTATAAACAGCTTTCTTTTTCCTTACTCTATTCAAACTAGTCAAAGATGCAACAAACCACAACACTAACAGTTCACGCCACTATGCCCTCTATGGAATATACCGAAGTATGGGACACAAACCTCCTTAAGGAGTTTATAGTCTGTTAGGAAGGTTAAAACCGTAACTTTGGGAATAACCACCTATTACTATGTACTTACTTGCAGTCCACAAAATGCTGGATGGCTGTATGTGCATTTTATCTTTTAAACCACTCTACACCCTGTTAGGTGAGTCTTCCTTATTATTTCCCATCTGCAGATGAGGAAGTTGGGGCTCGGAGAGGCTAAATAAATGTGCAAAGTCACACAACTAATAAGAAGATGAAGTTGGAACTTACTCTACCAACCACCATGTCAGACAGCTTCCAGCTTTAGTAGATGCTAAATAAATATTTAGCATAAATATTTATATTTAATAAATAAATATTTAATGAAAGAATTTATGATAACAGATATATAGTTTATATAAGGGCAGTGCTGTGGTCAAGAAATAAATTATTATTTTGAGGGCGTTTGTTGGAAAAGATCATGATCACTGTGAGCAGAGACACAAGGGGTGATGGAAAACATGCACAGAATAAGGCTTACACTGAGTAAGGTTTGCATTGGATAGAATTTGGGACTGCAGATCTCTGTGGTACAGAGTAATAGCTTGAGTAGTGTGAGGATATAGGAGCATGCATGTATGATTGGGGTTATGGAGTTGTGAGGAAGAATGTTGGATATGCATGTATAAAGTCAATAATGCACATATATGCATATATATATATATACATATATTGTATATGTATATAGACATATAATGCACATATATGTGCACCTACATGTATGTGAATGTATATACGTATATACATGTGTGTATGTGTATATATATTTCATGTAAAGTTAAAACAGTTAACTTTTTGCCATTAATGAATATTTTATTTTTTATTTTTTTATTTTTTATTTTTAACAAACATCATTAACCTGTGAACAACCAAATATTTTTTTTCTTTATAGGCATTAACTCTCTTAGTTGAATTTCTGATTAATTATGTAATATAAAATACCTAACCTTTATATACTGCTTGCCATTCATCAGGCATGTTCTAAGCAATTCCTTTTATCTCATTTAATCTTTAACAGAAATATTTATAAGTAGTATTATTAATCCCATTTTATGAATAAATAAAATAAAATATACAAAAGTTAAATAATTGGTCAAGGTTGTACAACTAGTAAAGGGCAGATGGGATTTAAATCCAAGGTATCCAAAAGATGATGATGTATTAGAGATAAACTTGAAGTGTTGCTCTAAGTCAAAATCTAGAAGAAAAATACAGAACCAGCAGATTTTGACAATTACTTTGTGTACTGTGAGAGACTCCAAGATGTTCTTTGGACCTAAGTTCAGGAGGAAACAAGTTGATAGGCCCACCAGAAAATGTATTGCAAATTTAGACTTTATTAATAGATTATCAAAAGTAGGATGGGGGCAGCTGGGTGGCCCAGTCAGTTAAGCTGTCAGCTCTTGATTTTGGCTCAGGTCATGATTTGAGTGTCCTGGAATCAAGCCCTGTGCTGGGCTCCACAATCAGTGTGGAGTGTGCTTGAGATTCTCCCTCTCTCACCCTTTGCCCCTTTCTCTGTTCTCTCTCTATCTCCCTCTCTAAAATAATTTTTTTAAAAAAGTAAGGTAGAAATAGTTCTATTCTTGTCGTTGATCAGATCACCCTAGGATTGTTTTCATTAATTTCTATTCCTCATGATTTAAGACATGTAGAGAAAATTCAGTAAGTTCATGTGAGGTGAATATAAGTTGTGAGGTTGTTCTAAATCAGTTAATTAGTTCAGGAGCACTTGAAGGAAATCCATAAGATTTCCATCACACAGAATCAAATCTGAATTCCTTATTCTGTCCTACAAGGTTCCAAGCAATCCAATTTCTGCCTAGCTCTCCTACATTTTTTTTTTTCCTGACTGTTCGTGCATCTCAGTTGAGTCTGGTCAGCTCATCTTGCTTGTCCTTAAACAAGCCAATACCATCGTGCCTCAGGGCTTTTGTGCCTGCCACCCATACTACAGAAATGTTTTTCCCCAATGTATATATGTGGCTTACTCTCACTTTTTAAAATTTCCACTTTTTCAGAGAGCCTTTCCTCAACCATCTAATCCAAAATAGCATCCATATTACTCTTTCCTCTTATGGTGATATGAATGTATGCGTGTGTGTACATATGTGTATGCACATACATGTATAGCATGGTCCTTACACTACCTGACATAATTATTCATCCATCACCTCTACTCACTGTTATTACAGTTTTCTCCACTATAATATGAACTCCATAAGGACAGGAACTTTATCAGTTTTGTTCATTGTCATACACCCAATCCCCAGAACTGTGTCTGGCACAGAGTCGTCTCACAATAGATATTTATTGAGGGAATAAATGATGCCCATTTAGCCTGGAGAAGGGAAAATGCCGTGAGGCTAATTATTATTATCACAGATTTGAACTGAGTTTGCATAGAAGTGTGGTTAGGCATAATCTGGAAGACCCCTGAATTATTGGTTATCACGTTTGAGCTCAAGATGAGAAAGCATTTTGTAACTATCCTAACCATGCGAAGATAAAGTAGGCTATTACAGGTAGTGTTCGTTGCCGGTTATCAAAGATACTCAGATAACGTCTACATAATTCCTGAGTTAAGATCGAGAGGGGATCATGTGCAGACTAGATGCACTTTAAGAGCAGGTTGAACTCCGCATTCTTTCATGACCAAAAAAGAAGAGAAAAATGACTTCAGCAGCATCTTTTGTCCCACCTGATGTGTGGCCCATGTTTAGAATCATAACATTTCGGGGCTGACAGACACTAGAGATCCCATAGAAAATGACGTTGAAAACTAGGAAATGATATCATCCCCGTGCAGCAAGCCCTCTGTGGTCATCCACAGACCACAGCACAAAGTCCCAGCTCCTCAGTCATCAGCAAAATATTTATTAAGCTCCAACTACATACCAGGCACTGTTTTCAACCCTGGGGCTATAACAGGAAATGAGATAAACAAGGACTTTCTTCTCACTGTGAAGCCGTCCATCATCTGGTAAGCTACATTTACGTATATGTGTGTAAATGTATGTGTGTATATATTGAACATATGAGTAGTATGAATATATTGAATCAAGAGTAGTGTGCCAATCAGTTAAACTTTGTGTATTCCTAAATGACAGAGATAGAGGATAAAATGTAGTGACTGGGACGCAGGGCTTTCTTTGTTTACAAATTCGCATTCTTTTGGCCTTTGAATGATTATACCAAAGTGACAGCAATTGGTCAACCAGAAACCAGGAGTCAGCCGAATTTTTGCAGGATATTTATTCATGCATTAGGGTGGTCTTCCAGGAAACAGAACAACAAACAGAACGTTTTACAAGCAGTGTTATAGAAATATACACAAAGAAGCATTCTGGTTGAAAGTAGAAACTTTTGGCCTTACATAGGGATGTCTAAATGTAGCAATTTTGACCAAGAAAGTAAATAGGAGTCTTTAGAAAGTTGCTTTAAAAATAATGGCTTAAGAGTCAAACTGGATATGTTTGAAGCATTTATCCTTATGAAAAATAACTGGATAAAAAAAATAAATTCCTTAACTGGAATATAATTAAAAACACTCTTCACCGGGAATATTAATGATCTTTATGAAAACACTGTAGGAGTGATGTGATTTGCCCTTTTCAAATTTTGGAGTGCAGTAGTTACTTTCACAATAAATTTTTTTTTTTTTTTTTTTTTTTTT
>LNAC01000078.1:712331-791093 GCA_002007465.1 Ailurus styani | reverse complement strand
TATTTATTTACTTGTCAGAGAGAGAGAGAGAGAGAGCACAAGCAGGGGGACCAGTAGGGAGAGGGAGAAGGAGGCTCCCCACTGAGCAAGGAGCCCGATGTGGGACTCGATCCCAAGACCCTGGGATCATGACCCGAGTTGAAGGCAGATGCTTAACTGACTGAGCCACCCAGGCATCCCATACATTCACAATATTGAGACGTATCGCTGATATTTTGTAAGTGGAGTGTGAGACACTCAATAAGCATTTCATACAATGAAGAGTTTTCTGCTTCTTACACAAATTTCTAATCCCTTATCAGACATGTCCTGTAGATGAAAAACTCAAACCTAGATTCTAAACCCATTTAACATCAAAATACAAAATACTTTTATATTTTTACATAGATTGGTTTCTTCATTAACGTGTTTATTTTTTTATGTCAAAGGATGATTGTACTTGCTTGTTTTTGTTGGGGATTTTAAGAAGCATCATGTTCCATTTTGATAAATACTAGGGCTGATGGCAATGCACATGTTTGAGGCTCTTGCATGCCTAGTGATGTGCACTTGCACTTCTGACAGTTTCTACTTGATGGATCGATTACCGTATCATACTGACTTTATATTGATATTTTGGAAACTATGAAGGTAGGCAGGATACAATATCTAAGAGTTTTATTTCAAGATAGTAAAGGACACATTACAACATATTTAGCAAGAAATGAAATGTTGAGTCTGCCTGTGCAGTCATGCATGTAAATCCTGGGCCCCCTAAAGAAGACTACAGGGGCTCAGGTGCATTTTAGAATGTGTGACTGAACCCAGTTCCTGTATTTTCTTGCTGTGAAAATTGGGCAAATAAATCTCTTGGGACCTCATAGTCCACACCTATAAAATAGGAGTTGCAATTTTCACTATGTGAGAAAGTGGAATTGTAGCTATACAGTGCTTGAGACAGATCTGGTCCAGAGTTAGGCCCTGGTGGTTGCTTTTCCTTTCCCTGCTTTAGGGAAGGGATTTCACCTTGGAACTACCTCTTAACTACAAATATTTACTTTCCTGACATGAACATTATCAAAACAATGTAATCTACCTACACCTAATTATAACACCAGCTAATGCTTAAATGTAATATAATGGAAGAATAAAAATAATTTATTCTTAAATATTATATATTTAAATATGTAATGACTTGGGTTTTACTTCAGCAGGTGAAACAATAAAACAGATGCTTGCACCTACTAGGAATGAAATATTGAATTTGAGACTATAATATCGAAACCTATTGCATTCAAAAAACACATTGAAATGAGAGAGCAGACATTTAGGGGAATCTGAGTATATAAACTTGTGTTAGGATAAATAACGAGAGTAATAAGTTAGGGTATAATAATGCTATAATGAGCCTTTCAGGTTGCCATCTTTTCTAATCCTACTTTGGGCAACATTTTTCTCTAATAATATAATGAGGACCATCCCAAACAACTACCATGTGTCTTTGATAACATTCAGCAAAATACTGACGAAATGAAAGTTATCCAATCAATACTGGTATTTCCCTTCCCATTTTATTTACTAGGACATATCACATTTAAATTATACTTTGGCTACAGGGTAGAGTATCAAGTAAATAATTCAATAATTTCAAGTCAGCGCCTTTATTCCACTTATGCTTCCCTCTCTGTGTTGAACTTTTGTTGAATTACTGGTATTTTCATGTAAGTTCTTGTGAAAACTTTTAATATTATTATGTACTAAAAAATGACCAGTTTATATTTATGAAGGTTTAGTTTGGTGGCCATTCAAAGGCAATGTGGAGTCTGAGAAAATTCTTCCCTATGAGAAACTCTTGGGTTGCTCTTTCTGGTAAATGTCTAAGCTCTGTACATTTCTCAAGCTCTCTCTAGGAATAGCATTGCTTCCTCTGAGATTTTCTGTGCATTAGAACATTGGGGATGGGAAGTGAAGCTGGGGAGGAGAGGAAATTGGATTTGGCGTCCTTCGTCCCAAATACTTTGTTCTATACAAGTAAGGGCATGAGGAATTAAAATAGCTTCTTAATGGTTCAATGTATGTTTTCCAAGAAGACTGACCTGGGGAAATTTGATAAACTGAGACTTAAGTGTAGATAGCTTATCTTCCAAGTCTGGGAGGGACAGAAGCACCAGGCCTTGCTCTCTGAAGGACAGAAAACCAGTTCTTGCTTCCCTGTGCTTCTCTGAAAGTCTTCTTGCTGTGGCTTTATGATAGTTCAACCTCATATTTTGATCCAGATAAATATATTGGCTGTTTAAGTAATTTTAAAGAACATTATTATTATCACCCATAGATCTGCCTAGTAAATAAAAAACATCTTAAAGCTAGTAGGCGATACTCATCTTTATAGTAGATGAAGTGTTGCATATTCACACATTCCGTGGAAATCTCACTACCTTTTGATTGTATCACTGTATCAAAGCTTCCAGACCATAATTTTGTTTCAAGAGTTGCTCCATGGACCCATTTTAGATTTAAGGTGAATTTGCTGCAGAGTGATTTAGTTACTTGCAGATGTCAAGTAATTTGTATGGTAAAATCATAGCTTGGAATAATTCATAAATTTCCATGTTTATTTTTTATTGTCTCAGCATATCTGATTTGTTGTGAGACTCAAGTTTCTTGGCAAAAATATAAATCTCATTATAAATATCCATTGAAGTAAATATGACAGCTCTGTTTCTTATTATGTGCATGTGCAGTGTAAAGATATTAGCCATAAAATTTGGTGAATGTCCTCTAGGGGATTTCAAATTTTAGTATGTTTTAAATAACTTAGAGAATAGCATTTGTTTATAGTTTTTCATGTGTATAGGAAATAATAAATACAACTGACAGTCATGTACATGGTGAATTAAACTGAAGCTATATGATATATACAAGGTGTCAGTTTTTTGCTTTTGAAATGAACTTAAAATGAATTTAACATGTCAAAATCAATATTTCAAAATGTACATTTTTTAGCTAAACATCTAAGTCTTTTAGAAAATATTTTGGTAGGTGTTAAACAGCATTGATACTTTTTTCTTACATAAGTTTTTTGTCTTGAGCATTTCATTTGTTATGAAGTTGTAAGTACTTTTCTTTAGAATTTCAAAATTATACAAGAGTTAAGCTGTACATTTAGTAGATTTTAAAAGGCAAGAAAACAAATTTTCAATAGATCGTGTAATTTATAAAATTATTAAGGACAGCATTGGTATTCTATTTATCGAATACACGTTGAATTTTAGTGATGTGCTGTGACCTATTTTGGAGTCTGAAATTTGGGGAGAAAATAGTGTGTAGATCTTATGTGTAGGTCTCACAAAATAAGATCTACAGTGCAGATCTCAGTAAATAACTAATGTGTAGATCTCACAAAATAACTCTCAAGGAAAAAGTTTATTATAAAAAGGACATTACTCCCACTTTAAATATATGACATTAAAATGAGTTCATAAATCCACACAATCTGTTATAGCTATCACATGGTATAACTTCATGATCCTATATCTTCCCTCTGCTGATAGTTTTTATTTTTTAATTAAAAAAAAAAAACCCTTGCTGTCTTTAGATTGATATTACAGGAAAGAAGACCTGACACTGTTTTTATCCAATTTTCCACATCAAAATTTGATTAATGAGGCACGATGACAGCAGCACAGTTAAAAGAATTGATAAATTACCAGTGGGCCATCTCTAAATTCTGCCGGCTTTTCCTCTTCTGAGTGCAAAATCTTTCTGGGGGAAATGGCTTAATGGAATGGATGGAACAGTCAACTTCCAGGGTCCTGCCGTGTTCAGATGCTTTATCCAAAAGGTGGTGGAAGCTTCATTAAACTCAAAGCAACTCATCCTGTAGCATTAAAACTGATTGATATGTGGGCTTCTCCCTCAGTCCCTTTCCCTCAGTGTATATGTTGGTAGAGATGTGAAGGGAGCTATTAATGGTCAAGTTTGACTTTTTATGAGAACCCCAAAATTGATACTAATTTAACATTTAAGGACAATTCCTTTGTAGTCAAACCAAAGTGTCATAATCTGAATTTTAAAATTATTTAGAGAATTCAAGTTTCTTTGCAGGATATTAAGGATATTATTCAGGGCAGGATATTAAGAGTACCAATTCTGGAGTCAAGCAAAACTGAATTTGAATCTTGGCTCAGACTGTAGTGGAAAGCCTGGTTAACTCATTCAACATTCATTAATTAATACCATCAGCCAGAGATTGCATTTGATATGATACTATGCTAAATAAATCATTTCTGCTGTTTCAGATTAACTTTTTTCTGATTGTCAGACCACTTTATACAGTGTAATAATTCCTTTATCCTATAAAATGGTTATATAAAGCTTCACTTCAAAGCTAGTATCTAATTTTTCTGATCATTAGAAGAAAAAATTCCACCAATGTAGTATCTAGTCCATTATTTATTTCAGTTTTTCAGTTATTAAAGTTGCAATAATAAAACCCAAAAAACAAATATAACAAATTCATCAGTGTGCTCAAATTACCTTTACGTAGTAACTTAACTTATTACAGATCCTTTTATCTAAATATATTTACAGCTTATTTGACTTTCACTATTCCTAATGATTGTGTTTACAGAAGAGCCATCTAGTTCTTTAAAGAGATAGAGAGCGTGTCGCCTAGGTCGCTCAGTTGTTTAAGCTCTGACCTTAGCTCAGGTCATGACCTTTGGGTCCTAGGGTCAAGCCCCACCCCCTCTTCCTCTGTCAGCCCTCCAAGGAGCCCCCCATGAGGCCAGGGCCTAGCTCTACACTCAGCGTGGAGTCTGCCTCTCTCTCCCTCTGCTCCTTCCCCAGCTCATGCTTCCTCTCTGTCTCAAATAGATCAATAAAATCTTTTAAAAAAATAAAGAGCTAAAGGCAGGCTAATCAATGTGAAATCCAAGGGCCTGTATGTTAGGGTGCTACACAAAAAAATGGAACTGAGTTTGGAGAAAAAAATATTAAATCAAACATTATCAAATGGTTAAGGTAGTATGCAAATTTTTCAAGTTTTTGCTCCAAATACTTAATACTAGATGGAAACTGTTTTTAAATTTTATACCTATACGTGTATCAAGCAATCAAATGAACCAGCCAGTCTGCTTTAAAAGCTGAACATTTATCAGTAAGGCTAAAAATCATTTACCCAATCTGGGGATACATAGAAAATAAAGTGTTTTTATATAGTGGGATGTAGCCATGGATAGTATGTGTTTTTTATTGATAGTCCTATGAAAAAAAATTTAGACAAGTCTTACTTTACTTTTACTTTTATTTTATTTTTGGCCTTAAAGTTCTCATAAAAATCAATGTCAATAGTCAGGAAATAGATTTAATGATGTCAATTCTTAGGAGATTGTCTCTATTACAAGCAAGCAATTTGTTTCTTTTTAGTTTCACAGCAAAAATTAGATGAGTGAGGAAAAATAATTCTTTAAAGTTGATCTATATTATTTTGGCTCAAATAAAAAATAATAGGTAATATTTTTTTCTTCTGACTATGACAGACTCATGGTCTTAGACTTGAATTTTCAGTGTTAAAAAGCAGAATAAAACCAAGCAAAATAACCTATGAATCTGGAAAAAAAAATATGAGGCAGTTTTTCTAGGCATTGAACAGCAGGCAGTGAAAGCTTATAATCTTCAATGGAATGAGTACACATGATATGAAACCCATACTGTCTCAGGGTGTCTGTGTGGAGGCATTTTGGGGGACCATATATAAGAAGATAGAGCCTAAGCTAAGAGCAGCAGCCACTGAGCTGAGGAAGTAGCTGATTGGACTCTGGGGCTTCTGAGGCAGTTGGGAAACTTCCTATAAATGAGGGAACTATGGGAAGGCACTACTGCCCTCATGTACTTGGTTAAGGGTTGGGCTCTGCATGTACAGACTGAGACTCTGTGAGGCCTAGCAGAAAGCAGTGGCTCCAGGGATGACTGTCAAACAGATGGTCAAGTCATGGGGCATACAAGAGACCCACCCAACTCTAGCCCAATTGGAATGAGGAAAAACTGCTGTCTTTGTACATAGAGCTGGGACCCCGGAGAGGCCATACCTTAGGAGCAAGGATACATGAGATAGGGCTTATAATTAGAACTAAAGATAAACTAAAACAGATCTACTCTGAAAAAAAAAATCATAATTTTAAAGTGTGTGGGTGGCTCAGTTGGTCAAGCTTCTCTCTTCAGCTCAGGTCATGATCTCAGTGTCCAGGGATAGAGCCCAATGTTGGGCTCCTTGCTCAGAGGGGAGTCTTCTTCTCCCTCAGCCTCTGGCCCTCCCGCTGCTCATGCTCTGTCTGTCTCTCCTCAAATAAATAAATAAATAAAAATCTTAAAAAGAATAATGTTATATTAATGAAGGCTGACAGGATTAAAAGGATTAATCAGAAAAGTAATTGTCCCTCAAAACAAATCTCAACAAATTTTAAAGAATAAAAATGTATGAATTCCCTATAATATATTATTCATAATCATGGCTAAAATAATGATGTATTCTAGCTGAATGAAAGTAGAGATATTTCAAAGCAAGGCGACTTGCATTCTAAGAAATTCTAGATGAAAATATTCAAGGTCAGTCAAATGATACCATATTGCAAAGGACATCTACATAAAATCTCCAGTTAGCATTATACTGGAAGATGAAATATTGAGTGGTTTCACTTTGAGATAAAGAATAAGGTAGGCCTGCCTGGCTAAGTTCAGTTGATAGAGCATGCAACTCTTAATCTCTGGGTTGTGGGTTTAAGCCCATGTTAGGTGTAGTGATTATTTAAAAATAAAATCTTTAAAAAGAAAAAAAAGAATAAGAATATCTATGCTTACTGCTGTATTAGAGTTCTTAGCCAGTAAAGTAAGTAAGGAGAAATAAAAGATACAAAGACTTAAAAAGGAGAAGTAAAACACTTTATTTGCAGACAACATGTACATGTAAAAATCTTTAAAAAAGTTCTACACAATCACTAACAAAAATTAGTGGATTTAGGAAAGTCACAACATATAAGGTCAATATAAAATAATAATTGTATTTTTATGTCCTGGCATCAAACAACTGGAAAATAAAATTTTAAAACACTGTTTACTATAGCATCAAAAATAAATTTAACAAAATATATACAAGATCTTTATACTAAAAACTATAAAACATAGCTGGAATAAATTAAAGAGATTTAAACAGGGTGCCTGGGTGGCTCAGTGGGTTAAAGCCTCTGCTTTCGGCTCAGGTCATGATCTCAGCGTCCTGGGATCGAGGCCCGCATCGGGCTCTCTGCTCAGCAGGGAGCCTGCTTCCTCCTCTCCCTGTCTCTCTGCCTACCTCTCTGCCTACTTGTAATCTCTCTCTCTGTGTCAAATAAATAAATAAAATCTTTAAAAAAAAAAAGAGATTTAAACAAATGGAAGGATAGATTGACTTTATGATTTGGAAAGTTCAGTATTGTAAAGATGACAATCTTCCCCAACTTGGTGTATACATTTAATGTCATGACAGTTAAAAAAACCCATTTTTAAAAAGATCTAAATTGATAAACTGCCTTTAAAATGCATGTGGATATGAAAAAGACCTGGAATATCCAAAACAACCTTGGAAAAAGAAGAGCAAAGATGGAAGACTTGTGCTGTCTAATTTCAGGATTTAGTGTAAAGTTACAATGATCAAGATAATGTGGTAGGAGAGTAAAAAAACAGGCAGATCGAGCAACAGAAGAGTCCAGAGAATGCCGACATAAACCTGCAGAATTGCATTCAAAGAATTGTTGACTAAAATGCCAAGGAGGAAAGGAAATTCAGTGGAAAAGGAAAGTCTTCCCAACAAATGGTGCTGAAACAACTGGATAAATGTACTGAAAAAATGAACCTCAACTCCCACTTCATACTCTACATGTAACCTGTGAGTCATTGTATGGATTTATAGCATGAATGAATTCATAGAATCCATAGGGATGGATCACAGAACTAAATGAAAAAGATTATAATGCTTTTACACAAAAATAGGACAATATCTTCATGACCCTGAAAGAACTAAGTACATTGTAACACTCTTTCCCTCCCTTTCTCTCTCTAGATAAATAGATAAATTGAACTTTGCCAGCATGAAAAACTTCTCTTCATAACAGCCCACTAAGAAAATGAAAAGTAAAGTCCTGCCCCAGAGAAAACATTATCAATATACACATCCAACCAAGGACTTGCATCTAAAATGAATATTGTGTTCCTACAAACAATAATAAGCTAAACCAATGTCCAATAGTATATTGATGAGAAGACTGAATGGGTACCTCACCAACAATGAATGGCAAAAAACATGAATATGTTTATGAATGTATTAGAAGTGTTTATGAAAATGTATATGAAAGGCAAAAACATGAAAAAGTATTGAATATCATTTGCTATTAAGGAAATATAAACAAAATATACACTGACTAAAATAGCAAAATTTAAAAAAAGATAGCAACCGATATTGGTAAAGATGCAGAGCTGCTAGAACACTCAAGAAGCTAGTGGGAGTACAAAATGGTCCCACTACTTCGGTACACTTTCTGGCAGTTTTTCAGAAAACTAAAAATACATGTAAGATCCAGCACCCGTGCTTCTAGGTATTTATTCAAGAGACATTAAAAAAAAATCTATGTTCACAGAAAGACTTACTAGAAAATATACAGGAGCTTTATTCACAATATCTTATTATTTGAAATGACCCAAATATCTGTCAACCAATAGATTTATCCATTCTTGGTATGTTATGATATATTTGAAAAGTTGAATAATACTTAGTATACTTAGAGAATGAACAGATACAAAACATGAATGAATCTCCAAGACATTTTGTTGAGTGAAAGAAGCCAGACATTTAAGCAAAACTGTTTTTAAGGTAAAATTAACAATAGTTATCTATGATGGTTGGGATTGACTGGAAAGGGACCTGAGGGAACTGTCTGAAGTGAGGTAAATTATATTTTGATTGGAATGTTGGCCTTATGAGTGTATTCATTTGTGTGAATTCATCAAATTATACCACTGTGGACCTTAAGATCTGTGCATCTCACTGTATAGCAATTGGGTCTCATTTGAGAAACAGTCCTGCTGGGGCACTTGGTGGCTATGTTGGTTAAGCATCTGACTCTTTTTTTTTTTTAAGATTTTTAATTTATTTATTTGACAGAGAGAGACACACAGAGAGAGGGAACACAAGCAGGGGGAGTGGGAGAGGGAGAACGTGGGCCTTGATCCCAGGACCCTGGGATCATGACCTGAGCCGAAGGCAGACACTTAACGATTGAGCCACCCAGGCACCCAAGCATCCAACTCTTGATTTCAGCTCAGGTCATGATCTCAGGGTCCTGAGATTGAGCCCCACAGAGGATTCTTTCCCTCTGTCTCTCTGCCCCTATACTTGTGTTGGTGCGAGCATATGCGCACACTCGCTCGCTCTCAAAAAAAAGATACAATTTCATTAAAAAAACTTTAATATGTGAATTTAGGCAATTAACTCCACATTTTTTTACATCAGTGTGAAAATAAACTTCTGATTGCAAAATGCTTTGGTATAGGCAAATATGCCAGAGGAAACTTCATGTGTGTGTACTGTATCAGTGTTTATGTATGTGTGTATAGCATATATGTGTACACGTATGCACACACACATACATACAGAGGATCCTTGCTTTTGCACTGTGTTGTGTTAACTGAAATTCATGCACATCAACTGTGTCCTTGCTTTGCAAGCTTCTGGCTGCTGTGACATCTGAGACCATGGCAGAATAGGACAAAGTATGGACACATTCTAATATGTACAAATTTCAGGTAAGGTGGTACCATAGAAAGTGAGCCTGCTCTGTGTGGGGGTGAGGAGAAAAGGGAGAAAGGAAAAAGGGGGGGCAGTATTTTTGGGGTGTGGATGGCCTATAGTAGGCTTTAGGAGGTTGTCATTTTACTGTATTGTGAATTTGCTGGAATATTTGCAAACTTTACCTGCTATCACTCCTAGTTCTCTCTGCTCTTCTTAACCCCTGCCAACATTTCAGTTGGCTATGAAGTATTAGAAAGAGACTTAGAAAACTGCCACAAGAAATTTAAAAAATGAAGAAACCCCTTGTACGATGTGGGATATTCAATGTGTCCTAAAAGCCATCTAGGAGTTAGACAGAAAATTGAATGTGTATCAGTGATTATGAAAGCAAATGGATTCTCTCCATGGTTTAATATTTTCCATATTATTTGTTTTAGAAAATATTTAAAACAGTCTAATTTAGAGAATAGGTTTAAAAATTATTAGGTATAATTATATAATAGGTAAAATCTATATACCTATTTGTTAAAGCTTATTTCGAGTTGTGTGAAATTCCAAAATGCAATTATAGGGAAAAAGGATTAAGAGGAATATGTATATATTCATAACTTATACAGTTTGACAGAGGTGTAACAGCAAAAGCACCGTGAAAATATGTGATTTTATAGAGGTTCTGTGGGATAATAATAGGACAGAAAATATTTTTTTAAAAGATATAAATAACTTGGAGATGGTCCAGCTCTGGAGAACACCCACAGAAGTTTTTAAAGTAGCTTTTAATGAGACAACTTAAAAAGACTGGAATGATTTAGCCCAAATTAAATATCCTTATCTCTCTCTATCTATCCATCCATCATCTATCTAAAATAGTTATATTTTGTAAGATAACAAAGGATTATTTTAACACTAGTGGTTTTATAATTTTCAGGAGTTTGTCCCATACTTTCAATACCAAAAAAAAAGCACATTGGATAGAATTACACCTTAGAAATGTGAAGAACTTCGTTTATAATTGGTTAATTTTAGTCTTCCACAATATTTCTTCTGATTTGGTTTTTTTTTTTCATATCCCCCAAGTTCAAGATAAGAAATGTGTTTAAACTGTAGTGTGAGTAGGTATTTCAAATAGATCTATGAACTTCCTAACATTGATATTTCACACTGGACCAAGAAATTACAAAATTACAGCTGGGTGAGTCCAGAATTGTCAGGATTCTCTGGAATGTGTTAGTTGGCACTAACCCGGGGGTGGGAGGGCAAACTAGATAATCTGGGTGGTCTCCTGATGATACCTACTTAGCTGGGTGTATGAAGGGCGGTTACGGTCTCTACAGCCTAGAAACGATCAACCGGGAGTCTACAAATCCTGTAGACAAAAATGTCATTCTTACTACTGATTCATCACCAACTAGATTCACCCAGACTTACCAAGTCAGATTTTTATGCTGGGCAACGAAACTATTACTTGTAGACTTAAATCCCTTTAGAGTGATAGGGGAAGGTTTTTGTTTGTTTTTGTTCTTGAAATAGGCTCTATTCTATGAAAAATAATTCCCTGTGTGTACATGTTCCAGGATTTGGTTAATGTTTACTCCTTCTTAATGTTAATAATTCTGTTGTGAAAATTCAGTAACAATCACTTTTAAGATTATTTTGAATTTTCGTTATGGACTTTATATAGTACTGACTTTAAAAATGCATTTATAGTCCTTAATTCATTGCATGGCAAACTTTAAAAGCTCAACGAACACCATCTGTAATTATTTATTAATGATTGCTTATTCTCTACTATTTTTATGAGTGTTTTTAGAATCTTGATCAAGTTCACACATGTATTTTTATTTTGGCTTGTTTTGAAATCGAGCTGTGTATCCTACACTTCAGTAGATAATGAAATTGTCTTTTTTTTTTTAATTTTATTTCTTTATTTGACAGAGAGACAGTGAGAGCGCGAACACAAGTAGGGGGAGTGGGAGAGGGAGAAGCAGGCTTCCCACTGAGCAGGGAGCCCAATGCTGGGCTCTATGCGGGGCTCAATCCCAGGACCCTGGGACCATGACCTGAGACGAGGGCAGACACTTAACGTCTGAGCTACCCAGGTGCCCTGATAATAAAATGGTCTTATGCTTCTATTTAATATTTACTGAAGAAAGAACAAATTAAGCATTTAATTGTGCTAAAACCTAGTGAAAACATACCAACAGTAGTGTAGGTTATATGCCTATTCTTTAGCTCTAAACAAGTGCTCTTTAACTTTAAATTTATCTCTCACTTTGGTTTAAATTTAAATTGAAACTGTTTGTAACACTTTCCCCCAAATAGTTTCTGACAGAAAATTCCTTTCTTAGTCCCTTGCCGCTGAAGTGTTTTTCAAGTGTTGCAAATCTGCTCTATCTGTTGCCTTTCCTCTTGAACACAATAAAGGCTATAGTTGGCATTCTAGAAAGGAAAAAATGGGTTACTAGAAGTTGGACAGAATCCAAGCCTCAGACAGAGAGATGGAAAAATAGAACTATATAACCCTGAGCCCTGAACAATGTAGTTTAGTCTTAAGCACAAAAAATAGTGTCTACAGTATATATTCTGTTCCCCCTTCACAATTTCAAGGTGATCACCTTGTACAAAATAAGTGCCACTATATATGAAGATTTGCAATTTGGATTTACTTGCAAGGCAGTATGTTGTGTAAAGGTTAAAGCAGTATTGCTTAAACAAGTCAGTGTTTTCCTGTACATGTGCATTTTAAATCAGGAAGTTCTGTCCCATCCATGTTACTTGCTTTTGTAAGGTTTTGATGAAATCTTGAATTTTCTTATCTTTTCACTGTTGGGAATTTGGTGGTGGTGGTGGTGGTGGGGGATTTGGGGACAGGGTCTTGGTTCTCCTGCAATTATTTTTTAGATGGTGTATTAAGTATAAAGTAAATGTTTCCCTGAAAATGGAGTTATGTCAAAAATACTAAGTAGGGACTTCTGTTCACAAAAAAAAGTTTACTGCATCCTGAGTTTTGTAACATTTGGCATATTCTGAGTACATATAGAATCTCTTTCTGAAATCTCATCTGTGCCATCAATTTCACATGTTCTTCTATTTATTTTTTAAAATATACCAATAAGGATATATAAACTATGAGTTTTACTTTTTTTGGAGAGTTGTATTCCCCATAACACATAGTATAGTATCTGCTACATGCAAAGTTTCAGCAACATGATAGCTGATTGAATTTTTATAGCTATAATCTCAGTGAATGGAATATAGACCTGAAAAAAAAAATACATGCACCAGCTGAGTGCAAATTTTCCTTTGAGACAATTCAGAATCTTAAAAGATAAAGACAGCCTTCTATGTTAGAGACAAGAGGCAAGTAATGTTAAACATCTGAGTATGTTATTTTACTTATCAAACTGATGTAAATAATATTTACTTTGATCTAATTCTTTTCTCAGAATATAACCAGGAGTGAATGAAAGGCAGGATTCAAGAAGAGAGGAAAGGAAGTATCTGTTCTTGAAATCTAACATAAAATGGCTTTAAGAGAACTGACAATTTCATATCTTAACAAACAAGACATTAATCATTGATGGAAAAATATTCTAATTTAATTAACACTAATTTCATGTTACTTTCTGCGATCTTTATTTTTTCTAGAATTCAGCCACCTCAGAGAGCAATTAGCCAGTTACCTGTAGGAAACGAACTTTCTCTACTTTCCCTTTCTCCCCTCTGTTCCTACCATTAGTCTCTACATAAAGTGGTGGCTGGATGATAAACATTCAATAAATTCTAGCTGAATTTCTCTTTCTTCTTTCACAAAATATAATTTTTTATAATTAGTATCATTGAATCTCCAAACATTCTTAAGTTATTAAATATATAAGCTTCATAAATTCATTAGGATTTTATGACTAAACATAGAATATCCTATATGACTTTGAGTAAGAAGGAGACACACTATAGCTTCTAATTACTGCACCATCATTAATATAGTTAATACCACAGACTTCGCTTTATTCTTCCGAGGTTGCTGTTCTGCCTACATGTTCTGTGACATCTCTTACTCAAATTTATTAAGAAGTGAATATTAATGAGTTTGCTAATTCCTTACTCTTTCAGATGCCTTCAGTGTCTTTTTCAAATGAGTCCTGTTAACTGTTTCCATTGTCATTGTCAGCTCTCACCTGTTTAATGAAGATTCACATCACTGTTTTCAGCTTTAGCAGGTTTCCTTCAAAAGCAAAAAAGAAAGCTAATTATAACTGGAAATATGCGAAACATATCTTAGTAATGAGATGGCTTTTACTGTCACTGTGTGTTCAGAGCAATGTGGAGTAGACTGCTCAGTGATGTTCATAAACTTTCAGAGTTATGCCTGATTTGCCCTTGTGATCATGAATCAGGGGGTGAGAAAATAAAATAGAACTTGAAGTGTATTTTCTGTTTCTAAACAAGAACAATTCGTGGTATACTTAGATATGATTGTAGAAATAACACTTGGCATTTTGCAGAGTCTAAACATCCTGTACTGTAATCAATGCCATGAGGATTACTGAAAGTGCTCCATAGGGTTAAATATTGCAAATCACTCTGTGATTTATTTGTAAAAGAAAGACATCCACAGGAAAAGTGAGAGACAGTAGGTTTTTGGAATTAGTATGAACACTGAGGCAGAGCATAAATATAAAATTTCAAAAAGAAATTTTGTGGCTTCTTGGAATGTTTCTTAAGAGGTAGTGGATGGGGGCAGATCTCGATTTGAAACTGTGCTCCATGGGTTACTACTATGTACATGAACTTAGACACATTATTATTTTCTTGATTACACGTTTTATATTTTATCAGCTGTATTTCACATATAAGTAACTATAAAGCCAGTCACTATTAAAATTAAAGCAAAGCACCATGCTAGATATTTAAGTAAAATGTTTAGGTAAATGTTTCCAGAAGTCAAGCTAAACATAGCCTCCTAATAAAATTGTGGTTTAGTTTGTTTGACAGTTTTTAAAGGCCCCTTTCTGAGGAGATAGTGCCCTGGGAATTTGAGGGTGGGGTGGTAGAGTGTAGCAAGGCCAGGTCAACTGAAACACAGTGAGAAGGTACAAGCTTTTCCGTAGCCTCAGCTTCTAGGCCCACCATGCTCAGCAGCCAGCTCTGAGGAATAACAAACAAAAACAAAAAACAAAAAAACACTATTGTGGGAGGAAGTGACTATTCTCGGAGGACCCAGGCAGTGGGACTTTCAGGAGAGAGGAGGAAGTTTATAAATATATGTCAAGAAAACTACTTATAGGTACTAGTCTGGTTTGGGCTCTCCTAGACTTTGTCAGGTTCCAAGAACAGTAGTAATGGGAAAGGCCACCTCTGTGATGTTAGGCTTCACGTATCTTCCTGTTGAGTGGCACCCAAGATGGCCTGTTTGCCTAGTACCTGGAGCACAGCTGTCATCCTGAGTTCTCCCTTCAAAATCATTCTGGAAATTGTCTTTGTTTCTCTTGTGTTAAACATCCTTTTTCCTGTGGCCCATGCTTTCATTTTCTTTCTGGCTCACTTCCTCATTTTGGTGGTACAACTTGTGTAGGAAATTCCTAAGAAATGCTTTTGGGAATCAGATTTGTAATATCTTCCATGTCTTAAAGTATACTTATTATATCTTCATATTTGATGGCTAATTTAGTTGAGTCTGGAATTCTAGGGTGGAATTAATTTTTCATCATGATTTTGAAGGCATTTTTCTCTTTGTCTTCTAGATTATGGTGTTGTTTTTGAGCAGTTGGCATCCATTTTGATTCATGGGTTCCTACATATGTGATTTGTATTTTGTCTCTGGAAGCTCGGAGAATCTTTGCCCACAAAGCAGACATTTTCAGTCCTGAAACTGTTACACTTTTGATCAGTGAACTGAATTAATTCTTCAATAATTTCCTCCCTTCCCACCATCTCTCTTTGTGGAATCATGACTATTGTGGCCAATTCTGGACTCATCCTTTTCTTTCTTTTTTTAAAGATTTTATTTATTTATTTGACACAGAGAGAGAGAGAGAGAGAGAGAGAGAGAGAGAGAGATCACAAGCAGGCAGAGAGGCAGGCAGAGAGAGAGGAGGAAGCAGTCTCCCTGCTAAGCAGGGAGCCCAGTGCGGGCTTCAATCCCAGAACCCTGAGATCATGACCTGAGCCAAAGGCAGAGGCTTTAACCCACTGAGCCACCCAGGCACCCTTTCTAATTCTTTCTTTGTTTAGTCTTTCTCTCCTGTTCTATTTTGCACTCCTTTGACTTTGACTAATTGCTCTCCTTTTTGTTTTGGTTTTTTTTTAATCTTTTTTTTTTTTAAGATTTTATTTATTTATCTGACAGAGAGAGAGACACAGCAATAGAGGGAACACCAGCAGGAGGAGTGGGAGAGGGAGGAGCAGTCTTTCCCGCAGAGCAGGGAGCCCGATGTTGATCCCAGGACTCTAGAATCATGACCTGAGCCGAAGGCAGATGCTTAACCACTGAGCCACTCAGGCACCCCTTGCTCTCCTTTTTGAAGAATTTTTCAATCTATCTCAAATTGAGATTGATTTTAACTTTATTTGCAAGAGATGTTTTAGCAAAGAATATGTTTTTTTTTGTTTTGTTTTGTCTTTTTTACAACATCTTCTTGTTTCATGAATACAATATCTTCTCTTAGCTCTCAAAGGATATTATGGTAGTTTTTTAGTTGTTTACTTTTTTTTTTTAAAGTTCCTTCCAGTTCCTTTTTTTTTTTTTTTTTAAAGATTTTATTTATTTATTTCACAGAGGGAGAGAGATCACAAGGAGGCAGAGAGGCAGGCAGAGAGAGAGGGGGAAGCAGGCTCCCCGCTGAGCAGAGAGCCCGATGTGGGCCTCGATCCCAGGATCCTGAGATCATGACCTGAGCCGAAGGCAGAGGCTTTAACCCACTGAGCCACCCAGGCGCCCTTCCAGTTCCTTTTTAAAGGAACTACTTTGTCTCTCTATTTGAAGGTAGAGAATTTTCTCAGATATCTGGTGATCTTTTTGTTTCTCTGCTCTCAGCTAATAGCGAGAGGTTAAAAAGCTGATTAGAAGGTTTTCACATATCGGTGGAACTTGTCAGTATCATTTTCTCCTTATGATATTCTTGCTTTGCCATTTTGTGGAGACTTAGTCCTTCTTTTGGAATGGTCGGATTTCAGTGAGAGGACTCTTTCATTCTCCTGTCTGCGAGGTACAAGCCTGACTGTCAAACATTATGGGAACCAAATAGGGGAAAGAGACCTGGGAACTCAGCATTCAGTATGCTTAAATTTATCTGGTTTCCCTGTTTTCAGTATATGACCACATTCTCACTATACTACCACACTCTCACTGTGTCTGCTGATGCCACCATTTCCTCTCTCCAGAAAACTTCCAAACTGAGCCTCAGTGGAGAAGAGCAGTCACTGAGCGGCAAAGATATGGAGAGCAATCTACGAGTCCACCTCCTTCTTAAACATCTAGTCCTCAGGTTTCTTTATTTTAACCCCAAACTCATCATACTCCTTTCTGGAGGTATTAGATAGTATCAGTTCCTGACCTTTTAAAGTAATATGTGGTTTAAATAAGGTTGGTCTTTAGCTTTTCCTATTGCTGAATTTGGTTCTTTATGTAACAGTACATATGGGTTAGTTGGGTGGATTATTAAATAATATGAAGAACATGTCAAACTTCTAGCAACAAAAATATTAGGAAACAGCCCATCTGATAATTGATATAAAATTGGATTGGAGACTCAGGAAGTTGTTAAATTTGAATCTAAAATGAGACAGTCTGACTTGGATCTCAGAAGACTTATTGTTTCTTCCAGGTGTGCATCTTAAGAAACTTGGAGGATTTGTATAGTTTGAACTCAAAACTAGATACTGCTCAGTGATGAATTTTGCTCTGAGTTTTGTGGTTGACCCCAAATCCCAATACAAAGGAAAAGCCCAGGAGTGTGAAACCAGATCAACCAAAATATGAGACTGTTCATATGAATACTCTGTGACCTGAGACCGCTAAGGATCCCTTGGTTCTAATTACAGTGTGGTCTCCTTCAATAAATGTGGGAAGATCGTATGATTTCTTTATTGATTTTGGCACCTGTTACATCTTTATTAAACCTAACACATGTTCTGAAGTAGGTCTCCAATTATAGAAGACATCTTTTAATGCAATGTATAGATTCATCTAATACCATTTTAATAATGTGCTATAAAGAAATGTTAAGCGAGTTATGTACTAACTGTAAACGTACAGACTGATGGAGTGAACTTTTACTTTCAAGGAGGATGTTAGAAAAACATACCAAATAAAAGCACTTATAATATTTATTTTTTGAACAGAAAAGTAACTAACAAAAATAAAACATATTTTCAAAGGGAACAACTATTTTCATAATTTAGAAAGAAGATTAAATAATTACGAACATGTTACCAAAGACTTGGTTACATATTTCATATATGTGTGTGTGTGTGTGTGTGTGTGTGTGTGTGTGTGTGTAGTGGAAGAATGAAATTCTTAAGCATTTTTATAGAGAGAAAAATCAATGAAAATAGATGAATTATGTTTGAAAACTACATAAATATTACCTTCTAAAGCACATGATTAATTCTGGAAATTATTTTCAATATAATTTTTTAATAACCATAAAATGAGATCAATGCTATTTAATTTTTCTATAACCTTTTTCTCCTTCCCCAAGAGTTATATGTCCGTTTAAGAATTATAGAGATTCTACTAGTCTAGATTGTATTTTTAAGTTTTAAGATAGGTAGTGGAAACTGAAAATAAATATATGACATTAAGATTCTAACTTATCATTGTTTATTTGAATTCCTTTCAAAGAAGAAAGGAAAAAAAGGAATATATCTTTAGGAATAATACTATATTGTAATATGGGCAGGGCTCATTTAAGAATAAATAGTTGAAGGATTCCACTTTTGGCTAAGTTGGAATAACAGGGTCTATATACTGTCCCTCCTGAAACAACCGACCAACCAAAAATAGAACCAGAAGCTGAATATATATTCCTATATTTGTTCATTCCACATGTATGTTGAACATGTACTGTGTGCCAGAGATTGGGGTAAGAGTTGAGTGTGCAGCAATGAGCCAAGCAAAAGTGTTGCTGTTGTCAAGTTTAAAATCTAGTGAGGGAGACAGACCAAATGAACACTTCTTAGGAAACAAACAGGGGCCACGAAAGGCTACTTAATGGTCCTTGCCTAAGCAGACAAATAGATCAGCTACCCTTATATTAGTTAGAGTAAATGTGTAATATATTCTTATATATCATTCTATTCCTCTTCTTAAAAACCTATAAAACTATGTAATTATGTCTCTAGTAACCTTATATGTCATTAAGTACAATCACATTTCTCTGTGAGCTCCTTCCATCTACCAAACTTCACTGATGCAACCCATTTGGTGGCAGAAGTTCAGTTTGCTTTTGTTTCAAAATGACAGACTGAACTGCAGATTGAACTTGAGTGAACTCTATTAAAGGTATTGTATCAATTTAAAATTTAAAGCACTAAATTGGAGAAAGACATTTATATGTTCAGCTACAAAAATTCTCATGTCTTTCATACTCTGCAAACTCTGCTTTAACCTTCTTCATTTTACCCCCATAGAGAAAATCCACACAAATTTATTCTGGTTTTTCTTTCTTCCCATTAAATATAATTCTTTTTTGCTGGATGCGAGGTTTCTAAAATTCTGAAAAAGGAGCACTGAATACATTAAAAATGTGATATGAAAAAACATCTTTATTATATAAATAAAGCTATGCAAACCCTGATGATTGTACACTTAGGGCGAGAGCCTTCAGTTTGACATCATGTGTACAATGACATCAAAAAGTCTCTTAATTATAACCAAAGGAAGTGAGAATAGATTTCAGGCTTGGGGAAGGGCTGTTGAAGGCATAATAGACTTTTGATGTCTGTCTTGTCACAGTAGCACAATAGCTAATTCCTGTGACTCCTGACCTTTTAGTGTCTCCTAACCAAGTATTGGCATTAATCTACTGCTTATCTGTCGCCCACCACATTGTATAGTTCCAGTCTCTGTTTTCAATTATCAGTCATTAGAGAAGGCACTGAGCAATTTCAGAAGAAAACTCACAAAACCTTTGACCTGTTTTTGGCAGATAACCACAAGCATTCACTGTAGATAAACTATCATTGTGTCGTATTCAAGATGTAAAGGAAGGTCCTTTGCCGTATCCCAACTTACTGTAACCTCTGTCACCTTCAGATGGTTAAAAATGGACTGTTTTATATTAGTGATGGAACAGAAGAATTCACGAGGTCATTCAGTGAAATCTGGTGAGATTAGAATGGTTGACCTCTAGCTGCCAGGCAATCTATAAAACCCACAGATTTTTCTACTAAAGAAAACATGAGAACTAAATATTTACCAAGAGGTGATTATCAGACAGCTGTGCTTTTATGTTGCCTTCTTATAGGCAAACACAAACTTTTCTCAAATATTTGTACACAGTGTGATTGAAATCCATTATTTATATACTAACTATACTCAGTCATCATTAAATAATCATTTTTTATTACACAAAGTGAATTAGTCAGGTATTCTGTATTTACCCTAAACTAATTTTTGAAGTTTAATATTAATATTCAGTCCACGGAAGATGAACATTTGTTTGAAATTCCAACTCATAATTTCTTTTTTTTTTTTTTAAAGATTTTATTTATTCATTTGACACAGAGAGAGAGATTACAAGTAGGCAGAGAGGCAGGCAGAGAGAGGAGAGAGGAGGAAGCAGGCTCCCTGCTGAGCAGAGAGCCCGATGCGGGCCTCGATCCCAGGACCCTGAGATCATGACCTGAGCCGAAGGCAGCGGCTTTAACCCACTGAGCCACCCAGGCGCCCCCAACTCATAATTTCTTAAGTAAAAAACTTATGATAAAAACAATAACAAAATATTTTCTGTGTTTTATGATGTTTTATGTCCTCCTCAGGGGTAAAAATAAAAGTGACTCTCAGACTTCCTAAAAGAGAGGTGTCAGAATCAGTAAATTTGATTAGATTATGGGTAATACATGAACATCAAAATATGTGCAACTGTGTTCTCCACATTGCACATGTGAAATATTCAAGTAGGGTATCAAGCAAATACAATTATTTTCTACCCACTCTTGTAAATATCTAGCTATAGCCTGAAAGTTTTTAACTCCACTATAATGAATTAAAAAAAACCTTATTATTAATCCCCTTTATTAATATACCTATATTTCAGATACAGTGACATTTTGATATTCAAGAAGGCTGTGTTTTTTAGGACAGGGAGCAATTTTCTATACTTAAATTTTATCGACCACTTCCCATATAAAAAGTCCTGTTTGGGGTTTATGCAGGAATATAAAGATAAGAAACAAAACAAGAAGAAAACATGGATATTTCTCTAAAATGTCTTACCTGTGGGGTGACATAATAATTACAATGCAAGTGGAAAGTGATTAATAGAGTAGCTACTGCTTTTTGAGGACTTGCTGTGTTCTGGACACTTACATTAAGACTCTCTCAAGTATCATTTACCTTTTATAACACGCTGGAGTGGGCCTTTTTATTATCTATCTCCATTTTAAAGATGAATAAATAAAGACATAAGGATGTTGAATCACTTTCCTAATATCTCACTCTTTACTAAGTTAGGTAAATAAGATTGCATCCAAGTTTTTCTTACTTCAAATCTAGCACTCTTAATTATGTCATGTCCAGGGCGCCTGGGTGGCTCAGTGGGTTAAAGCCTTTGCTTTCGGCTCAGGTCATGATCTCAGGGTCCTGGGATCGAGGCCCGCATCGGGCTCCCTGCTCAGTGAGGAGCCTGCTTCCCCCCCCCCTCTCTGCCTGCCTCTCTGCCTTCTTGTGATCTCTCTCCCTCTGTGAAATAAATAAATAAAATCTTTAAAAAAAAAATTATGTCATGTCCATTATCTGAAGGGAGGTACAGAAAAAGTGTTATGGGGTCCTCTGCAGGAAAAATTAATGTGGACAGAAATTGTCAAAATAGTGTTTGTGGTATTGGAAGTGGAGATTCTTTTTAAAGATTTTATTTATTAATTTGAGAGAGAGAGAATATAAGCAGGGGGAGGAGCAGACTCCCCGCTGAGCAGGGAGCAAGAGGCGGGGCTCCATCCCAGGACCTTGGGATCATGACCTGAGCCGAAGGTAGATGCGTAATCTACAGAGCCACCTAGGCACCCTGGAACAGGGCTTGTTGAGTAGAGGCAGGATTTGAAGTTCTAAAAATGGGGAAAGCATCTTAGTTAGAGAACAGGGTGAGGAAAACCATCAAATTAGGAAAGGGAGAAGATTATTAAAGCATCATTAACTCTTCCAACTTTCTTTCAAAAGTGAGTGTTGACTATATACTTGCCTATGATATCAATTACAAAAATATAAGTTCCTTTCTTTAATTATTAGAATACATAATGCACCCAATGGGATGGAAAGAGTGGAAGACATTGATCAGTTCCCAGGAAGCTCTTACTATTCCTCAGATCCCACTGCTGACCTCCTAGACTCCATATTGTGCAAAGACAATGAACTATTTATTATTCACAATTTTGGCCATGGCCTTCAAATCTCTTTCCATTGATATGAACCCTTTACTTGATGAAACGTCTTTAAGACCAAGCTCAAAATGATCTCCTCCTGCAGCCTCCTACATACAATGTGTTTGTTGTTCTTTACTTTTTTATTCTGCCTTATATATCATATATCCCCGGTAGCCTCAACACAGTTGTATCAAAATTGTATTTTTCCATGTCTTTCTCATCCTGAGCTCCTACCTCTTTTCTTCTTATATTTCCTTAGCTTTTAGGATTTGGCCCAAAGTAGTCATCCAGTAAATATTTTGCGATTGAATAAATGGAAAAGTAGCACAGTAGCTACTTTTAGGATAATCAAGATGAGTATATGTGGAAGATGAGAAAAAGAAAAGCAGCATTTTGACAGCCAGGGGATGGACTGCATTCAATAAGGGAGAAGGAACAAAAGTTTGAAATATGTTAATTTTATCAAATAAAAAATTACTTAACTTACTGTTATTATTGTTTATTTATTATTATGAAATATATCCATTTTCATGCCAATGCTTAATCTGTAAAGCTGTTATTATTGTAGTAACCTAGATAACTACCGAGGGCCAAGTGCTGGGCTCCTTCAGTCCAAGGGCAAGTAGAACGTGCATCATTTTCACCCTAGTTCCAAGCTCTCTTTGTTCAAGATTGAATTGTTTGTGTTCCTAAGTCGCTTTATATTTGTTAAAGCAAAATAACATTTAGATATTGGACCATTAATTAAATTTTGTAAATTTTAAAATTACAAATTTCAAAATTGATTCAGGAAACCAATTTGTTTAGCCATTTCATTAAAATATTTAACCATCTCACCTTTCTTTTAAGATTTCCTTCTCTATAAAACTGAATCAGGAAGGATTTATGAGTTCAAGTAAGAGCATTTTAACTACAGAACATTTGAAAGCCAATTGAAATTGTTCTTTGAAACAATATTTTCAGGGGTACAGTTTTCCCTCCTTCAGGTCAAACATTACTGTGGTGTTAAGAGGCTCTTAGGGTTTCTGGAATCTGGAGTTTACCACACTCTCTGGAAAGGTTATCCCTTCAAAGGAGCATGTGCGTGTGCACTCACCAATCAATGAATAGGCCTTTATAGGGCCAGTTTATATTTCTCACTGGACTAGTCTGTGAAGGACGTCTTGTGAAGTGATATATCTTGGTAGTCACATGTTATCTTTACTTCCCTCCCCCTTTTACGTTAAAATGCAATGCAGATAAGTAATAATTCTATGAGTAATCGCAATGATTTTTTGCACTCAACAGCAAACAATGATCTGTACTCTTTCAACAGCTGGCGAGGCTCCTGGGAGAATGCTATCTTTGCCTTGCAGCTACTGATTCTATTTGTGTCTTCCGAGTTATAGCCCTTGTGTGGGAGATTGAGACTGATTGCCCATGAATGCATCTCCTGAAGACTGCAGATAAATCACTACAGAGATAAAACTGCAATCCTCTGTCAATTAATTCTACTCTTCAGATACGGTAGACATGAAAATCTTTAATCGGGACATTTCTATCTAATTTCTATTAATGATAAAGACATTCAGAGAGGTGTCTGTTTGGGAGAGAGAGGGTTTGCAATCAGTCATTAACTTCTGTTATATTATACCTCGGCAATAAAAGGTCCCAGTGTCTGTCTTTAAACACGAGAAGCTTAATCTTTGCGAAATGTTGGCAATTTAGAGCATTTAGAATGTAGTTTCGTGCTTCTGTTTCTTTTAACTGTTTCTTTGTACTGGCAGCCCATTATTCATAGAATGTGAATCTTTTGATTCATATTTTACCTCTTGGATGCTTTGATGTTGCCCCTTTTTAGACCCAAATAATAATAATAAATTCTCTGGTTCTGTCAGCATAGGTGAACTTTCGATTGCTCCAGGTAGTTCACATAGTTGCAAGTGTTTGGAATAGACAAAAAACCTGCTTCCTAGAAGTGAATATTCACCACCATCATTAGGATTGTGTTTTGAGTGGTAAACTGTATAAATTTTGCCAAATACTTAGTGCTTTATTTTCTCTGAGTTTGTATATATATACACACATATATATATACACATATATATATACACACACACACACACACATATATATATATATATACACACACACACATACACACACACACACAAGAAAGCAACTGTTTTTAATTTTTGCAGAGCACACTGTTGGCAACCATCATCTTAGATAAGTAAACAATTCTCTGTTGGTGGACTTATTTAACCTTTATGGTGACAGTCATTGGCTTATACCAGCGATCTTCCAAACAAGCATGCATCCTAACTGGCAGTGGGAGAAGAGTGTGTGGCACTCATGTACTTCTGTATGTGTGGCCATTGGCAAAATATGGCCTGTGGACCTTGTTAGATATGTAAGCAGATATGAAAATAGCAGTCTGGGCAGGTCACTGTGTTCTCTTTTTAAATGCAATTTTCGTAGGTGAATTGATTGCTACAGATGTGTGTTTTAAATCTACTTATGTGTGTTCCCAAACTCTCCTTTCCACTTCACAGCAGAGAAATGGTGTCTGTGGTATGGGGTAAAGCAATGGTCTTCACTAGAGAAAAGGGTCAACCTCCTGACCTCTGTCTATTTTAACATGTGTCATTCTATCCTCTTGACAAATCTGGATCTGTTTTCAATGAGCGAAACCTCCTGCCTTCGTTTTTGTTTTTTTGTTTGTTTCTTGTTTGTCCAGTGATTAAGAGTCTTTTCTACCACCCAATAGGAATGATTTTATGGAGTCACGTATTTTAACCTGGCAATAGAGATTTTATTAGAAATAATGATAAAGATGATTGAGGAATCTCATGGTATTTAGTGTATTTAACATTCAAATTAAAGAGTGATTTGAGAGTACCAAATATTTAATATAATATGAATTAAAAAACAAAAATTGTATATATGTTTCTGATTATTTCCTTGTTTGTTTATCTTTTAAACTTTCCAAGCCATTTATAACTGCTGTGGGTTATAGTACACCGCATATATGGAGAAACAACATTTAATATGTACCCAAATCATCAGATATAAACACAGTAGGGGTATCTTCTATAAAAAGCTTACACTTAAGGAATATAAAACATGTCTGTATGTTCTTTTTCATCTGTTTTGGGAGGGTAGTTTTGGTAGTAGGTCTGGTGGAGAAAAGATTGGAATATGGAAAGATCCAGCTGGTCAGGTACATTTATTTTAAAATATGGTTGCAGTCAAAGGATGACCTTGCATACTAATACAGATGTTATATAATATTAATTCAAGTTATGAATACAATCACTTGCTTACTCATAAAAATTTCCTTAGAAAAGAAATGGCATCAATATTAAATAAGTGAATATAACATGACATTTCTGCAGTAAAGATCGGAGGGACTGGGTTCTAGAAGAATGAGCAGAGTCCAGAAAGTATGGCATCTTCTATAGAGTAGGAGCAACATAGAGGACAATGAAAGCTTCGAAAGATCAACTTTTCTGAGTGATAATGAGATAAAACAAAACCACATCCAAGAAAAACAAACAAACACAGTGTTATGTTGTTGAGGGCTTGGAAACTGATTTTTAAAAAATATTTATTTATTTATTTGACAGAGACAGTGAAAGAGTGCACATGAGCGGGCAGGGGGTAAGGGAGAGGGAGAAGCAGGCTCCCCGTTGAGCAGGGAGCCCCATGTGGGGCTTAATCCCAGAACCCTGTGATCACGACCTAAGCCGAAGGCAGACGCTTAACTGACTGAGCCACCCAGACACCCCGGAAATCGAATTCTTGACTGTGGAATGAAATTTTTTCTTTCCCAATTATTCATAGTGGGCTTTTGGGCAAGTTATAGAAATTTAGGGACATAAGTAAGGTATGAGGATTAAATGAGGTATGTGCCAAACAAGTGAGAGTTAGAGAAATTATCATGCCTTTCCTCAATAGGTAATGCAGCAGCAAGATACTTAGTGAAGATATAGAGTCAGATTTTCATCCAGTCATACAGTCTTCCATTCAGTATTTCTTAGAAGACTTCTTTCAGTCAAGCATTGTTTGTGTTAGATGCTAACTAACCATTGTTGATCGAGCCCTTGATTCTCCAGCCTATTCTTCACCTTTTTGTGTACTGCTTGAGAAACATTGTATAAATATACTAGCTATGAACTAGTCTCTAAGTACAGAACTGTAGGATGTCATTACGTAGGTGGTATGGACATTGAGCAAATATTTATAATAAGCTTTAGAAGACAGACATCTGTTACCGCCTAGCTGTCATCACCCAATTTCTTATTCTTAAATTAGGGGTATTAATATTTGACACCTCCCTAGCCTTGCTCTTTGAGGTAACTAAGATTACCTTGTGAATATTTGTGAGCATCATTAGGAGGGCAAGGCTATATAAATACAAGTTTTATTCCATTATTCACTCCAACATGTCCCATGGAATTTACTAGTGCAATTATAATTCAAAGCAACAGGATATAGGAATTTGAGTCACAGGACAATTCTGCACTGCAACTTTATTTTGTGTGGTATATTTAATATAAAATTTTATTAAACTCTTTGAAAATTTGCCCCCTTAAGGGGTTAGGTTAAATAGCCTGGATTAGAAAACTGAAATTTTATAATAACAACTGAAATTCTAGCTTTCCACTTTATTATACTAACATCTCACAGGGGATTCCAGAACAGTAGATGACTTTACATAATATGAATTCAATACTTATTTGCATTATGCAGGTGCATGCTTTAGATTGGATCCTAAAACTCATGTCTCAGGCTTTATTTTGAGGACTATAAGTTTGGTTTCTTTGGGGGGGAGGGGTCTAAATTTCAAATATAAAATTGACTGTTAATGAAAAAATACACAATGACTGTTATTTAGAATTTTAAATATTGACTTTCAGAACAGAAAAATATATTTTTCAATGGCTGGTTGGTACATTTATGATAAAACATGGAACTGCTCAAGCAGAGTCTGGAACAGGGCACTCCAGTCAAACACATGAATGTTTCGGCAGCAAAGCAATAAATATTTATATAAAGTGGGATAAATAGAGACTTTAAGTTGCCTCAAATCAGCTAATTTCCAGTTATTATGCCAAATTAACTTGAAGCCAAACATTCAGTTTTCAGAGTTTTTTGGATTTTGGACTTGTGTATCTGGGATTTCAGATTTCATTGCTTGGTGGCCTCAAATGCTTGATTCATATTCTTGGTTATTCTCTCTGGCTCCTCAGTTACTTCATCTTCAATGTGAAGGTAGTAGTAGAACCTACTTCATTGGTTGTTACAAAGTATAATATGTTATTATTAATAAAATGCTTAGGGCAGGACCAGAATGTAATGAGTGCTATTTAAATACTGTGTTTTAATATCATCTACTTCATTTAAATTAGGGTCAGAAAAGAACAGGTTTGCAGTGAATTAAATTCAGTTCACTGTGAACAGAAGTTGTGGCAAGTTTTAACATGGCAAGTTTTAAGGCACTTTGAGTTAGTAGAGACCCAGTTTGTAGGTGTTTTCTACCCTTGTGCTTTCCCTCCCACATGGCTGTGTCGGGAGAATGGGCAAATAGAGCCACAGGAGAGGTGTTCACACTAATCTATTCTATTGACAATAGAAGTTTAGACAGTAAAGAGGTTTAAATTGTGGACCAAAAGAGCATCCTAAAAATGAGATTACCTTCCTTAGTTAGGGAAAAGTTGATGAATGATCTCCCTGGGAGCAGACCCCTCTTAGGACCAAGACAGTGATATTAAAAAAAAAAAACAAAACATGAGTCATATGAAGTGATGTCAGCGTGAACCAGACAGCCCAAGCGCATCACCCTTGCCAAGCTCCACAGGACAAAAATGCCCCCAGGCGTAGCTTATATTTTTCTTTGCTTTACATATAGGAGATAGAGGTGGAGATGAACTCCTTGCTCTCCCAAACAACCTCCTACTCCTGGGGAAAATAAACTGAAGATTGTTTTGAAGGATGAAGGCAAGGAATAATGCATTCCTTCATCAAGAGCTTCCTCACAGACATGGAACCCATCTGGCTGTGGAACACAAAGTTCTAGCTAGCATCCTTCGCTTCCACAGTCATTCCTGGATGGTCATGACCCTCTTCTCTCTTCCTTAATCTTAATCTTTCCTCTAGTTTAGGACCCCAAGTTTCAGATATTTATAGCAGTGGTGATATGATTTTAATGAACCCCTTCAAGATATTTTCACATCTTCATGCAACTTTTTAACTTGTGAATTCATTCATATAACATACATTTTTTATCTTCTTGTAGCAAATTTTTGGCAATGAAACATAATGGGGAACATACACAAGTGTAATTATAGGGTGTAATTATGACATACCTTGTACATAGTGCTTTGCAGTGAGATTTGTGTGATCCTGTCCTACAGTATCCTAGATAATTGAGATTTTGAGAAAGTTACCAATACTGAGAAACATAACTCCATCAAGTGATAGTGCAGTACTAAAAAATGAATCCTTTGAATAGATCATTCCTTAAGAAGGTATTTGATGCCCAGTGGATATAGACTATATGAAATAATACTCTATTTTACAAAGCCAGGTTATGTAATAATATATATAACATATATATTATTATGTAATATGTATACATTATATATATAACCTATATATAACATATATAATAATATAACACACACACACACACACACACACACACATATATATATATAAAATATATGACACTTACTGTCTTGAATTCTTCAACATTCCATAATGTTCCCAAGAGGAAAAGTTCTCTGACTTCATTTAGCAGGAAGGTTGTTGAAGGGGGAAAAAGAGATTTCCCTATATTTTAAGTAAGAACAGACAGAGGTCTTTGGAAGGCTTTAGGCTGCACCATGGGTAAGGAGGTTATACTAAACAATCTGTAAGAAGTAATAAAAGTGCTATTTTTTAAAATAAAAGAACACTTTATTTGCTAAGGAGAAAAAGATTTTTCTGGGGAAGGCATTTTCAAAGCAATCTTTTCTTATGAGCATGAATTTGTTTTATTTACTTGACCTTTGTAATGTCATAAACATAGTCCTTATGTGCCTGCAGTTTCTCAGTCCTTCCTATTTTCCTCCCTCAGGTATGCTAAATCTCATCACTGACTTCACCTGGAACCCTGGGGGTTTCTATAACGTATTCCTAATTCCTGTATGAACCCTTCTGTGTTCTGGTACCTGATACATACTAGTAATGATTTTACAACCTTTGTTTTTTAAAACATTTTTGGATAGCCTTTCTATTTAAGATCCAGGAATTTGTATGAAACCACAGAGGTTATATTGCTTCTGAACTAAAGGTTGTTGGTTTGTGGAATTTTCTTCCACTGGAAACATGTATGAGTCTATGGTTCTAGTGTTTTCCCAGTTTTATAATATCCTACTTGTTTGTTTTCATTTTCAAGGTTGGAGAATTTACCATTAATTTCCATATTTTATAAAGGACTAACTTTTTTCCTTCCTTCCTTCCTTTTATTTATTTTTTTCTTCTTCAGTTGAAAGAGACAAGGATTTTTCTCACCAGCGAAGGCATTACAAAGAATTCCGGTTTGATCTGACTCAAATTCCTCATGGGGAAGCAGTGACAGCAGCTGAATTCCGAATATACAAGGACCAGAGCAATAGCCGATTTGAAAATGAAACAATTAAGATTAGCATATATCAGATCATCAAGGAATACACAAATAGGTAATGACTTTATATCTAACTTACTATGCGAACAAAGGTTAATTGTAGTAAAAACCATCGATAACCCATGTGATCTATCAAATCATGTTTTCTTTGGATGTAAAGACTTTGAAAACCAGGTATAGACACATTGAAAGTAAGAGTAATGAATCTGAATAGTGCCTTCCACATCCCCTAGCTTTTCCTTCCTCTTGACACCAATCTGTATACTAGGTGGTCTCATGCTTCCCAGGCCTCTTGTCTCATCTTATGAATGAGAAAAGTTCTATTTTAGTATGCACATGTAAAATTGATAATTAAAATGATTTAAATAATTTGGTGCTTTGTAAGTTAGAGAAGAGCAGCTTTATTTCTCTCTGGCATAAACATAAATTGTCTGTGTGTTTTTATGTGTATTTTGATATAAGGCATTACATTTGCAACAGGTTCTGACGACCATCAACCTGTGTGTCTTATGTCTGTAAAATGGTTAATTCAAAATGGTGCAAAAATGGACAGATAACCTGAAATACTAAACATATGAAAACTTCAGTTGATAATTACCTCAAATGAATCATCAAATAGAAGAGTTGAAAAGAAAGCTTGGGTAGAGTTCTCTGACCTTTCCCCCAGTGAAGTCTCTTGGGTAACACCTTTATAGGTGATAAGCTACCTTTGTTGGACAGTTCTTCTTCTTCTTCTTCTTCTTTTTTTTTTTTAACTCTTAATTGATATGTCCTATTCAGGGGAAATCTGTCTCCAGTAGCTACCATTCATTAGACCTAGATCTTCCCTCTGGTGAAATGGTGTATCTTTCTTTGATGAGACAGATATTTAAAGACAGCTATCTTGTCCCCTCTAAGGCTCCTCCCTCTCCTTGTTGAATATTTCTAGTCCCTGATGTTAAGATTTTTGTTGGTCTTCTAGAGTGCCAGAGTTCCCAAAGGGTGCTCAATGGGAGAGACAATAGCCCCTCAAAATGCTCAATGAAGAAAAAAGAATAAAAAGCTTCTGAGGTCAAATGCATTTGAAAATCTGACCTGTTAGACTGTTCTCTAGAAGATTCACAATGCACATCAGAATATTAAATTCTTAGAAAAGTAAAGAAACCTAGTCTTCCTCAAAATTATTTGACTATGAAATGTTTTTCGTCCGGTGTATAATACTTAATACCCATGAAACACTGTTTCAGCTGGATGGACTTTAGTAAGAGCTGATCTTATTTTAAGAGCAGTAATTCCAAGGCAGATAAACCTTGTGTTTGTTTCTCAGCTCAAACACTTACTAGCTATTGGTCTGTGCGTGGATTTTTGTTTGTTTAAATCTCAGTCCAGTGGTTTCATTTATAAAATAAATATACTAAGTTTTGGGGGCTTTTTGTTTGTTTTTGTCAGAGACATAGCCTGGCATACTACATTATTTTTAATACTAAATAATGACAATGTCTTTAAAAATTAAGTGATGAGAGGGGGGCACCTGTGTGGCTCAGTCTGTTGAGCATCTGCCTTCGGGTCCTGGGATTGAGCCCTAAGTAGTCAGGTTCTGAGCGGGGAGTCTGCCTCTCCTTCTCCTTCTGCCCCTCTCCCTGCTTGTGCTCTTTTTTTTTTCTCTCTCTCTCTCTCAAATAAATAGATAAAATAAAAAAAAATAAGTTTAAGTGATGAGAAGGTGCCTGGGTGGCTCCCTTGGTTATACGTCTGCCTTCAGCTCAGGTCATTATCCTTGAGTCTAGGGATGAAGTCCAGCATCAACTTTTATTTAAGTCTATTGTTGTATATGCTCAGGATATTTTTTTTTAAAGATTTTATTTATTTGCCAGAGAGAGAGCAGCAGCACAGAGAGCTGCAGGCAGAAGAGGCAGAGCAGGCAGAGGGAGAAGCAGGCTCCCTGCTGAACAAGGAGCCCAGTGCGGGACTCGATTCCACAACATGGTGATCATGACCTGAGACACCTAGGCGTCCCTGCTCAGGATATTTTTAAACGTTATCCACTGAACTAGCCATGCATTTCACTTTCTTTCACCTCTATTCTCTTAAGTATGTGAACTGCGTAATTTAAGACATAATGAACATGATGAAAAAAAAGGACTGCTAGAAGAGACGATTGATAATAACTTATAGATTGATTCCTAATGAACCCATGCTGATTTTTATGAATAATACATTTGGGAATATTTACGGGTGTTGATGCTTAGCTTATCAGATTTCACGATTTTGAGAATTTCAGTTTCTTCAAACAACGAGGCATTTATTTATCTTGAAACTTGGCTATTTCTCTAATTATACCTGGTTTGAAAAATATTGCTCTCAGCGTTTCTACAACTGCATCTGCCTGCTTTTGCAGTACTCTTGAGTATAATTTGGCTAAGTCTTTACTTATTTTAACATGTGTTTATTTTTTTTTATTTTTTTAACGTGTTTAGATCTATTCTAAGATCCAAGATTTCCTAATATCCTTGACATTTTCCCTAAATCTTTGAGAAATGATTTCTAAAATCTAAAGTACACGTATATATTTGATTGATACTCTCTTGGCTTGCCATTCTAAACTCTAGGATAGGATAGATTGCAAAGGCTGCCATCCAATTTACTGAATAGCATTTATAAAAGTTCAATTCAGTAAATTCAATTCCATGTTAATTCAATTCTCTTGACATTCTTTAAATCTACTATCACGTATTGTTGCTGAATCATCCTGTAGGTTTAAGCTATACTTACTATTTTCTGTGGGTTTTTGTTTTTTGCTAATATGTATAGCCTTTTTCCCAGTTATCTTTTTCAATCTCTGAAACATGCAAACTCACACATGTATACCCTACATTTCAATTTTATACTATTGATCAGCTGAGAGAATCTCTGGCAAAATGCTTTCCTTGTCTTTGAAATAGACATTCATCTATTCCCAGAGGTTCGTCAGTCCAGTGTAAGACAATGCCCTGTCTTTGTCATACATCCAGGATTCACTTTTTGTACTCCACTTTTTGTTCCAAAGAAATATATAAATATATGTAAGAGATGGATGACATAGAAACAGCACATATGCCTCTTAGAATATTTCAGGTTTCTATGTGGAATTTCAACCACCATAGAAAATAGTGATGTATAGCAATAAGAGCATGGACTTTGGAATTTCCCAATGGGGGAAACTGTTGTATATCTTAGGATCTCAGTTTACAAATATGAAAAGAATAAAAACAACGATAAGTATTTCAGAACAGTAAAAGTATTTCAGATGATTTGAAAAGAACTACTGATTATCACAGTACAAAGACCGTAGTTGATACCTTATAAATACATTGGTCAATATATACTTGGATAGGTCAGTTGGAGTATCTATATTGTTAGAATTCAGAGGATTATATCCTACAGGGGAACCCAAAGTAGGTGGTTATTATAGTAACAATAGTTACCATTTACGGATACTTATTTTTATGTGAAGATAAAGCAAGTAATATGATGCCAGATGCCTTTACTTAATAAAAAATCACCTGATCTTTGATTCATAAAAAAGGAATTGGTACATTTTTAAGTCTTATAATGAAATGACTGTCACCCAACTTAACAGCAACGCCATGGAGGCTATCTCTGAACTTGCCCCTGAAAGCAAATGTTAAATAAATAATCAAACTCTTCTTTGAAATACAGTTGAAGAGTGATGGAGATGGGAGAAAACTAGTTACTTATGAATTATACAGAAATATCAGAGATGTAGACAAACTGGACAAAGATTCACGTATAAATGTTTATTACAGTATTATTTGCAATCACATAAATTGAGGACATTTCAGTGTTAAAACAGAGGATAAAATGTCACACTTCATTTTATGGAACATGGAGGCACTATAGTTTATCTAACAAGTAGAAATTGTGTTTTAAAAATATTTGATAACATTGGAAGTTTCTCAGACTATAACATTAATTGATTAAAGTATGAAGCATAATTATACTATTTTAAATAAATTCATGTGGAAAACAGGTCAGAAGGAAGCACTCTTTATTGCAGTCTGGTGGGTTTGAAATTTTAATTCTTACCCCTTTGTGTACTTTCTAAATTTTTATAGCCAACATTATTTTTATAATCAGAAATGAGTTTCATTATAGTTGAGACAGAGATGATAATGAAGCAACTTCATGCTACAGATTTCTTTACAAAATAGCCTTCCCAACTTCTCGAAGTAGAGGTGGGCAAAAACCAAACCAAATGAAACTAAGTAAAACACTAGCATTTAGCAGTAATTTCTCTTATTTTTAATTAAGCCATAGAAATCACTTTTCCCCCCACAGAAAATGAAGATAAATAACTAAATATATATCTTTTCTTTCCTTTATACTATGGGAAGTTATTGTGCCAACTGGGAGCCTTGACTTTAATTCTCTGAAAGTGAGGAGGACCAGATTAAACAGATTAAATACTTCATTTATATATCATGTCATCACAGTTAAAATAGAAAAAAAATTCAATTTTAAAAAGTATTTTTGAACTGGGTGTTATATGTAAATGATGAATCACTAAATTCTTACTCCTGAAACCAATATTTCACTATATGTTAACTAACTGGGCTTTAAATAAAAACTACTTTTGAAATCCAATTATTATTATATTTTGTTTAATATTGATTATCTATGGCTTCATATATTTTTTAAATCAAGAACTAAAATGGAAGTAGGAAAAGAAAAGAAACTAGTGGGCGCCTGGGTGGCTCAGTGGGTTAAAGCCTCTGCTTTCGGCTCAGGTCATGATCTGGGTCCTGGGATCATGGTCCTGGGATCGAGGCCCACATCGGGCTCCCTGCTTAGCAGGAAGCCTGCTTCCTCCTCTCTCTCTGTCTGCCTCTCTGCCTACTTGTGATCTGATCTCTCTCTCTGTGTCAAATAAATAAATAAAATCTTAAAAAAAAAAAAAAGAAACTAGTACTTCTGGCCATATTCAAAGTTAGGGTCACCTCTTAAAGTTTCTATGTAAAACTTCTGTCTTCAGACTTGTGGGTTTTATTTTACTTAGTGTTTTGAATTAAACTCAAACAATTGAAATGTCAGTGCCAACTGTTCTTTAATACAGTGCATTCAACAATGCATATGTATATTTCACATACATAAAGCTCACTTTTCCTAATGTTATTGAGGAGTATTGTGGTGGGGATTATTGAGGTAACTCAGACTGATGTTTTATAGATATGTCTTATATTCAAGACATTGTCTAATCCATTAGCCATCTAGTATATGAATTTTTTGACAGCGTTGGGCAATGAAAAGTTTTTAAAAGACCCATTATGTCATCTCTTTCACATGTATTTATCTTAGCGAGACTTAAAAGCCTTAAAATAATATATTCCAGTTCTATCATCTCCCACCTCCCCCATTTATTCCTACTTGTATTTAAATGTGTGCAATTTAAAGGAGCGTTCTGATATTTATCCAGATTTTTATTTTTCTTGGTAAAAAGTTAACACACTTTGCATCATTTCACTTATTTAATCTTTTCGTATAAGGCTGACAGCCCCAGATTCTATATAGAAGGCATTGCTCTTCAGTCACACCTCATATATCTGGCGTTATTGGGAAATGAGGTTTCCACATGATTGAATTTTCCAGATAATTCAGCTGAGGTCGGCATGCTTTTGCTGAGCACCTACCATGTAGCAAGCACAAGGGACATAAAGCCGAGTAAATAAAATCGCAAAAGCTCATAGCCTGAGGGCTAGGAGCTGTGGTGGGCCTGCCGCACACAGACTTTAATAACTATAATACAATGTGCTAAGCACTATGATGTAAGTATGCACTAAGTGTTGTGGAAACACAAATGAAGGGGAAATTAATTCTTCATGTGGGAAGGTGAGGGACCTTAAGGGAAGCCACTGAGAGGAGTGCACCCCTTGAGCTGGGCCCTTCAAGACGAGTAAAATTTTCTACAGCCAGAGGGAGAGAGAGATTGAGAGGGGGGAGGAGAGTGAGAGGGACACAGAGAGACAGAGAAACAGAGAGAGGGGTGTATCCTAGAGGAAATATCCCTGAGTATTAAAAGGTTTAAATGTATAGAGAATTAAATAATACAAGTAAAACCATCAATGCCAATATTACCATTACTAAGAATAGCAGCCAGCAATTATCCATTTAATGGACATTTGCCATGTGTCTGGCACTGTGCGGAGTGCTGTACTTGAATTAATTTTTCACACATATATACAGACATGTGCACATGTATGTGCACGTGTGTATGCACATATATGTACACGTATGTGCCTCTGTGTGTATAAATGTGCTATGCAGAATTCAACCATTTCCTAATAGTCTGCTATGAATATAAATTTTTCTACTCCATTTAAAAACATTTTAAGCTAGCCTGCTTGATGTCATTAGCCACCTTCACTACTTGGATATATTTAGTTAAGCTGTCATCATTCCAGTTCACAGTCAGCTTCATATTTACATCATCTCCCATCCTGCTTCGCTAAGATTTGTGATTCTTCTGTGGACGTACTTCAGAATGTACACTGACAATTTCCACTCAGGAAGATTTCATGGGCTTTTGAGAGCCAGAGAGTAAAGAGGACGCGCCACGGTTGGTGCCATTTTCTCTGTACAGGCTAGTACACAAGCACAGCTTGCGTCTCTTTGGTGTACAGGGATTCGTGTTCCCTTTCCGTGGTTCTCAACGAGGGCAGGGCGGGCCCCAGGGCACATTTCTCAATGTCTGGAGACATTTTTAACTGTCACAGTTGGTGAAGGTGGGAGGATGGAGTGCTAGTGGAGTCTAGTGGGTAGAAATACTGGGGTAGTGGGAGATGCGATTAAACCTTCTACAATGGACAGCCCCTCCACATAATAAAGAATGCCCTTTATGTCCATAATGCTGAGGTTGAGAAATCCTGCTCTATTGAAAGTTCAAATTATAAATTTAAAACACAGGAATAAAGTGCCAGTACGTCAATTTTTCTTTGAGTAATTTCATATTTTGGATCCTAAGACTTTTAGCACAGAAGAACTTTTCAAGTCCCAAGAGTTCTAGGTGCATGGCTTATTGATTAGGAGGCATTAAAAGTGGTTGGTCTATCTGTGTAATAGTCTTACTTCTTTGTTTCTTGTTGCATGAGCGGGCCTCCTGTGTGTGTGTGTGTGTGTGTGTGTGTGTGTGTGTGTGTGTGTGTATCCAGTAGCACATGTTTAGATTCTCTGCAGGGGAAAAATATGGGATGATATAATGCCAGGAAACCTGTTAAACATTAACAATATCTTGGCAATTAAAAAAAACTGCAGAAAGAAAACTGAGTTTTCATAGTGAGAATCAACTTGTTTTTCTATTTCCCCATGCTTGTCACTCAACTTCATCTAATACTACTATATTACCAATTTGCATCTGTACCCTTGAGATGTAAATACAGCATTGAATCAGATATTCTGAAAATTGATGCTCTGTGAGATTCATAGAATTTTATTATTTCATATTTGTTTTGGTAGAAAAAAAACAGTTGAAAATATCAGTCAGCTGACAGAGTCAAATTCTAAGACTTTTAAGCTAATGCTGTTCCTAAAAGAAACTCCAGAGTTTCTCAAAGAAAAAATTTTTCTTTTCTCAAAGAAAAAAATTTCCCCATAGAAAATTCCAGAGAATGTAATTTATTAATTTGTTGTCCCTTGTTAACATGTTCCATACCGGGCACCTGGGTGGCTCAGTGGGTTAAAGCCTCTGCTTTCGGCTCAGGTCATGATCTCAGAGTCCTGGGATCGAGGCCCGCATCGGGCTCCCTGCTCAGCGGGGAGCCTGCTTCCCCCTCTCTCTCTCTCTGCCTGCCCCTCTGCCTCCTTGTGATCTCTCTCCCTCTGTGAAATAAATAAATAAAATCTTTAAAAAAAAAAAAAAAAACATGTTCCATACCAGAGTTGTACATTGGGTTCCTGAAATGGTGTTGTAGTATTTATGTCAAATGTCCAGAGAAAGATGTATGCTCAGTCCTTAAGTGGCCATCATTGCATTTTTATTAGACAAAGGCAAAGGGTGATGGAAGGAGGTGAAATACTTATAACAGTAGAAATTTTGGAAAGACTGGAGAAGTCCTGTGGACTAAGTTTCATGTCTTATGGAAATAGAGGAATGCCACTTTTCCTCCAAAGTTTATCTGTATATCTTCCAGACAATTTCTGAAAGCTTTTCTTGACCAGGTTTAGTGCTAGGTGGTTAGATTATGGGATGATTACACTCTTGGTTAACTATTTCTTCTCTGTCTCTATTATATAATATATCATGTATGTATATACCCACATACACATGCATAAATAAATAAAACTGAAACCATAATGATCTGAAGAATATTTCTCTTTCATTATCTCTTATTGTTGATTATATAAGTAATTTTACTTCTTTTTGATAAGTTTTTAACTTCATTTTTTCCCTCTAACTGATTTAGGGACAAAGGTTCATTATGGATTATATGCATCAATAAATGTTACTAAAGTTAAAGAGAATGAATGAATACCTATATCTAAAATTTATAAGTATAGGTTATTAAAGAACTTTTACAGGAATAATTGCATAAGTCACTTCCGATCCTAATTATGCCATCAAGCATAATACATACAATTTATTATATACGTACTTACATGTGATAAATGTGTTTTGGTAAGAAAATAGTAGTTATAAAAAAAAGAAAATAACAATTGTAGTTTGCACAGCATTTCTTATTTGTGCATCCTTTCATCCCTGCAATATATTTTTGAGATAGATATTATTTTAATCTTTACTTAAAGAAGAAAACACAAATTCAGAAAGATGACTTAAAGGGCATAATTATTCTAAAAAAAGCCAATGTATAACAAGACATTGTTGCAATTAAACAGATACCAATTCCACCTACAACTATGATTCTTTGCTTTATAAAGATATACTTATAATGAAGATCATTATAACTTTGCTTTAAATCCTCTCACTTTCTTATATTTACTCACCCTTCAACTCCCATAAGTTGATTCTCATAATTCCATTCTACTGATTATCCATCAACATCATCCACCAACAGCCTCCTGTTACCAAATCTTACGGACAATTTTTTCATTCTTTGATACTGCATACCATCTTCTACTTAATGTGTGAATTATCCCAACTAGAGAACTGTATTAGTTTGCAAAAGCTGCTGTAACAACTTACCAAAAATTTGAATGGCTTAATACAACAAAAATTTGTTTTCTAACATTTTTGGAGGCCAGAAGTCCAAAGTCAAGGTTCTGCTAGGGCCCCATTCCTTCTGAAACCTCTGAAAGAGGATCCTTTCCTGGCAGCCCCAGATGGTCCTTGGCTTGTGTCAACATAATTTCCATCTCTGCTTTTGTCTTTGTATAACTATCTTCCTATAGCTATAGGAAGCTATAGGTGAGACACAGTCACTTCCTGAGTATGTCTATCTATGTCTCCTCTTACAAGGAGAGCAGCCATACTGGATTAGCCCCACCCCAATGACCAAATCTCAACCAGTGATTACACTGTACAGACCCTATTTTCAAGTAAGGTCACACTTATAGGTGCCTGGGATTAAGACTTCAGCATATCATTTTGAAGGACACAACTCAATGCATACCAGGAAGTGTGTCAGCTACTGTTGGATAAGAGAAATAGAACCATATGAGTGATAAGGAATAAAGGACTTACAGTGATTTGTTTTTCTGCCATTGTGAGACCAGGTTAAACAGTTTGTGTGAGGCTGTTGATTTTGCATCTGGTGATGGGTCTGAAGTTTGTAGTACAGGTAAAGGGAAATGGATGTGCAGTAGGAAAGCATGAAGAGAACTAACACCTTGGAGGATAAGCTGGAACTCCAAGAACATATTGGAAACCACTCTACTTCTCAGAAAGACCCAACTTCAATGACGTGAGTGACCTGCAGGGTAAGCTGGTAAACTTCACCATGAGCTCTACATACCCCTTGCTTAGGATGTGGAGAAGGTGAAGGGGATGACTTGGCAGGAGGAACTATGGGCCAGGATTTGGAGAAACTGATGTTATTGAGACCCAGTGGAAACTGGAAGAGCAGCAGATCCAGCCGTTCCCCACAATAAGGTGAGCCAGCAGATCAGTGGCAATGCATGTAAGCAGGAGTAAAACCTGGCACTTTACCAATATTCCAAGCATAAACTTGGCTGCTGCTTCACTTCAACTTCTGCACAAATTTCTTATATGGCAACCTTAACACAGACCCAAACAGGGAAGAGAATTTTGGGAGTTTGGGTTTCAGTTCAGCTGATTTGACAAAGTATAAAGCCACAGCAGTCCATCTTTGTCAAACTGACACCAACACGTACATTTTATAGCCATTCATACTTTCCAAAAAATATAATAGGCAAATCATTCTCTGATTTTTTATCCATCTTTGGATGTTGTTCAATACTTTTCTAGTTGGGTCATATTGCCCCTTTGAAAGCCTGTCACTTCAATGCAAAATATGAAGTTAGCTACCATCAAAACTACTTATACTAGATGGGGAAGGGAAAAAAGAATTGGTTCATAGGGTATAAATACATTAATATCAAAATAAGAAAGGAATACTCATAACTGTTACAACCTTCTCTTCTGTAACTGGTCACATGGTTGTAGCTGATATTTATAATTTCCCTTTTCTGCTATGTAATGTATATCCTTTTTGTTTTCACGAAGCACTACTGCCAGTCATTGATCCTTATCTAGTGAGGTAAATGAAATACTCATTCTTGAAGTGTCTGGGCCATTAGCAGTAATACCTGCATTGAGCTGTAGTTTTCTACTGACTTTTATCATAGGACATGGGAGCACTAAATGGTGTTCCAGGTGATGTCTTATATTTCAGACATGCTCCTATCTCATATTGTGATAGAATAAACCTAGTTTCCTCTTGATACTTAGGACTGATCAACCTGCATACTATAGCAGCCCTTTATCAGCTTGTTAATTCACTGGTCTGAAGAGCCCAAAATGACCACGTGGATGTCTCAATTTCTAATTTAATGGAACCACTGCTAAGGCTACTAATGGTACCATTCTACTATTGGGAACTAAGAGCTCTGGACCAAAAAAGCCCAACATTTTGGGACCAAGCAGCAAAAATTTTACTCATTGGATCAGGAAGAGTGAGTAAGAGGAGCCACTCCTGTTTCCACCCCTTGATTTCTAGACTCAAGAGAGAGGGCAATGAGAGAAATAGTCCTATACTTGTTGCTGATATAGAGCATATATAGCTTCCTGAGGATATTAGTCCATTTGTACAAGATACCGAGGACCAACTGGTGGCATAACTGAGTCTTCAAAGAGGCCATTTCCCTGTCCTATCAGGCTATCTTCTACAAGGCAATGGGTAACCATAGTGAGACAAAAGAATTCCATGAGCGTGAGTCCATTCTGCACTTTTCATTTGCTGTTAATGAGCTTTTTGATCAGAAGCAGCATTAAAATTCCATGACAGTAAATAGCATTCTATAATTTCATGGATAGTGATATTGGCAGAAACCTTATGGGCAGAGAAGGAAAATTCATATCCACAGTGCCTATTCCAGTGAGAATAAGTACTGCCCTTCTATGATGTAAGTGACTCAATATAATTGACCAAATACAAGGTACCTGTCTAATCCCTCGGGGAAATGATACCGTAAGGATTTATTATAGGGATATCGCCTTATGCCACTGTGGAAGGTAGTTAACCGTCTGTGTAAGACTGTTGCTCTACATTTGATGCTGGGCTTAAGGTTCTCAGAGAAGACTGGAAGAAAAGATGGGTGAGTTGGGGAAAAGAAGGACAACATAGAACCTGAGAGGATGGTCTGGAAGCCATGAGGACAAATTGAAACCTATCTTCCAGCCTCCAATTTCAATGATGCAGATCATTCCCTTGCTACCAAATCTTTCCTCATAGATGTGTCCACATGTCTGACCCTAGATTCAGAGAATTTGAACAAGAAGTTTCAGTGGGATCTGAAGGAGCTCCAGGCTTGGCTGCTGCCCCACACCAAAAAGGTGAACTGGCAGATCTCGACAGTATGCCTAAGCTGTAGTAACACTTGAACATGTGGAAGTCTTCCAAGCATAAATATGGCTACTGCTTCACTTCCACTTTCCAGCTCTTACCTAAATTTCTTCTGTGGCCAACCCTACTCCAGAACCTTGCAGGGTAGTTACAGTTTAGTTAAACTGATATAGTACAAAACCCACACTGGGAGTCAATAAATGTTTAATTGAAAGAGTGAGTAAATGAATGGATGGATGAATGGATTTACAAAATGTCTCAGGTCACTCCTTGGCTCCAATTTTACCATCTTGTTTTAGGTTGGTGGCTCTGCTCGAACTTTTGGTATTCTAATCCAAAAACCAATGATCTTTTGGTACAAGGGAAACAGTCAAAATATAATTTGGGACTAAGGGGAGCTGCCATTATATAAGACAAAGTGTTCTGAAAATGAAGTATGGGGAACAGAGATCTGCTCTCCCAATTGGCTGAGTAACCATAAGAAATAGTTCGATCTCTCTTCACATTTTCTCATCAATAGTATAACAGTTTGGCTAAGTACTTTATATCCCACTTAGTTTTAGTATTCTTTGATCAATTTTTGTCACCTTCAGAGGTAGAATCCCAGACTAGCTAATTTCACATCAGACATTTTTCATCCTAGTTTTTTTTCATTTAGTTTTAAAATGAGAACTTTCCCTTTAGTCATCTATTTAGACAGTAGAGAAAGTTCACATTTCCAACATTCAAAACTGCATGCAGACTGGGCATGTTTGTGTACTATATATGCCTGATAATATGGAGAACATATAATCATAATAGGATCATATAAAAATGATATCTGCTTTACCCAAGTAAAAGATCCAAAAAATTAGAGGGAGAAATTGAATATATGATGGAATTGTTCATAAACACAGCTATTTAATGAATGCAGTTAAATAATACAAAAGAGTTTACTCATATAATTATGTGTATATATTTTAATCATGTCTTATAAAATATTTATATAGTCATCTTCCTTGTTTTACTCTCAAAATACATATGGGAAAGCTTTTAAACTTTTTACATGCAGTTTGACATCATGTCTATCACTGTACTTTGAATCATGTATCTCAATACTACAGACTACATCATCTTCAGGTCCACCTATATTGTCTGGTAAATGGCATTTTTTGAATCTGTGTATGATGCTGTCATTGGAAATAGTATGTTATCTAAAGCATGAGTATATACACATTTTTTTGTTATTATTGTTTGTTTTTAGGCTTTTCTAGAAGGATAGATGTTATATCCTTAAACATCTTATGACTCTATGCTTATATAAGTGATTTTTAAGAGAGTGTCTTACAAAGACAGCCAATTATTAGATTTTTCAAGACAACACACCCAGGAAGAGTTACTGAATTTCCTTGTGTGTCTTGTTTTTCTCTGCCTCCTTCTTATCCTCTCTTCCTTGCTTGCACCCTCACTCTGCTCCTTCCCTTATCATTGTTCTTCCTCCTTTCTCCTTTAGTTGTAACCAATTGTACTGCATCTCTAGGAATCCCCAATAACCTTGACTCAGGTCATTTGATGGTAATGTGACTCCACAAATAATACTTTCCCAAACTTCATAGTCCAAAATTAAAAATTTAGAGTCATCTGTGTTATGACACACCAAGTAAAAATTCACCTATAATTTGCCTCTAATTTAGATAGATATTCAGATTATATTACATTTGGTTTTTATAACATCTTTTAAGGCAGGGACTACCATACTATATTTTAAACATTGTAGAAACTGAAATTGAAGAATTACTTAATTGTTCAAGCTCTGTCTGATCCCCAGGTCCTTTTCATCATTACATCACACTGATATCTATATAAAGATGCTAAGATAAATTTTAACTCTTCTGTTTTCACATTCTTAAATATATAACCTCCATTTTCTTGTTCCATCATCTATATTTTTGAGTTGTAAGTATGATGACAATTCAGTTTGCTGAATTTTGGCTCCTGCTGTTCAGTCCTTAGTGAAGATGGTTCCTACCCTTCTAGTATTTTCAGACTTCTAAGGCACATTCGCAAAACTCTTTCCTTGCTCAGTAAAATGAAAAGCACCTTTGCAAATCAATACCTACAGTCCACCAATTTCCCATGACTTGACATGATCATGATTAAAGTAAGATCTGCACAAATGTGTTTGTACCAAACTGTAAATATATCTGTATATATATACATATTAATCACCTTTGAGTAACTATTTTTAATATATTTATATCTTTCACATGTAAGTAGTCTATATGCATGCTACGAATCCTTTATCTATTAAATATAACTCTGTATTTAACACCTGTATGATGACTATATTTAGCTATATAAGAAATTATTAGTCTAGACAAACATTCAAATTCTTTCTGAAAAAGAAAAATACAGATTTTAGTAATTATGAATTATTTTTGTCAATATAAGTTTACTTTAACATTTGTTTTTGAAAACATTTCAATGTTGATAATTGCTATAATGTAAACAAACACAGAACATTCACATCCAGGATAATTTCTGCTTGTAAAAAAATATTTTAAAATAGTGTTACGGGTTGAACTGTGCTCCCACCTCTCCCCCAATTCATATATTGAAGTCTGAGCCTCCAGGACCTCAGCATGTGACCTCAGTTGGTGATAGCGTCTTTAAAGATATAATTAAATTAATATGAGGCAATTAGGGCATCCTTATAAAAAGGGGAAATTTGGACACAGAGACATATGGAGGGAAGATGACATGAAGACACAAGGAAAAGGCAACCAGCTACAAGAGACGGAGACAGGCCTAGAACAGATACTTCCCTCATAGCTCTCAAAGGATCCAGCTCTACCGACACCTTGACTTGGACTTCCAGCCCCCAGAACTGTGAGACAATAAATTTCTATTATTTAAGGTACCCAGTCTGTGTTACTTTGTTATGGCAGCCTTAGAATACTAATGCAATACCATTGTGAAACATTTGCTTATACACATCCATGTAAGTGGACTTTATTGCCTTTGCTAGAATGTAGATTTTGTTTCATTATTATGATTGTAATACACAGAAATTTTATTATTGATTTATTTCTGCTATAAATATATTTTTCTATGTACCTATTTTCTCTCTACGCCATTCCTTTTAAATGAATTAATATTTTAAAATATCTTTTATGAGATATTTCAAGAATTTCTATAAAAACATCAGGTAAAAATAGTAAGACGAGGCAACTTTAACAAGTTCATTTTATACTGTTCATTGGACATAGTATTTCTACTATTTCCAGTGATGTAAGTTCCATTTTTAGTGGAGTAATTTTGTACTTCAAAAGAAATCACATCTAATTTCTACAGAACGAGTAGGGATTTATTTTTAAGAGACTCCTATGAAAGGAACTACATGAGTGACAATTGCAGAATTGTTAACATTGTGTTGATTAGTAATAGATTTCATTCTTCCAAAGTGTATTCTCTTGCTTGTGGGTAATGCAGAAGAGCTTCTAGAAGAGGAGAGAGGAAAAATTAAAGAACGGAATTTATCAGTCAAAAATAAAATAGCTTTGCTCAGGAATAGGAAACCATGGAGCTTATGAAAGCAATCGAAACTTCAAAACTTTTCAGAGGGAGAATTAGAAATGTATGGATTTTTCAAACCATACCGTCTGCCTAGATTTACCTTCTGATAAATTACAAGTTGCATCTCTGAAATTCAAATATTTAGGGCTTGCTTGAATCCTCTGGCTGACACTTTTTCTAAATATATCCATTAAAACTGAAACAATTTTCTTCACAGATGTGCTTGAAAATTTGAGTACTTGGATGTGGATAATTTGGGGATATTTTTTTCTGGAAAAATAGCACAATCTCAAAATAGTAGAAAATAGCACCTGGATAACAACCTAAAGATTTTTGTTACTTAGTGGAAATTGTTCTCAAATTTTACCTCTTTGTTCTTTTTTGTTCTTCAAGTGTTTGTTTATTTTAGGCCAAGGCATGGCATTATAAACTCTGCAGACTTTAGTAGAACATTTATGCCATGTTTCAAATTGAAAGCAGGCTGTCAGCAGGATAGCACTTGAGTATTTCCCAGGCTACAGGGTGACTCCTGTTTCAGAAGCTGATAATGGGATTAAATTATTCCAGTATTATAGTTTCAAAGATATGTACCAAATATCTCAAGAATTTAAGGATAATTTGTATTTTCTCAGGTTTTGTTTACTTGATGAGTTTTCTACATTAGAAAGAAGGGGGACAATTTGATACCCCATCACTATGAATATAATGGGTCCTTAAAATTCAAGTGAGAACTAATGGAATATTTTCATTGCATTGTAATTTATGTTTGCCATATGTCCTTGGTATCTCTAAGTCCAATATTAGATATGAAAAAGCATCTGTACCTCTCCTTTGGTAAACATTATGATTAAAACTGTGAAGGAGAATGAAAGTTGCATCATTGGGATTAGGGTACCTGGATGATTTAAATAATCATAATGCCTTTATTTTAACTTCTCTAGGTTAGTGAAAGAATGAAATAAATCAAGTTGAAATAAAGAAAATGAAGATGCAGCTTCTAAAACATTGAGAATCTTCACTTCTGTTAAAAACAGTTAAATTTTCAATGATAATGGAGTATTTTTCTTAAATCATATATAGATATATATACATAATTTGTTTTTACTCAAAATTTGGTTTTTACATTTTGTAAGACCCCTTTGAAGTGACTTGTGTGATGCAGCTGGATGGCAAATGCAGGACAGTATTTTTCATGGCTGATTTGACATAGCTTTGCCTTTCCTCATATAAATAATATGTCTTTAAACAGATTCAGCATAATAGTATATGTCTATGCTACTTCGGTCATAAAAATGCATAATAGTATATGTCTGTTCTACTTTGAAGAAGAGCTCTTGTAAGGATTAAATGTTGGACACATGTAACTTTTAGATCAGAGGCTGCCGGTAGTAAAGAAATAATAAATTAAGCAGTTCACTGTAATTCAACAAATATTCATACATTTGGAAATTTAATGCTAAAGTTGAGATTGATAAATGTTAATCACAGTGACACTGTGGAGACTATTCTCAAACATACACGTTCATATTCATAGCTGATGTTAAAGCAAGTCAGGGTGTATCTGCTGCCTAATTTGTGGGATTCATCCTTCATTCCAATGGTGCAGTCTAAGAGCGTCTCTCGGCCTCTGGTATCCATAAAATAACTATATAATCAAAATGGAAAATAAAATAAAAAATGAAAATATATATTATATAATGGGGAAAAAAACAAGTATAATGAAAGTGAAAAATAAGGGAAAATTATCTCAAAAGCAGATGCTTGCATTACATCCTGCCTGCCTGGGCTCCATTCTTTCGACAGTCCACATTGATCCAAATTAGAGTAGCCACTTTCCTGTCCATTTCTACTCGGTTTGACCCTTGCTAATGAACTTGCCAGGGAAGGCTACATACACAGGGGTTTCAGGGAACACTGATTATCAGAGCCCAAATCTAGACCACTAAGTCAGTTTGTAAAGGCCAGCTAGAGCAGGAAAATGGAAATTACTTTCAGATATTACTAATCTGTACCAGACTTGGGTTGTGGGCCCAACAATAAAAGGTTCTGTATTTTATTACTCATCACTTGAGTCACTTGTTCCTCTTGTTCTTTAATTAACTTTTGTTATTTTTTTTTAACTTTTGTTATTTTAAAGAGTGCTTTTGGAATGTTTTCACTTAAGTATAGGAAATGATGATCTTCGTTAACACTTTTAACTTTTTTTGTTGTTGTTCCTTTTCTCCTTAGGGATGCAGATCTGTTCCTGTTAGACACAAGAAAGGCCCAAGCTTTAGATGTGGGTTGGCTTGTCTTCGATATCACTGTGACCAGTAATCATTGGGTAATTAATCCACAGAATAATTTGGGTTTACAACTCTGTGCAGAAACAGGAGATGGTAAGCAATGAACTTCAAATATTTTTTGTAACACTGGTTTTGACACATTGAGAGTTACAGCTTTCTATACAATATAACCAAGATAGAATAGGATGTTTTATACTTACGATATGCAAGATAGCACCTGCCGTAGGGTAGTGCAATATATTAATTAGTTAATTGATTTATAAATGTATTTTCCCAACACATATTTATTTTAAGTCTCTGTAGTAGGGATAGATGGGTAAAGAAGAATTAGATATTGTTTCTGGCTCTCAAGGAGTTCTTAATCTAGTATTGAAGACCTGGACGCAAACAAGTAGCTCTACTGTAATATAATAACTCCAAAAGAAAGTTATATACGAAGTGCTATGGATCTTTGTCTTGATTATGATCATAGTTATACAACTATATGGTTTGAAAGAATTTATAAGCTGTACATTGAAATAAATATTATAGGTAAACGACATCTCAAAATAATTAAAAATAGCAAAGCTATATATATGTGTATTTCTATGGATATATAAATATGTATATAGTGGTGCTAGGGAAACAGGCAAAGGAGCTACTAATGATACAAGGGGAGAAGGGAAGATGCAACTAGAATAAAAGAGGCACAAAGTCCTGCAGAAAATAACATTGTTAGGTCTTTACATATTCCAATATTTGGGCAAAGACAACAGCTCCAGAATCACCTGTTGGGTGAGAGGGTCCATAGGAAATCTTCATTTTGAAGAAGCTCCAGCATTTATTCTTGTGCTCACAAGTATTCACTAAGCACCTGTGTGTAGTGTGCTTGGCTGAATGTTGGAGATAAAAAGGCAGAAATGGCCTCATCAGGCTTTCAGTTGAGTGAGGCTCAGGTAGCGATCACGTAGTAATATTAGTGAATGGGGCGCCTGGGTGGCTCAGTGGGTTAAAGCCTCTGCTTTCGGCTTGGGTCATGATCCCAGGGTCCTGGGATCGAGGCCCGCATCGGGCTCTCTGCTCAGCAGGGAGCCTGCTTCCTCCTCTCTCTCTGCCTGCCTCTCTGCCTCCTTGTGATCTCTCTCCCGCTGTGAAATAAATAAAATCTTTAAAAAAAAAAATAAGTAATATTAGTGAATGGGTGATACTGCTTCCTGAGATGAGCCCAGTGGATTTACAAGTATAGAACTGTGAGTGAGTCTCAACTACAGTCTCAAAGATTAGGAAGATGTGATTTGGGGGAAAAAGTCAGGGGCAGGCATTTCAAACAAATGGAACAGAATTGACAAAAGACTGTGGTGAAGGAGCGCCTGGGTGGCTCAGTGGGTTAAAGCCTCTGCCTTCGGCTCAGGTCATGATCTCTCAGGGTCCTGGGATCTAGCCCCTCATCAGGCTCTCTGCTCAGTGGGAGGCCTACTTCCCCCCCTCTCTCAGCCTGCCTCTCTTCTTACTTGTGATCTCTCTCTTTCTTTCATTAAAAAAAAAAAAAAAAAAAAAAGACTGTGGTGAAAGGGATCTTTGCATATTCCAGCAGGAGTCCAGGGAAGCCAAAACCAGTTTATTCAGAGCCTCGCTGTCCTTTGATCACTCAAAGAGTCCAAACATTTTAAATCCAAATCTGGACTTTTAAGTCATTTAAAATTATATTTCTCATGATAAGAGGATAGAACATAATTTATTTAATGATTTGTGAGTACTTTTTACATATTTAGAAGTAGACCAAGCGGGCTTACATTGTGCCCTTGCACCACATCCTGCGAATGTGAGGGCCAGGCCCAGGGAGGGTAGTTTATAAAGGGATTAGAGGGAGTGCCTTATTTAAGCTTTACTGCCTTTATTTTTCTGCAGGCTCAGGCAATAGACACATTAGCCCTAGAGTTTGCCTTACTCAGTCCTCAGCTGTATTACACTAAAGTCTTGCTTAAAAGATAGAATTAAGTAGAAGTTGGGTCTGACTTTGGTCTCTTGCAAAGGGGTTTATTGCTATAAGCAATAGGACTTCACAGTGGCATTGTTTTACATCTATAACCAGATATAGAGCCTAACAATAATACTACAATCAATGTTGGTACTCCAAGTATTGCATATATGAAAGGAGGTTGACAGATACAAATTAAATTTGTTGTAGAGTTCACGTAGCAAAGGCTTCATGCTTCAGATCTTGATCTAGACAGAGTTCTTCGTGTTACTGACGAGTTTCAGACTTTTTCCCACTAAATCTAGACTTTTCCATAGATTTCAATTACAATGCTGAATTTTAAATTTTTTAATGAACAGTTCAAATATTTTGAATTATAAGCCATTTTCCAATTATGGCATTGAGATTAACATTAAGGATTTTCAGAGTTCAAGTGTTATAAATGTAGACAGAGAAAAGCCCATATTTAAATAATCTTGCAAGAATTCTTACAATGTTAAACTACTGTACATTTATGGTCAGAAATGTGACTGGGAAATCAGTAATGTGGGGGTGACCAGTCATTTCTTCCCTGGTATGTGGCCCAAACAAGAAAAATTAAATTAGTGGTATGTGCTTCTCCTAGTCTTTTCCTTGGGGAGATGCTTGAAATGTCTAACTTGAGCAACTCAAGAGATCTATGAAATATGATCAGCCTTTTCATTCCCTACCCACTCATACCCCACTTGAAAATTCTGAAATTTCTCTCTTTTGTTTTTAATCTCTTCCCAAGAATATTTTATATTTTGGAGCCCCTCCCCCTGATTTATTTCTCTTACATATTAATTTTACCTTAAGTTAATTCGGTATTATTTATGGGGGACTTTGTGTTTGCTTTTGAACCGAAAATGAATATTTCACTTTTTTCAAAGGCTTCCCCATCCTTTATTTGAGTTAGGTTATCTATAGATAACCTATAGATGGGTTTGTTGCTTTTCTTTATCTCTTTAATATTGTCTAATTTGAAAATATCAAAATGGCTAAGTGTGCCCGGCAAGCTGGTTTTGTGCATTTAAGCAATGCTTAAAACAGATTTTCGCCAGAGCTGGAGCATATCTGGCCTTGAGAAATAAAGTGACCCCCCTGGCCTCTTAGTTTTATTAACTGCAACCTCATGGAGAATCTACTTGTGACATTTCTTTATAAATATGGATAACCAGATGCTTTAGCTTATTATTGCTTCATTCATTACTACGGCTGATGTTCTCAACATGATATTGCGATATTGCTGCAAACAGAGCAGGCAAACCATCTTTAATTTGCAATAATGGATTCTGCATCGATTTACTTCTCAGCAAAAGTAATTGGTAGTCATGACTGGATGATACTCAGGAAAGCTTGCTTTCAAATTCATTTGTTGATTATCCACTTATCCATTTGTTTGACATAAAATTATTGAGTACCTATACAGGGAAGGCAACATGTTAAAGGGCAATATAATCTTAGTGACAGACACAGGTAGCTAGTTTTAGAAAAAGTAAAGTACCGTAAATGCTAAAAATAGTGGTATCATCAAGACACTCCAGGGAAATGGAAGAGAGAGGGTTAATTCCAAATGGGACGTTGCTAAAAGGTCTGTGGTTCAGGTAACTCTTAAGCCAGGTCAGTTGAATAAGGTTTTAACAAAATGGAGATGAGAAGAAAGGGAGTTGTGGGAGTATGTGGAGTGGTGGTGAGAACAGGAAGAGAGAATTCATTCCTAGATGACAAAACAATGTGAGTAAATTCAGAGAGTGGCAAACNTGGTGAGAACAGGAAGAGAGAATTCATTCCTAGATGACAAAACAATGTGAGTAAATTCAGAGTGGCAAATAGCATGGTATAGTCTGGAAAAAGTCANAGAGTGGCAAACAGCATGGTATAGTCTGGAAAAAGTCAATAGTTCAGAGTTGGCTAGAATAACATTAATGTCTAAAATATGACTGCAGATGCTATTAGGAAAGTGATTTGGAGACAAATCATGGAGGGAAAATGAAATCTCACTTATGTATAATATATTCTTGTTGCTTGATCACACATCATAAAAGAACCAGACCTGCTGCTTTACTCAATCACAGCAACACCATCGTGATTACATGTTTGAATGAATGTCAGTTTCATGAGGTCATAGGATGTGTATGGCTCCTTCACAGTTGCACCCTCTCTGCTTGGTACAATGCAAGTTGTGGGTAGGTATTAAAAATGCGTCTTGAATGATCACTGAATGAGTTTTTGATTTAAAAGACTTTTGTACGCCACCTGCCAATGAACATGTTACTCCTAGAAGACATTCCTAACTGTAACTTTTGGGTGATGATTAACCAACTGTTTGGTGTAACACAGCGGCAGAATTTTGTACCCAACTGTAGTTAAAACGGTTTCAATCATAAGGTGAGAAAATCAATGATGTATATTATTAAGTTTGGATTATCCTACTCCTGGGGGGAAAAAAAAGGAAAGAGGCTGAAGTAAATATTTTGGAAATCAAAAGATTGCTGAAGTCAAAAGTAGCATGATGATTCTTCAGAGGAACTGTGAAAAATATGTTAGTTTATGAAATAGTCTTTTTAGAAATTTGACAAATGAACTGTTGTGGATTTGGCAGGAGAGTTTAAGGATATTCTATTGATTTTTTTTCATACAGAATAATTCTCCAAACTTCACACGTTTGTTTCAGCAAAATAAAGCAAACATATGAGCAGGCTAACCAGAAAGAAACATTGTTGCTTCTTAACAGTCAAATCTGGAGAATCCAGCCAGACAAGTGGTTGGATCCACTTGTGCAAAATCAGTTTCAGAGTTCTCAAGCATTCTCTCATGGTGGTTAATAAACCTCTGAATAGATAGGAACTCTTTTTTAAAAAAATATTTTATTTATTTATTTGAGAGACAAAGAGCATGAGAGGGGGAGGAATCAGAGGGGGAAGTAGACTCCCAGCTGAGCAGGGGGCCCAATACTGGACTTGATCCTGGGACTCCAGGATCATGGCCTGAACCAAAGGCAATCACTTAACCAACTGAGCCACCCAGGCACCCTAGGTTATTTTTTTTTAATAGCAAATTAGTAGGCTTAAGTCTGTTTTATAATTTATTGTAAGATTTTCAACTCACCAAATTATGAAAAATATATTAATTATCTGACTTATTAGGTCTTTATTAAGATTGTTGATAAATCTATGGTGTCATTATCTTTTATACATACATACACAGTTTATTACACAGATAGCAGTTTAACTGAGCAAATTAAGACTTAGAATTTCCCTCCAAACACTATAATTTCCCACTGTTTGATGCTTTATATAGTTTAAACCTTCCAAGTAAATTAATTCTTTTTTCAAACTTGGGTTTATAGAATAATTTAGAGATGGAAAAACAAAGAGAGTATTTTTGGGTTCATTAGAATGTCTTTTAAAAAATCCTATGTTTTCAGACATTTTAGGTTTGGCAATACTCAGATTGAATTTTGCCAATGACTTTTTTTCTTTTCTATTCAAACCCACTTATACGTCAAAGAAAATTCAATCCGTATGTTTCTGATTCATTTGTATTCAAGTCATCAAAATGTTGTTTTGTCAGAGTATTGTTTAATGTCCAGGAAACATAAAGTTCTTTTTTTAAATAAGACTCTAATATCCATTTTTCTTCGAATGAAGTTGTGGCATAGTCTTCAAGTATATCAAGGTAAAAATTAAGATTTATAGATAGAGATTTCAAAGTTTCACTAAATTTTGTAACCAAATCAAGAAAACAGATTTCAGAGGTACTAAACTTTCAATTTAAATTCCATTGTAATTGATACTTAGATATAAGATAAAGAAATTTATTGTTATCGCTACAGGTAGCAGAATGTAAAGTTTTAATTCTTATTTTTTTATTTTTAATTTAAATAAGGAAGATAAATAAAGAGAATAAGTAGCTCCATTCTGGAAATACACATTCTAAGAAGAAATCATTAGGAAAACTAGATTCAAATCTTGGCTTTGACAAGGTAACTCATATTTTATCCATAGCATTAATAAAATCAGTGTAACAATAATTACTTCCAAGGACAGTGTGAGGCTGTATTAGGTAATAGTACCTGGCACATGGTAAGATAGGAATAAAAGGTCTTTATGCTGCATATCAGGATGAGATAATGCATAGAGACTTTGCACTTATTCCAGGGGGCATTCATTTAACTTAGGATCGAGTTTTTCTTTTTTCTTTTCTCTTCTTTTCTTTTCTTTTCTTTTCTTTTCTTTTCTTTTCTTTTCTTTTCTTTTCTTTTCTTTCTTTCTTTTTGACTAAGGAGGTTGTATAGATGATTAGGTGATTTAAGGGAGTTTTAGGTAAATTTACAAATGTTAGTCCACTAGAAAAAGCAAGATTTTTGATATTCTTAAAATTTGAGTTGGCAGCACAGTGTATGGACATCTATCTTATTAGGTTCATGTCTAAGAACTTTAGCTACTAAAGTGATTATTGGTAGGAAACTTTTAAATATATTCCAGTCTGGGATATGAAGTCAATAGAAGTGAGCACTCAGAGATATGTATCACGACTGGTTGATTGCTTGGATTGGTTAGATATTCATAGGTACCAGAGATTATCAAATTATTAGTACTTAATGTAGTACCTTTCTCGAGTCCCAATCATCTTATTCTGAGAAAATATAGATATTTGGGGGATAACTAATTGTATCAATGAAAATAAAGGAAATAAGCTTTTGTCATATAGGGATAACTGATTAAAGACTAGCCTATATTACCATCAGAAAACATTTCCAGGAGTGCCTGGGGGGCTCAGTCAGTTGAGCATCTGACTCTTGATTTCAGCTCAGGTCATGATCTCAGAGTCCTGAGATCAAGTCTCACCTCCCAGCTCTGTGCTGGGTGCTGAGAATGCTTGAAATCCTCTCTCTCCCACTTCCCCTTTCCCAGAGCCCTTCCCCCCAGCTCGTGCATGCTCTCTCTCTCTCCAAAATAAATAAATATATCTTTAAAAAAAGAAAAGGAAAAAATTTCCAACCCAAAGATGCTTAGTAAAAATGACTACCATTTTGCTTCATAAGCCTATTATCAAGATCGGTTCTTACAAAACATGTAGAATTACAAGCAGTATTTTAATGCTTGTAGAACATGTGCATAAAGAAATATTGGTAGTGTTTTCTAAAGAGTCTTTTCTAAATATGTTATCCTGATATTTATAGCAAATTGCATAAAATCCCCACGATATAAATGCCATTTTCTGTAAGCTAATCAGAAGATGGAAGGTATCTTATGAGTTCACTGGAAGAACATCAGAGAAGATCTTCCCAAAAAGTCAAGGAAACAAACCATTGTCCCATGCTGGTCAGTAGTTGTATTTCCAGACATTGTAAAGGGGCAAAATTAGAGCTTTTTTTTTTCTGCTTGTTCGTACACAAGTGTTTTCTCTGTTCTATTTTAGAAATTACACATATCAGTACTTTTCTAAAAGCACAATTTAATCTTCTGTTATTTTCACCATGATTGTGCAGACTTAAAAAAGAACATTGATTTTAGTTATCAGCACTATTAGATTGAAAGTGGGTATTTTTGAACTTTTATTACCCAGGGCTCTAACTTGTGGGTTTTTTGTTGTTGTTCACTGCTGGAAATTGACAGCTGCTCCATCTACATTAATAATAAGGAATGGAATTAGTCATTTTTTCTACAGCCTTGAGGTATGTACTAATCGCTAATTTTCCTTACTAGGTGCAGAATAATTTAACATATCGATCAAAATTATCTTCAAAATTACAGTATCCTGCAATTTCTTTTAAATATGCTGTGTTAAAAAATTGGATTTTTCTAAAATTTCATGACATCTTTTGAATTACAGAATATATATTCCTTTTTTTGCCTTTCAAACTTTCAATTTTTTAAATTTATATTTAATTAATTAACATATAATGTATTATTAGTTTCAGAGGTGGAGGTCAATGATTTATCAGTCTTATATAACACCCAGTGCTCATTACATCACATGCCCTCCTTAATGTCCATCACCCAGTTACCCCATCCCCTGACCCCTCTCCCCTCTAGCAACCCTCAGTTTGTTTCCTATAGTTGAGAGTCTCTTAGGGTTTGTCTCCTTCTCTGATTTTGTCTTGTTTTATTTTTTCCTCTTTCCCTATGATCCTCTGTTTTGTTTCTTAAATTCCACATATGAGTGAGATCATATGATAATTGTCTTCTTCTGATTGACTTATTTCACTTAGCATAATACCCTCTAGTTCCATCCAGAATATATATTCCTAATTAGAAAAATATATCCCAGTTGTCATGTCACTATATATTAAACAAATAAGGTACTAACTTGAGATTCGTTTACCTTTATGGAATGCGAGCATGTTTATGTGAGACAGATGAAGCATTCTTAATGTAATATCTGCTTAAATTTAATGTCCTGGAAGATGCTTTCTTAAAATGGAAGTATTTGGTTATATAAGTTTGTTGTGTTACCCCTAGGATTCCTAAGACAGTCATTTTTACCTCAGGGGGGAAAATCTCCAAATTAAGCCCCTGTGTTGTCAGATGACTATTTATCTGTGTCAAGGGTCTGATGATCTATGTGGTTAGTTAATCTGAATATCAGCTGACATAGTGCTAATAAGTAGCAGAAGAAATTCAGAGATCAAGGGTGATATTTTTCTTTTTGTCCTGCTGTTTTGACTACAGTTTCCCATTATTTATCTAAGTTCAAAAAGTTGAATTATGTCCACTTATCAGAGGATCTTTTAAACATTTTGAGATTTGATAATTCTCTTCCCTTATCTGAACTTTATCTTATAAAGCAATTAAGTCGCTTTTGTTCATAAAACCATATGGTTCCCTTTTGCTGAATTTATGATGATGACAGTTGGTTTCAAATAAATAAATGAGAGACTCTCCATATCCAAGAAACTGCAAGAATCACATATCTTGCTAAATGTTCTGAAAATAAGAAGGAACGTATACCTCTATGATTTGTTCTAGGTAAATATTAGTATAAATGAAGTAGTTCTTTATGTACTGTTTAATGTTAAAGATAATTAGAGCATACTTGCTTGACTTTTAGATGAATATTTAAGAATAAATTAGGAAGATAGTTGAAGAATAGTTAACTTCAAATACTTACATAAATAAATAAGTAAAATTGAACTTTTACCCCACAGTCCAGAACTTAAATCAATGTGGGAATAAAAAAAAAAAGCAGATTTAGGTACAAGGAAAAAAGTGCCTAATAAATGGCAGTCGATTAATATGGAATTATTTGTACTATGAGGGAATGAGCTACACGTGACTGGAAGAATTCACCATTTATTTGACATTTTTTCTCTAGGAATCACTATATTATATGAAATAATTTTTCAGGTAACTAATTTATGAGCATAAATTTATGCTTAAACCTTATACATATATAAATATTATATTTAGAGATGGTGCAGTGAATAGAAATGTACCATCTTAAAGGAGCTTGGTATTAAATAGTTACACTCAAACCAAAACTCAAGATATCTAAAATTAGTGATGGAGAAACTGGTAAGAGAAGCAAGAAATGTTAGATATCTCATGAACTTTCTTTTGGGGTAAGTGCGTGCATGTGTGTGTGCGTGTGTGTGTGTGTGTGTGTGTGTGTGTGTAAATAGTCATAAACACATTCTCAAGGAGTCATGGGAGGAATCAGATATAAGTTCATAGTTGATAATCTATAATCATTAGTCTCTAGAGTGCTCTTGTGACAGAATTTAGAAGGATTATATATTTTTTTTAATTTCAAGGGCCACAGTAACATTTTTAGTATTGTAACAAAACATAAAACCTAATCTAAATTTTTCTAGAATATTTTCTTTGAAGTGGCTTCTGTTTCTATCATATATGTATAGAATTTCAAAAGCATTAAAACATAACCTAATCTATGGCAGTGTATTAGTTTCTAAAAATCATTCTTTGTGTGAATCAAGCCATGGAGAGATATTTATAAGATGGCTAAAAGAAACAACTACTTTGGTCATTTTATGTGAATGATTCAGAAACATATCCATTGAGAAGAATTTCTGTATCTTTGTGGTAAAAATGACTAGATGTCTACTGAAAATAAATATGACATAGATTTCCCTTGGGGTTTAAAATCAGTATTGTTAATTTTCCAAACCCATGTAAGCTGTGACCTATGGATTTTCCAACTCATGTAATGTCTTAAAGCACATCAGAGAACATAAATCTTTCCTCTAAGCTTTAGATTTTTTCTATTTTCCCACTGCATAAAAATGAGCAAAATCATCAATATGCCTTTCATGGCTAGAATAACTAAACATAAATATTGGAGCACTGGTAAATTTGTGCTTTGTTCAACCCAAGACATTATTAATTCTCTTATTAGTCATGTACAGTCCTCACAAACTATATTTCATGCATTTTCCAACTCAGCTATTTATCAAAATTTACTTTCTGTCTATATAAAATTCTGGGTTTTTTGATACCCTGATTTTTGTAGTGTTTTTTACTGACATCAGTTATTCTTCCATGCTAATATTTCATATTTTTTAGTTCTTTATGATTAATCTAAGTTTTACTTCCTAGATACATCTTTAGTTCATTCTAAATAAATATTCGAACCATGTGTTTGCTGTGATGGTCAATTGAAATAATATTAATAACTAATGGAAACTAACATTTACTGAGAACTTACTGAATGCCAGGCATTTTGCTAGCTCTTTAAATGGAATGTCTACTTTATCTCCTCGATTATCCTATTTTGTGCATGAGGAAATTCAGCCTTAGAAAGTTCAAGAGTTTTGCCCATGAATCTAATGATGGTTTATTTTCAGAGTCAGCTCTAATATACTACAACGCTCACAAATTACATGAATTTTGTACAAATTCCAAACTAGAAAGATAAATGTATTTTTAGAATTTCCAAATAAAAAAATGCTGTTAATAATGATCATTATGCGACAAAATTGAACTCTGTGTTGGATATGTTGGGAATTACTTTTGGGTTTTTGTATTTTCTGTCTGGAATTGAATTGTGATCTGGCCTACAAAAGGTAACAGCATTTTAATCGTATTGTTTCCTAAGTCTAACTACTTCAGCATTTCTTTCAACCCCTTACACAATTATAGTTAATTTGATAAATTCATAAATTGAAAAGAAGGTCACTTATCCTCTGTCAGTGACTCACTTCAACATATAATTAAATGAGCCAAATTTAATTTCTTTATTTTGAATTTAATAATGAACATCCCTTTCCCTTGCCTACAATGTCTCTCCCTAATGTATTTTGATAGGTTCTCCTCCCACTGTCTCTCCAATCCATATTCCCCATCATGGAATCCTCATATCTATCTCCCTCACCACCCTTTTTAAGTGCCAACCGGTGCTCAGGTTTGTGGTTGACCAGGGTACAGCAAAGTCTCCCTGAGGCCAGTCAAGCGTGTAGTTTCCAAATTTTATTAATTTATTATTTTATAAAAAAGTCAGTGTGAAATCCTGTCTCCCATTTCACATTCCCACTTTCCAGCATCAAAGCTGACAGTGAGTTGGTATTGTTTCAACCCTAAAGAGATCTTGGACTACCTAGATTGTATTTTGAGACCAACACATTGGGGCTATTCTTTCCTAAAAAATTTGAAAAAAAAAATCCTCTGACAATGAAACATGTTTTTTAATTGTTCGTCATGTTTGGTTTTGTTTTTTTTCCCTATAAGCAGAGCTTAATTGGGTGAACAGCTTTTCTAAAAACCTTGTATTTTGATGAAAATGATTAGAATGTAATTTATAGATCTTTTCATTCTGCTGGAAATGAAGAATCATGATTCTGTTATCTTTTAAAATATTTATGTCTTTTTTGATATCTATATTTTTTTCTCTGATCAGTTCCCTGAACGGGCCTCTTGTAGCCTAATTTAGTCTTATATAGTGATTTGTAGAGAGAAAATAATTGTCTTTTATAAATAGCTGTTGATTATGGAATATATTCAGTAATAAATGGAACCATGTCCATTACACATATATAATGTTTGAAAACTAGGTTTTAGTGGCAGTTTTCTTTGTTTTAATTTATAGTATGTATATATTTCAATGAGAGACACATGGTAAACATAATCTGCTTATCCAAATTTTAACATTGTAGCTCAAAAACATACGTGAAAAAGAGTTTTGAAATCAATGATTTAAAGTAAGCAGAGACAAACAGGAGTTAGTTAGTCTTGCTTCATTATCTGGTGAAAGATATATTTTACCATTTTTTAGATTTCCCTTAATGAAAAGGGATATGGAAGTGTTTGGCTACATCTGTATTTCTGTTTTTGATTTTCTCTAATTCAGAACAGTAACCATGGATCACCAATCTTGCCAAACAAATGCCAATGTCAGGAACATATGCCAGTTTTTGTTGTTTGCTATATTCCCGATTCTAGACTCTAATTCTGGTTTAACTAATGATCTGAGGGGTAAATATTTTCATGGTAATATTGATTTAGGGCCATGAAGAATATGAGAGTCTCCTTATTCTCACCATACACTAGAGTTAACTCTGTCTTTCCCATTGTTCTTTCCATTTTGAGTTTAACTTATTGCTGATCCGTATTTCTTAAAGACATATGAGAAAATAACAGCAGGGTTTTGCATCATGAGCAGAGAACACAATGGGAAGAAAAGAGAAGCTTCAGTCGCTATAAGGCATGTGCAGTCACTGTATTCTGTGCTGCTGAGAATTCAACTTTGGCACACCTGGCGTGAGCTCATGTGCGAGAGAGGAAAACCAAAAGAGACACAAAAGCATACGACAACCAGGGCCCATAGTTATGTCACAAGAAGTGATCAAAATTTTAGTGTAGAAGAAAATGCTTTGAGAGGGAAATCACATATTCCAGCTCCTTAAAAATGCATGCTAATTTCTCTATAGTGTGACAAGTTTCGATTTAAATGGAATAGAAACTGAGGACATCACCTGCCCTTCCATGGCTGGCAAGGCGTATTGAGTCATTTTCTTTCTTACTAAGGAAAGTCTGACCTTGAACTTAACAAAAGCAGCAGCTAAAACACGGTTCTTCCAGACACCATGTGTGTATTACTGACAGATCTGAGATGGATGGTTTTCTTCCAGTCTTCGCAAGGTGGAAAGCAGAGACTCAAGACAAAGCAAACAGCCCCAACCAATCTTTAACAAAGGGGAACATTATGTACTTAAAGGAATAGCATACACTTTAGGGTTCACCGTGCTGAGTTAAAAATCTGATCCTTCTCTGAGTCTTATTTTATTCATTTTTAAATGTAACCCTTGTCTTATTGGTCAGAGGAAATATGAGGCGTATGAATCAACTTCAATAGATGGCAGCTGTTTTGCTGTTACAAGTACTGAATGAGCTAAGCTTCTCAATTCCCAATTTTCTTGATCCTTTGGGAGGGCATTCCTATTACTACTGTTGGGTACCAGTTATATTTTTATGTGGAGGTATTTACATTATTTCTCTCTGAAGTATGATAGAAATATGAAAAATCTACTTAGGCTAGGAAATCAGATGCTGCTGCTGAGGGTGACCAAAAGGTATCACTCTTGGAATCCAGCTGTTAATTTGTATGCAGACAGCTTGGAAGGATGCTTTTGCTCTGGGGAACATTGTGGCATCATGGTGGTGTGACTGGTCCTTTATGTGAGGCAGGCCAGTTTATATTCTTACCAGAGCCAGAGACATGAGAACCTGGTGAAGAGAAGTTCTGCTTTTTTTTCACTCAAATGTATGTTTTGTGATCCAACCTTCTTATGAGAAGGGAAGAATTAAATCCCAAATGTCCTAACTCTTTCCCCCACCACCAAAAGTAGACACTGATCATGGCATATGTATTAGGTATTTCAGTATCAGCTCTTCACTGCAGATTTTGGAAAATGGTTTTGCACCTTTTATTCTCTTTGCTTTCTTTTATTAGGTGTCAAAATAAAATTCTCTTTTGTTTTGGTGGTATGGACTGTCTAAAGATTCTGGAAGTGACTTGTGATCACTTCACAGGTTCATTTATCAAACTGAAAAGAAAGATCAAACATTTAATGAGCCATGATTTTCTGTATGATAACAATTCTTTTGAATCATATATCATATAAGCTGGTAAAAAAGAATGTTTCCTTTTAGACACTCATCAGTTTCCTAAGTAACTTCGTTAAGTTCATTTCAAAGACCACTTTCACCTCCTAGAGATAAAATGAAGTGTGAAATTAATTTCACTGCTATCAAGCAAACTAAAACGAGTTTGAATTCTAAAAGCTCTTTTCATTGATATCTTAACACATCAAAAAAGTTTTTAAAGACTTTTGGATCGATGTCTGCTGAAACTCTGCCTTCTTAGAGTTTTACTTAAATCTATGATTTTAAAGGAAAGACGTGTGTGTGTGTGTGCGCGCGCGTGCACTTTTTTATTTTTAAAAGTCACATAATAACTGGAAAAAATGCTAAAAATAATTCACTCTTTTCATGGTTTTGTGAAAAGAATGTTTCTGCTTTCTTAAAATAAATGAGGACTGTAAGACCAACTGCTAACCAATCTTTTGGGAGCATGTGACAGATGATGTCTGTAAAGCTTGTAGGGTCTCAGGGGAAAGGCGGTATATATAAAGCAAAGAGCTATTAAAAAGTAAGTGCTTATGTGAAGGTAAACTGCAGTTCCTAGTTTGAGATTCATATTTCCACCAGCTGAAAATAAGGCCTGAGTCAGAGACATTTGTTGGGCTCGTCAGACCTGAGACAGGGAGCCTCCTCATCTTAGAATGATGTCCCATGGAGGAGACCGATCGTTTCCATCACCTCAGTTCCACTCTTGGTGCAATAAAACACTTGAGTGCTCTGGACAGCTTCCACAGCTAGGCACAAACCTGGCCCTGATCCTTTATGGTTCTTGGTCTTTCTTTCCCTAGGCCCTCCTTCCTGGAGTCTCATGAGCTGCAGTTCTCAAGTTTTTGCATCCCCTTCCCCCCCAGCCATCACGCCTTGACTCATTGTGCCAATGTTTCTGACCAATCTATTTTTTCTTCTAATCCCCACCACTTTCTCAAACTGTGGGGCATTACAGTGCCTTTAACAAAATGTTTAGAAAAAATTTCAAGTCTTTAAAAGTTTTTTTTCTTTTTCTTTTTCTTTTTTAAGAAAGGGAGAGGGGGAGGGAGGAGGAACAGAGGAAGAGGAAGAGAGAGAACCTTAAGCAGGCTCCATGCCCAGCCTAGAGCCTGATGCGGGGCTTGATCTCACAACCCTGATGTCATGATGACCTGAGCCGAAACAAGTCGGAAGCTTAACTGACTGAGCCATCCAGGAGCCCCCCCCAAATTTCAACTCTTTAAAAAATATCTTCCTCCTTTAAACTTCTTTAACCTTCACTCATCCCAGTCATGGAGGAAAATGGAATTCTTCTATTGCTGGTTTACTAGGAATTGTAACTGCATTTCTTGTCTACATATAATTCTCAACTCCTAGTTTATGTCACTCTGTCAGGATATGGTTCCCAATTGCCCTCAGTGCATTTCAGACCTCTGATGTGTCTTTTTACTATCAGCCACAGAGTCCTATTATATTCACATATATTATGACATTTGTCCTTTCTTTTGTTTTGCACAGATTTTCATAATGAATGTATAATTATAAATATATAATATTTAATATAAAGCAGTTATTTTTAATTTACTCTTTTACATGTCAGTATAAAAGAGAATTGAGACATCTAGCAAAGGCATTGCATGAAGAGCCCAGCTTGTTAAACAGAGTCCCAGAATTACTTTGAAGAATCAAAGATCTTACTACCTTGCATTCATTGTAAAATTCAAAAGCTTTTCCAGAAACCTCTCAACTATGAGTTTTCAGTATCACTGAAGTGGTTTATAATCCCAGCTCTTCCTTGCTTTTGTTTGAGATCGTAAGCAGTGGAAACCATCTTGAAGATATGATGGTTTTGAGCACAAACATAAAATTCTGTTTGTGATACTTCAAATCTATGTGCTTATATCTGGCAATATGCCAGTATTTTTACTATAAAACTAGAAACTATGGAAATGTTATCAAATTATAACAGAGTTGAAATTTAGAGCTAGATTACAACATCCTTAATTTAAGTTAATTTGAGTTAAAATGTATATGGAATTTAAATAGACGAAATTTTGTCTTCCCTACATTCCTTAAAATCTGATATAAAGATGATTTAGTCTGTATGCTGGGTAGAGAATTCTGCACATTTTAAATCATCTGTTTCTAAAAAGGGTAAAATTCCAGTATAATTTAGAGTCACAGAAACTATAATTTAAGAGCACCAGAATCAAATTTAATCACAGATTGAAAATAAATGCAGATCAGAAGAATGTGGATTGGAAACAATGCACTGGTTTGTCTTCTATGAAATAGTCCATAAAAGATGCTGCAAGAGTCTTTTTCAAAATGAAGGAAAGGTAATTTAGGCACAAGTTCCATCCCAGGTGTTTTGGGTTAAGCAGTCAATTACTGTGGGTTTATAGGAGAAAAAAACCAAACTGGAATTTATGCAAACATCTTAGAGCGATATCAACGTTTAGACTGATAAATCCTCAAATGAATGTTTTTCAAACTGTGTATTCTGCAGGGAAACTAAATGCTCATATTTGGAACCACTTATCCTTATAGTATCAACAGGCCTCCAAAGAGCTGTTTTATGTCAGAGCCTCCTTTAAAAACCCTCTTTTTAAAGAAATAAACATTTCGAAAGTCACATTTTCCAAAAAGAATGGTCTGAAATGCAAAACCGGTAGGTTTGGGATAGATCTTTTGTTTGCCACTCTACCTTCTCAATGGCTGTAAATTTCAAATAGTTGTGCCCCTAGGCACATGTGAATACAATATCCTGACCCCCTTGCTTATACAAAGGCAGGAGGGTCAGAGTGGCAGGTCTGGAAGTCTCCAATCTCCAGCTTCAGTTATGGCAAAACTGAGCAAGTTAGAGCCCCAGCCTCAGATATTTCCCACTTGATTTTTGTGTGAAAAGTATAATCATTTCTTCGGAAGACATCATCCTAAGGCCATATTTACTCATTCTGTAGTTACTGAAGGTGAGAAATAATATACCCATATATTTGCTGCTCAAATTGTTTCTTTTCCCTGGGGCATTGTTCTGAATTTATACTTTCTGGGTTCACCTTTTTCTTAGGATGCATTCTTTTTTTTTTTTTTAATTTTACTTATTTATTTGACACAGAGAGAGAGATCACAAGTAGGCAGAGAGGCAGGCAGAGAAAGAGGGGGAAGCAGGCTTCCCGCCGAGCAGAGAGCCCGATGCAGGGCTCGATCCTAGGATCCTGAGATCATGATCCAAGCCGAAGACAGAGGCTTAATCCACTGAGCCACCCAGGTGCCCCCTTAGGATGCATTCTTTCCTGTGATGTTCTGTGCTCTGTGCTTGGTGAACTAAACCTAGCAATGTCCCAGCTATGCCTAGGCATGTCTAAATTCTACGGGGATGAAGCCTGGGCCCAAGCTCATCGCCCTTCTATTTAATATTCTTTTCATTTCTCGACTCCATTTCCATTTTCATCATAGATTCAATCTTGAATCCTTATATAACTATAGGTTTTAATTAGAAATCAAATGTAAGGATCACCTTTGAAAAAGAAAACCATGGTGATACACACCTACCTATAATTTTCCTAAATCGAAATGTTTTAGATCAGGCTTCTTGATACATTTGCAATTTCTAAAGCATGTTGTATATTTAATAATAAAATTCAACATATTCGAATCAATTTTTTAAAAGTCTCACTGTTTTCAATACATGCAATATAGTCTTCCTACTAACAGTTATAGCAAAAACAACTGCTCAGCCATTCAAAGGCTTAGTCCACATAATCAGTACAGGTATATTGTGTCTGAAGGAGCAGGTCAATTAGTTCATGTTCTATTGGTGGAGCTCAAGACCAAGAATAACTGAGCAAGCACTAACTTATGGAATCTTAATAGTCACCTCATTGCTGAAGTAAAAAGGAAACCAAAAGGAAACTTAATAATATCAAAAGTTATTTTAAAGGGAGTTCACGTTAGTTTGAAGACTACTTCGCTTCACACACAATATCCACCTTTGTAAAGCCCAAGAAACCCATATTTGTAACATACACACATCTTTACAGTTTTCAGAACATAACTCTTTTAGAGCAGTATTATTTCTCCACAGATAAAAATTACAATATTGAAAGCCCTTAGAATGATAGTAAAAGAAACTCTCTTGCAAACCCAAAGAAACTTGGAACTTTGCGTTAAGTGCTTATTTAACTATAAAAGGGGCAGTGTGTGTTGTAATGGATGGAAAACCGATTTTGCCTCTATTCCATTTGCGAATATCTTGTGGCAACCTATTTTAGTATTAGAGAGATCATATATTAAAAATGATTTCTGCAGTCATCGATGTACACAAGTAAAAATTTAGTTCCTGTTAAATTAACACTTCATTAAAAAATCAAAATAAAAGCTCAACAAATACATTTTATGTTGTACTCTGAGAGAGAAAAAAAATTTTTTTGAAGAACAGATCGCCAGTTATTCTATTCCATAACAGTCAAGTTTCTCAGTTCTTTTTTTTTTTTTTCTTTCGCTGAGCTCTCTGTCACTGGAAACATCTTAAACCAATTTCAAGTGCTACACCTGAATAAACATGTTGTAAAAGTGTTTATGTATTGAAGTGGGTCAGTTCAAGGTATGGTATTTGGCTGGAACTTCTAATTTCTCTTTTTACAGCAAAAGGGCTGCCAGAAGGAGGAAGTCTGAGCTGAATTAATACATTTGTTACAGTGGAAGTAAAATGGGAACTGCTCTGACCACAAATCAAACTGCCTCTTTCATTTATGCCAGTGATAGAGTTTTTCTAAGAAATATAGACTCTGGCAGAGAGCCACTGTAAGTTTGCATTTAAAAGAGAAACCTATATGCTTATTTGTTTAAGGTTTACTGCCTTGATTATTTGGAAGTTCTTTCTTCGGTAGGACTGAATGCAGTGGCATTTGTCAGGCTGATCCCGTTTTAATAATTATGGGAACAGACCGAGTTTTCCCGATACATTGTAGAACAATTGATGAGGCCACGGATGCTGCTTGGATCAGCGCACACGGTTCTTTTTTTCTTTTTTTAACCAATACCTCCACATTTAAAGGACCTCTGTGTCCCTCGCAACAGCTGCACAGCCTCACATGACACGGTCTCATTTTCTGACGGTAGAAGGTCTCTGCACAATACAAGTATACACAAAAGTGTTTATGCTGCCAAAATAAATTCTGTTAAGAGCAAGAGTTTATTTGCTAAAATGCCATTGATGCCGTTTCAAGGACTTGTTTTCCTTTTCTTTCTTCTAAGGTGGGTCAGGTCTTATAATGGACTGAGGTTACTCCACAGTCTTTACTGAATAAATATTTTAAGAAAACATGCACGTCTCTCAGGGGGCAAGGCAGAGTCAATCATGCACATATTTCAAACCACATTATATATGACTTTTAAAAGATTGGTAACTTCTGTATCTAAAGTAGAAACTTTGCATGAGTTTTTAGTAATTCTCAACTAAATTTACAACCTAAGGTTAAATAGTTCATCCACCTTGGGTGATTCTCATGGAATTAGATATCAGCCAATGAGGTGTGTGTATCTATCTATCTATCTATCTATCTATCTATCTATCTATCTATATATAGAGAGAAATAGAGATAGATATCTAAATACATATATATATATGTCAGTGATTTTTTTAAAAAATTAGAAGAGGATAACAAGAGTGAATTATATGAAGGGGGAAATAGTAATACTTAACTCCTAGAGTATTTGTAGAATCGAGTTAAATATTGCATGGAAAACAGAAAAATACCTAGCACATACATAGCAAGTGCTCCAAATACCTTTGGCATTATTGTAAGTATTATTATTACTACCCAATGGGAGAGGTTCTTTATCAACACCTACTTCTAGTCTCTAGGACGCCTTGACCTCTAACGCATTCCCGTACAAGCTCTTGTTGCAATCATTCTCTGATACACAACCACACCAACAGGGTCCGAAGGGTCTGGGATGCAGACTGGTTTAGAGACAGAAGTGAGTCTCCAAACTCACCTGGGAGTTTTCTTTCTTAGAGTCTCCAGGGTTGGTTAACAAGTTTTGAAATCCCTTCAATAAACATTCAGGTGTGTCCAAAACTCAGGGAGTGAAATTGCCCTGATTACTTCAGAATACTTTGTGTTGAGAAAGAACTAGAATTTAAAGCAAAACTCCATCTCCAGCAGGGCTTCTAGAATGACCTGTGAAGAGCTTTAAGTAGAGCACAGCTTTGTAAAGTTTGCTGGGCACAGGCCAGAGGTGAAGGGGGAAGGCTCTCAGCACTAATTAACACTTGAAAGGCTTGAAAAAGCTGGAGAAAGTAGAAACATCCAGGCAGCCATTCAGCTTTTATCACTTGGAGGAAAATTATAGGGCATTTAATGCAGAAGAGCCCATAGCTAATATTTTTGAAATTGTTATTTAATGTGGACATTTCCAGGCTAATGGTAGTCAAGCCTTTTCATTTAAAATATTGCTGACTTCCAGGTTTGAGAAGGATCAGTTAGTGAAGGCAGCCCGAGGGCATTCTGTGGTGAAGAATGATGCAAAATGTAAGACTGAGCATGGATAATTGTCTGTACCGGCAAACTTTCCATGTTTATAAAAATCTTTGGCTTGCAAGGAAAACATTCTTGATAATGTTTTCGAAAGTAATGTTCCCTGTTCAAAGCACCCTCAGACTTCATTCACGTCAGGTAAACCCTCTTTTTCTTTCTTGTAAACCAAGTGCTTGTGCTTTCTGTTCCAGGACGTAGTATCAATGTAAAATCCGCGGGTCTTGTGGGAAGACATGGGCCTCAGTCCAAACAACCATTCATGGTGGCCTTCTTCAAGGCAAGCGAGGTACTTCTTCGATCCGTTAGAGCAGCTAACAAACGGAAAAATCAAAACCGCAATAAATCCAGTTCTCATCAGGACTCCTCCAGAATGTCCAATGTTGGAGGTAAGATAAAGCCAGAGCAACGGTTGTGCACAGAGAGTTATGGGGTCGTATGTTGCAAATCAAGTAGCCACGGTAAATCTACCCTCTGGATAGACCTTCGTTTGGTCTATTAAATCATCCGGCAATGTTTTCAGCATCCTCAGAATGTTTCATCAGTGAATCACTCAGTAATTCATTTCAAAATAAGTATGACTTGCCTTTGTATGTTGAAGTTCAAATGTATGTTCAGTTCAAATTAAAATCGAGCTGGCAGTAATAAAATTATGAAATGGCTACGTCAACAAGTTCTAGACAAAACTCAACTACACAACTTGCTGAGTTGACTTTCCCGGGGCCTCTCAGACGTGGATGGGCAACCAGGTAAACTCAACATAAAAAGATTTCTTTAGTACTTAAGACAACACATGTGAAACAGGCAGTTTCCATTCTCTCTGACAATAAAAGCAGCAGAGATTATAGGGAAATTGAGGTAATATTTACATTTCCATTAATTATTTGGAAGACCATTATCTAGAAAATCTGCTGTGTGTATATAAGCACACACATATGTATAAAACCTAGTAAAAAAATATTAAAGATGCACAATGATCCCGACGTTCTTGCAGTTTAATCCATCAAGTGATAGAAAAGGAGCTAAAAGTACAGTCGATCTGAATGAATCTAACTGCCAAAATCTGAAGTTACTGAATCATTTTATTTATATCAGTAAGTACCTTGTTTAGTCCAGGCTACAAAGAGACTTTCATAAGCTGTTTTTAGATGAAAATGATGGCTATTTTATTCCAAGAAATGTTCTTTATCTCTAAAAAATAAATCTGTTTGAAGGGGAAAATTTATCCTACAGCATCCCAAGTTAGTACAATATGTTTGTTCATTTGAAAAATATGTGTTCTATGTTAATGGCCACCATATGCAGTGTACTTGCCAGGCCCAGTGGATGAGCTGGTGAACAAAACAGACATGATCCCTGCATATGCTACTCAAGCAAATTAGAATGCTTTACTCTTCCAAAAATACACATTCAGACAATATTTGACATTATTCCTGAAATCTTCATTTTTCCCCCCAGTCACTTGAAACTGACAAATCATACTATAATTTTTTATTATTCAAATGTGTATGAGTGTTAGGTAAGAACGATTATAAATATAATCTGGAAGATATATGTATATCCATCCCTGGGAGATATATATAATGCACCTGGGACTCTCAAAAAAACCACTAAACTGGAATTCATTGGAATCATCCTAAAATATGGGCACCAGGGCAATCATGTTAGATAGAGGTCTATTTGATGTATTTAGTAACAGAAATGGGGAAGATTTCTATATGAAATTACATTATACTGAATTACTTGCTATATATAATGCTTTAAAGTAGTTTTCCCCAACAAATAAGTTTAACCATATTTTTCACTTGAAAGTAAAACATGATATTAGTGCCTTGTTACAAAGTTATTTTATAAAGATCTTCACAAGGTATTTAGTTTGGCAAAAATTATAATTGCTTAGTATGAAAGATGGAGAAAAATAACTTTCTAAGACCTTTTCTTCCTTGTAAATACTAGCCTGTCAAAGTTGTATATTTTTCTTTTCATGTAGAATGGTTCTGAAATTGGTTGAAATGTTTTTAATTTGATGTAGCAGACTGCATTAAGAAAAAGGTTTGTTAAACCGTGAATAGAATAGTGAATAATTTTGAGGAAATTACAAAGGGAAAGTGTAAGTCGCATACTTATTATTAGAGCTCATAAGGACTGTGGCGGAGGCCTTCCAGAGACTGAAAGCATCAAAGTCCTTTTCGCTATTGGTGAACTCTATTTATCTTCTCTTTCTGACCACAAGTAACAAATGTACTTCTATAACTAGAGATGAATAAAACACATGGGGCAGAAATCATGTAACTTTTCACCAGTTTCCTAACACCATTTAGAGTACAAAATTATTCTAATATAGACCAATATTTTCTTTTTAAAAAGTTTGTCATTGGCAGCCATTTCTGTGAAATAGGTGGTAGATAGTTTTGGAGCATGTTCATATTTTGATAATAAGAAAGAAAGTAGCTGGTTTGTGTCTATGAGACGTAACCTTTCAATAGGTAGTAATCAAGCAGACAGGAAAAAGTCTCCTAGGATTTGGCCTAACAGACAGGGGTTTAAGGAAAGGGAATGCTAATATAAACACAAAATTTGATACTTAGGAAACTTGAAATGCCAGTGAAATTTTAAAATTATTCAAATATAAATAATAAATGCTGTAATAGTACTAGGCCTTTACAATAAAATACTGTTTGAAGACTACATGGCTAAGAGAGAAGCCAATGGGGGGTGGGGGGGGGGCGGGAAGAGGGCTGTATTAGATGTTTGCCTGATTGTATTTTTTTCTGCAAAGCATGTGACAAATGTCAAAAGTCTCAGTTCAGGAGAATTAAAATCCAGGTCATTCTTGCTTTCTTTACCCAATTTCTTTCCTATTTCAAAGAGTCTTGCCTTCCAACTTCTCAAAGACCCTTTGTTTTTCTATATTCCTATGGAAAACTTAGAACAATGTCTAGCACAAAATAGGAACCTGTTAAATAAATTAATATGTCTGCTGAATGGAAAAAACTAAATTCTTTTTTCAGGTGAATATGAACAGAAACACTGCCCCAGATTTTCTTCAGAAACTGTCCCTCTTTGTTCCTCTTCAGAGTTTTGGCAAGAAGGTTGAGGAAACACACTGTGTGAGATTGTGCCTTTTTCATGAGGAGGCAGCACAGTGGATGTTTATTTGAATTTGGGTGTGGAGGAAAGGAAATGGAGGTAATAGCTAATTTTTTAGTTAGTTTAAAAAGGCTTTAGGTACCAGGTTGATAAGGTCTGAGAGAATCTACTGAGAGCAAGATGCTCTTCTAAGGTCTATATGAGTGCTGAAAAGAATCGAGTATTAAGAATTTGGAAGAATCAATAAGACAAATGGCAAGTCCTGGTTCTCTGTAGAACTGCTCGCAAAGATTGCTGATTATGTGCTGGATACTAGGGATTGTTGAAAGTGAACCCAATCCTTAGTGGCCCTACCTGAATCCATGATGATTTCTTAGGCCGAGTCCTTTAGAGAGTCATTAAAATGGAAACATTCTCTACTTACTCTCAACTCTGATAGGTAGTGTCTTTTGCCTAATATATACAACATAAACTCATGCCTCTTGGACAAACAGATGTTAATCAAAATCAGAAAGAACAATTAATTACAACTATTTCTTTAGAATGTTTTGTATCATATAATTCATATATATTTTCATTACTTAAAGAGAATCAAATAATCAATAAAACTAAAGTTCTCTCTTGAACACCTAAATCCTTTTGTGATAGGCTACTTCGATACACGTATATCAACATGGTACCTATACTTGCGAGTCTTTTCCTCCACATATGGAGAATATATTTTATTATGTGTGTTTAATTACATAAATGATATATTGTATTATTTTTAAGGACTATTTTTTAGAGCAATTTTAGGTTTTTGACAAAATTGAGAGGAAGGTACAAAGATTTCCTATATACTCCCATCCTACAATGCTTAGCCTTCCTCATTATCAACATTACTCATGAGAATGGTGCTTTCTTACAGAGAATGAATCACAAGGATGAATCTATATAATTGTCCAAAGTTCATAGTTTACATTGGGGTTCGCTCTTGGTGTCATTATTCTGTGGGTTTGGACAAATATTTAATGACATGTAGCCATCCTTGTGGTATCATACAGAGTACTTTCACTGCCCTCAAAATCCTCTTTCCTCTGGCTATTCATCCCTCCATCTCCTTAGCAACCACTGATCTTTTATTGTCCTCATAGTTTTGACTTTTCCAGAATATAATAGAGTTGGTTTTATGGATTTTTTTTAAACAATATGTCTCAGCCATCTTTCAAATTGAGTGACCTCATTCTTTTTAACTGTTGCAATATAGTCAACAGTGCTTGTATCTGAGTTTATTTGGTCATGTCACTCTTAAAAGACCATTTCGGTTGTTTCCAAATTGGGGCTCTCAAGATCAAGGCTGCAGTGAAAATCTTATAAGGTGGCACATGTGTGAATGTTTCTGATCCACTTGATTTCTATAAAAATTAACATTAAAAACTGTTATTTGTGCCCTGAATCACACAAAAGTTTTGCAAATCCCTCCTAAAACAGCAATTTTGTTGTCTATATTATCTATCTATACATTTATTTACTTATCATCTATTTATCATTTTGTCATTTAATCCCGGGTCCACTACTTAGTATTGGTATAACCTTGGACAACATGTCACCTTTCCCTGCCTCTGTGTCTCCATCTGTAAAGTAAGAAAATTAATAGTATCTGGCCCCTAGGATGACATTATGTGAGTTGTGAAGATTAAATGAATTAATATGTGTAAAGAACTAAGAATAGTGGTGCATGTTTATTTCGTGTTATCCATTATCATTGATACTTCTTAAATGAGTTCACATGGTTTGGTTTTTCAGAACTGGTACATAAAGAGTTCAGACTCTTATATCAGAGAAAAGTAGAACCTCTCTTCCTAAAACGTACCAATACTCTTGGTCACTTGTTGGAATTTCTTGGCCTTTGAGACTTCAGAAGCAAGAAAGATTTTAGAGTTTTTAATTTGGCCAATCTACCTGAACAATTAATTATAGAATATAAAATAAATGTGTCAATAGACATTAATGCATTGTGTTTGTTGCCAAGTCTCTGTCTAGAGAGAGAATCCTTAGAGAGAATATATCTGGGCATGAGTTATTATAAAATAGATTTATTCAATATTAAATAAGCACCCATTGTGTGATATGCACAGTATTAACTATATGCTGATAAAAGATGGATAGCTGAGGATCTTGCTTCTTAAAGAGCACTTCCACAGACAATAGGAAAGACATGAGCATTAGTAATTATTAAGAGGTCAATTCTATTAGAGTAGGTATAGAGTACTGAATAGTAGGAAGAATAGAGCACCTAAGCAGCTCTAGTTATAGCTCCAAAGACTTCATGAAAAACTTAGAAAGAATAGACGTCTTCCAGAAATGGAAGGGTGGGTGAAGCCATTCCGGACTGATGTGCAGATAGAGAGCCATGTACCCATGTTAAATAGCTGGGCATGCAAATTTTGTTGTGTGAGAGGTGTGAGTAAAGCTAGAAAAGTAGGCAGGAAGCAAATTATAAAGACTAAGGTATGCAATTATGCAATAATAAGGAACTATGGTGTCTTTCTGTAGGCAGTTGGAAAAAGGAGTGCTGTAATCAGATATGCATTTTAAAAAAAGCTAAATTTGACCTCAGAGTGAAGGATGAGCTGCCAAGGGAGGAAATTTGAAAGCCCAAATAATGATTAGGACTCTAATCCAACACTCTAAGCAGTGAAGATTATAAACTGGAGAAAGGGGAAATGGAAACCAAAACATGTGGAATAAGACCAGCAGAGGGTGATAAGACAGAACTCTGGATTTGGAGTGTCAAGAATAAGTGGATGGTATAGGGAACAGATATGGATATGAGCTTAGATGAAGCATAGGACTTGACAGTACCATGGGGGGGGGGAACTCAGGAATGGAGCCTCCCATGGAGAACTAGTCCTTTAAGTATAGGCAAGGAGAAAAAGCAATTTCATAAGAGACAAAGACTTAATGGTCAGAAACGGAGGAGGGAGAGCAGGGGTGAACTGTTATCCTAAGACAAAGGTACTGGAAGAGGATGTTGAGGAAGTACGAGGTAATCAAGAGAACAAAGGGCTTCCAACAGGTTATCTAGACTAGAAATGGGTCAGTCAGTGGGCTCTATGGACCAATTTAATGGTAGGACATGAGGGAGAAAGAAAGAAAGTCAAGAAACTTACCAAATGTTCTTATCTGGGCCACTAGATGACAGGTGATCCTGTTAACCAAAGTAGTGAGCATCTAAACAGTGCAAGGTTGGAAGTAAAAGTAGTGAGTAGGAGGCATCATGGAAGCTTTTATTTAGAGATGTCTGGTGGGCAGCTGGAAAATCAAGTTTGTGGGCAGTTTTTGTCAGGAAGCTCAAAGATGAGGATATTAGTTGGATCATCCTTGTAGACGCTTTGCTAACCAGAGTTAAGCAAACATATCAGATAGTTATTATTTCTTGGTATCTGTTCTGTGTCAGACATTTCTACACACAGACAAATACAGTTATTCTTATACACATCAATAACAGTAATTCCTAGTGGGTTGTGCATAAATCCAAGGAAGGAATTCACTGGATATGGAAGATAGTGATTAAGATAGAATAGTAGTAGCATTTTTAAGTCCCTCATCTTTGAAGGGATTGTTCTGTGTTTGGGGTTTATCATGAATTTCTCCATCCCCAGGGCCACATTAAAATTTGCATTATTAAATAGTCTACTATAGCATTATTCCTGCTTCTTTACCTCTTAAACCTTCATTCATTTGTCATTTCCATTTTCTGTAAGTTAGTGAAAATCCTGATGCTTAGGTGCTGACTTCCTTTGTTTCCTTTCTCTGTTGGGAACTGAGCATGACAATGCTAACAATTCTGTTGTTTTGAAACACAGTATCTCATCATATTTGGCTTGTTTACGATTTTGACGTGACACTCTATTTTGGATTTGTTTTCTTTTGTTTTCTAGATATATCTACATTTCATCCCCTTAAAGTAGCCAATCCTACATTAAAAAAATAAAAAATGAAACCCATATTCGTATATAGAGTTGTCTGGATTTAATCCCCCCCCCCCACTTCCTTGCTAAGCTAAACCATGTCTATTTATTTGGTTGTCTGATTTTCAGAGACTGGTGGATAGACCTTTGAACTCCTATGTAGAATTCAGACTTTTTCTTTGGCACCTTTAACCTCTATGTATTTTTTTTCACAATTTTTTTCTAAGACAAAATAACGTTTTAAAAGTTTGACTAAGAAAAGGATTAAATTTGCACTGTTTGCAGAAATTGATCGTAAAGAAGTTTGCATAAAGTATTTAGCAGAACTTTCAATATTTTGGCCCTGGTTTCCCAATAGTGTTACCATTAAAAGACAAAGAAATGTTGCATTTGGAACATGTGCATTTTGGTTGAGAAATGTTAGCATGATTTTCTAGTGTGTGTGCAGCACCATAACATTTTAGTAATTTCTGTTAGAATTCTTCATTTGTAGGCAGGTTAATCTACGGTAGGTGGCATTATGTCCATTTCATGTTAATTTTCAAGGGGTTTTCAATGACTGTTTTTTTTTTAAAGATTTCATTTATTTGATACAGAGAGAGAGATCACAAGTAGGCAGAGAGGCAGGCAGAGAGAGGAGGAAGCAGGCTCCCTGTTGAGCAGGGAGCCCGATGCGGGCCTCGATCCCAGGACCCTGAGATCATGACCTGAGCCGAAGGCAGAGGCTTTAACCCACTGAGCCGCCCAGGCGCCCCATCACTGTTTTTTTTTAGAGATATGTAAATTTAAATATCCTTGCCCTTCCTCCTTTGGTCTATTCTGCCAACCATTTATAGTGAACCTAACTTCAGACTTTGCTGGGTTGGGTACAACATTTACTTCACGGATCCATTAATTTTTATTTCAGACAGAATAAGCATATGGTCCTAAAGTTCTATGAAATAAGACTCTTGGAATCAGATTCTGTTATAAATTTCATTGCTCATTACCTTTATGTGATGTTACATTATATACATCACTTAGCCTGTACGAAAAGCTGCATAGATGAAACAGATCTATTTTGACTTTTAAGTTGTACTTTTTTTATAAACATGGAATTCATATAACCATATACATAGTTTATGGCTTTTCATATATATTTGTATGTGTTATTGGCTACAGTGTCTTTATTCATATTCAGTGTTTTTAATTAGGACAAGGATGACTGAATAAATACTCCCATTATTGTCTAATGCAGAGGCTGGTGAAGCAAGGCCCCATGGCCTATTTTTGTATGACCCAGTTGCTAAGAATGTTTTTTACATTTTTAAACGTTTGAAAAGGACTCAGAGGAAGGATAATGTTTTGTTTCCCATAGAAATCATATAAAATTAAAATTTTAGCATCCAGAAGTAAAGTTTTACGGGAATATAGCCATATCCATCCATTTACATAGTCTATGACTGCTTTCATGCTATAGTGGCAAAGTCGAGTCATTGCAAGGGAAGACTTCATAGACTAAAATACTTACTAACTTAAAAAAAAAAAAGTCTCCTGACCCCTGGTGTAAAGCATAGTTGACTTTTTTTCCTCTAAATTTCAAAAAGTTTACATTATCAAACTAACACCAGAATCAATAATTTCTTTTCCCTAAAAATGATACAGGGAACTTGTCCATTTCATTTTATTGTACTTAGTGTTACAATATGCTCGTCCACTGCCTGGGCAAAGTTACTCCTCGTGCTATTCTGATCAGGGAAAAAGTTTGCCCAAAAAATAAGAGTGCCGCACTCCAAATAAATTCTCTTTCTCCATTTTCCATCATTAGCTACATATTTAATTTGTTTTAATGAAGCTAGTTGCATAGCAGAAAAAACTCTGATCTAGAAGTAAAAAAGTCTGAGTTCAGTATTTAATCATTTTATTTTCCAGACACAAATTAAATAAAGAATTACTTGGGGCCCCTGGGTGGCTCAGTGGGTTAAAGCCTCTGCCTTCGGCTCAGGTCATGATCTCAGGGTCCTGGGATCGAGGCCCGCATCGGGTTCTCTGCTCAGTGGGGAGCCTGCTTCCTCCTCTCTCTCTGCCTGCCTCTCAGCCTACTTGTAATCTCTCTCTGTCAAATAAATAAATAAAATCTTTAAAAAAAAATAAAGAATTACTTGAAGCCACTGTGGAAGGTGGATGACAAGAGCCTCTAAGACAGGCTCCATGGATTTTTGATGTGCCTACATTTTCATTAGAGGTTGAGGATTATTAAACTGGAAGGTGACATCTTGGGACCTACTACTCTGCCTAGTAAACGACTACATGGATTTGACAGAAATGACTGTCAGAATGAACATAGCAGTTATTCCTGGAAGGGAAAAAATTAGTTGTGTTCTTTGAAAATGAGTTATTTTGCTGCTCCCTCACCCTATATTTTTTCCTCTTCGTATTTCATATTGGAAATAATAAAAATGGGCTAGCTTTTGGAATGCTATTTGCATAAAGCGTGAACAAATGCCAAAGAAGACGACAGAGATTTTCTACAAAGTTCTGTGTTTCTTTGGTATTACTTTAGTCCAGATGCAATACTGAGGCTATCCATTAATCCTTAATTCCTTTTTTTTTAGAGTGAACAAGAGCATGAGTGGGTGGGGGAGAGAGAAAGAATTTTAAGCAGGCTGCACACAGCACAGAGCCTGACGCAGGCCTTGCTTTCATGACACTGAGATCACCACCTGAGCTGAAACCAAGAGTTGGGTGCTTAACCCATTGTGCCTCCCAGGTGCCCCATCCTTAATTCTTTGAAACAATTATAAAAGGTGATGGGTTTTTCACATTATATTCTAAAATATGTAAAGGGAATAATGTATTTCCTTTCCTTCGAGTCATTTGTGGAACACACTGAGGAATTCGTGTATTAATTCCTCAAATATTTATTGAGTACCTACTGTATATCAGACACTGTTTCTGAAACTTTGAATATATTAGTAGACCAAACAGAACCAAATAAGATTTTTAACCTTGTAGTGCTGACACTCTTGGGGGAGGAAAAAGATGAGAAGCAATGCACATAATAAATGAGTAAAAGGCATAGCATATTAAAAAATAAGTGAAATGGAAAAAAGTAAGAGCAAGGTGACGGAGATCAGGAATACCATAGTGGGAGTTGTGATCTTAAATAAGGTAGTTAGTGAAGACTTCATTAACAAGATGGAGCTTAAGTGAAAAGTTGAAGAAACTATAGGTGTTATATATATATATATATATATATATATATATAT
>LNAC01000078.1:697119-712133 GCA_002007465.1 Ailurus styani | reverse complement strand
CTTTTTAAAAATTATATATATATATATATATATATATATATATATATATATATATATATATATCTCCAAGGGAAAAGCATTTCAGGGAGAGGGAAGAACGAGGGTGAAGACCCTAAGGTGGGAGAAAGCTACGTGGTTGGAAAACAGCCAGGAGGAGTGATGGCCAGAATGGAGTGAAGAAGAGGAAGAATAGTAGCAAATGAGTCAAAGAGATAATAGGGTCAAGTCAGATAGGGCCTTGTAAACCACAGAGGATATTTCACTCTTAGTGATGCAGGAAAACCCAGTGGGACTTCTTGCTGGGGAGTGATATAATTTGAGTCACTTGTTAGAAGGTCTACTTGACTGCTTTGTTGTAGATGAGCAAGGGCAGAAGCAAGGAGAATTAGCAATGATAATATTGCAATGATTCAGGGGAAAGATGATGGTGGCTTGGACCAGGACTAGTCATGGAAGTGGTAAGAATAGGTGGGTTTTGGACCTATTTGAAGGTAAAATGTGTAGGATTTCTTGATAGATTGGATATGAGAGTAAGAAGGAAAAAAAACCAGCATATTTTGACTCTCTCCCTCTCTCCCTGTTTCTCTGTCTCTGCTGGGAAAGCTGCCATCAGTCAAAAATGGAAGGTCTACATGTTGGACAGGTTTTGGGGGAAAAATCAAAAGTTCAACTTCGAGTATTCTGAGTTTGATATATTTATTAAAATAAAATCAACTCTGTAAGATTCCAGTTGGTACTTACCCAATGTCTGCCTCATGGAGGACGTTAAAAAATATTGTATGAGCATTTAATATATATAAATGTATTAAGTATCCCTATAGTACTAATTGCTTAATAAATGAGCATTCATTGAACAGCTAGTACTCAATGAATGGCAGGCATCAGATTTGTGCCCCATAAAACAGGGAGTCTAACCAAATTCTTGTTAGAACCTCACAAGGTAAGTGGTATTGACTCCATTTTACAGAAGAAGACACTCAGGACAAGTGATTTGCCTACAGGTCACATGATTAGTTAAGTGGCTCTAAGCTTCAAGATTCAGACTCATATTTTACAACATCAAATATAGCTTCCTTTTAATTTTATCAGTGATCTCACAAAAGAAATAATAGGATACCGGATAAGCTGCCATTTGTTTAAAATCTGATTTTTATCTTCAGATTATAACACAAGTGAACAAAAACAAGCCTGTAAGAAACATGAACTCTATGTGAGTTTCCGGGATCTGGGATGGCAGGTAAGAATTTAGGTGTTTCTTTTCTGTTTTATTATAAATCTGCGGTTACTCGTAATCTTTGTTAGTAACTTTTCCAATACACTAACCAATTATTTTTGATATGACTGTTCAGGATATGGGTTATCCACATCATTTTATTTCTCCATTATCCTCCCACCACTGAAACATTACTAACAGGGTTTACAGTAAAAAACAACTATGCTGAAGAAGAAACATAACCCTATGATATTTTGGAAAGTGGGAAAAGGTGCTGTTTAAATATACCAAAGTTTTAATTTTAATACCAGTTTTTCAGATTAACTCAAGCAACACCATTTGCCCCCGAGGTCTCAAACTCTAGGGCTAGGAAGTAGAATCCTTGACCATAATGTCTATCATAAAGTAGAGCTACAGAAAAAAAAATTTTTTTTCCTTTGAACCTACAGGTTTTATTGTCTTTTCCACATGCTTCACAAACAGGGTGAGGAAGAGGATTTAACTGAAATAGTTTTTAATGTCTCTATGTATTGATAGTTAAAATTGAATTCTTTAGATTGCATTATCCCATTACAGTGGATTCACAGAATTGAATTTGGGCTATCTCATTGAAAAGTAATATTAAAATGTAAGCATTTTAAAATTTTATGATAAACCTTCAACATGATTCATTCAATAAGTTTATATTTGGACCACATTTTACTTTGTGGGGAAAAAAATCAGGGCACCCATTCCATCTGCCAATTTTTTGGCTTCCCCAAAAATGTCATGTGCAGGTCTCAAGAATTTACTCCAATTCGTTCTTCTAAAGAGACTATAAAGTTAACACGTGAATGGAAAGAAAAATAGCAAAAGGAACAAATATTAAAGCTTTTGGAGGCTGTCAGGCTTCTAAAACCAGGAATGAATTATTAAGAAGTAATGGGAATTATCTCAATTAAGTTTATTCTTCTTTTCCTTTCTGGTTCCCTTGAACTTTCCAGAGTTCATCATTTCCTGTTTAAACAATATTTATAATGCTATTTAATGATTATGGTTTTATTCATGAATACATGAATTAATAATGCATACTATGAATATCCTACATAGCAACCTCTTGGGAGAAATTACAGAGGTTGATTTCTTGTGAATTTACTTATACTTCTGTTGTAAACTTAACTTAAAAATAAACTAAAACCTAAAACTTAAGTTAAACTTAAATTAAGGGCTTGAGGGTAGCTGTCTTGTTAGAAAAATCATTGGATGAGGAAGAGAAACCTAGCCAGACTAAATGTAGTTATTATTTAAGAATTACTTTATTTTTATTTTTGTGATTTCTTTTATTTTCTTCTTTCTTTCTTTCTTTCTTTCTTTCTTTTTTTTTTTTTTTTTTGTGTGTGTGTATGTGTGCATTCTAGGACTGGATTATAGCACCAGAAGGATATGCTGCATTTTATTGTGATGGAGAATGTTCTTTTCCACTCAATGCCCACATGAATGCCACCAACCATGCCATAGTTCAGACCCTGGTATGACTTTGTTTTTGTAGAATTGAAAATGGTTTATGATGGAAGCATCATGTAAAGGTTATTTTAAAGGAAAGCATCCATTTATAGCTGTAAATGCATTATTTTTTCTTTAAAACTTCCTTGGTACTTTTTTTTTCTTTAGAGCCAAAATAACAATTGTGGGTATAGTCAGGAAATTCAGACTGGCTTAAAGAATAGTCCTGATTCCAGAATGGGGAAGGCTTCAGCTAGGAAAACTGGAGTAACCACATGAGTGGTCACTCTGCACCGATTTCTTCACTTTGCAATATGCCTAACCACACAGGTTCCCAGGAGCTGTTTCTAACCTAGCAATTCATTAGTAACCATTGCAAAAACATTGAATAATAGCCTTACTGAATTTCATCTGAGGGCTTTTAGTCTAATTATTAAAGAATGTTCCACCACAATACTTTGGTATTATGAAACTTCTTCAAATAGAATGTAAGTAGAAGATTCATTTCTATTTCATGATCCTTATTATTTTTTTTTTTATAATTTTAAGGTGGAATTTCATCTTCATTTTTTCCTTTCCTCACTCAGGAATTTAGTAGTGATTTAATCTCTAATAACCTGGACTTATTTTTGTGAAAAAATAATGAAATGTTGATTTTGTGGTCTCTAAATGGTTGTACTGTATCTAATGAGCTCATGAAACCTCTTGAGAGTCTGACACACCTGCCTTATGGTGTGTGACTTACTGATTTGGCAGAGGGACAATCTCTGGAAGACTAAGCGAGAGGCTCCTAAAATGTGCAATAGACCGTGTGATAAAATTCTGAATTAATGTTTGGGTTAAGAGGAACATTTTAACAATATGTCATAAAGAGAGAAGGAAGAGGATTGTTTTAGATTCGAGACTTAAGTGACAGAAGTGGCTCTTTGGTGGATGGCAGTAGGAGAGCAGTAGCCAGAAGGAAAAAATAATCTTTCTTTGTGGGTGAGTCTTGTTTATGATCGACAACAACAAAAAAAGAACTATTAGAATTTGTGAGTTAACTCTTGAGAAGGTTATTTTTTTCAGAATCTATTTAAAATTTAAAGCTGATGGAAAGACTATGCCAGTTTTCTTCTGAATAAGGGATGGTATATATAAGTTGGCAGATTTAATCCTCGAATGACTTGATGTTTTCTGGTCTGGACATCATAAGTACTGGAGAAGAATTAGACACCAAAGAGGCACATCTATAGCAAGCAGAGCCGGGGCATTGTCAAAGGCTTTGGAAATAACCTTGGAGTAAAGAGAAACAGAGAGATAAAATAAATATGTATTTTAAAAGGCAGTCATTTATAAATATTCTTCTTTTTATTCTTCACCAATGAGATTGCCTACTTCTGTGCCATATGCAAAGTGTAGAGGAAATTCCTGGGGAAATTTTGAGATCTGTTATGCTTTCATCTTTGCTATATATACAAATAGAAGTGATTCTTGATACAGGATCTCATTTCTGGGAGTTGGGAAAAAGAATCTCTGTGAACCCAAGCCATCTATCCTTGCCTGTGAGAATTCACAATGACCCAAAATGCAATCACATAGAAATGCTGCTGTTTCAAGCCTTGGAAGAATTGCCACGATGTCTGTTGTCTTTCTGTAGGGTCAAGCAATAGCCACTATTAGCTTATAAAGGAATGACACTTCATTTCTCAAAAAATTCTGTGCCTCTATATTGTCATCTCAATGACTCAGAAAGCAGACTTCTGCTTCATTAAATATGTATCTAATGTGTCAAAGTTTTCCTCAGGCTAAGCAATACTTAATTATTGAAAAAATTCTGTCAAAATACTTGCCCTCTCATTTTTCTTTTTCTTTTTTCTTATGAATATATAACCATGTAATGTCAGGTTTTAGGGCTGTAGTCTAGAAGGCGGTGTCAAAAAACAAACATTTTTTAAAAAAATCTGACATGGACTTGGAACAAGACCCTGCTCTGCCTCACCGTACTGGGATATGGGACATAAGTCACTGCAAAACTTGAAGCATACATGGGAAGTTTGATTTTTTTTTTTCCTGGCATCGTGCACTCTGTATGCTTGTTCTGTGAAGGACATGAAACAAGAAGACAGGCATGTTGGTTGCTAAAGAAAAGCATATTTGTGACTAATATGTTTGAGAAACCATTGAAGAACAATCTACTTTTTTTTTTTTCTGGAATGATTGCTTTGCGAAGCTGCCAAGGCCATTGAAACAAGGAGTTATCAATCATGTATATGTGTGGGTTATGGAAGATCAAGCTGATGAGGGACACAAGCTGCATCTGAAATTTGTTGAAACTATCCAACTTTTAGTTTTGTGAGGTCTTAGGAAATTTCAAGTTCACGTCAGATCACCTCATTTTTCCTGCTGTTTCTGTCCACATTCAGGGCTCCTATATCATTTCAGCCAGGACATTGTGCAGCCAAAACTCTAAGAGACTGTATTTGATTTTTGTGGATCCCTTAGGACTCATCAGTGGGACTTCCCATAAACTCCTTTGGGGGAAGGGCCAGGGTAGGTGGGTGGGAAAGTGGGAACCGTGTTCTGGCTCCTTGCTGAATGATTGCAAGTCATAGGCAGACTGCCAGTCTGATCAAAATGAGAACAAATCCTTTGCTGAAGCATTTCACTTTTGGTGTACAGCTACCTTTTGAGGCTTTTGGAGGAGAGGGGATATTCAATTTGTAAAATATCTGGGCTCCTTGCTTCTGATTTAGCTGAACGTGCTTTTTGGCACTTGTCTAGGAGAGAAGGAAAGTAAAAGGATATTAAACTCCAGCCAGCCTGGTAAAAATTTCTGTAGAGAAGAGTTGAAATCATTGCTTTAAAACAAGTTTTGGATTATACCTGGAGTTCACTTTGCTGTGATTTTTATGTTTCCTTTACTGTGGAAAATTAAGAGGTGGTGCAACTTTTATGATTTGTTGTTTAATTGTCCTTTAAAAAATAATTCTTAGATTCAAATCTTTCTGCAGTCTAATCGTGTCCCTTCATAGATTTGCTTTTATAACTTCTGTATTTCTCATGAAGTGGATAGAAGCAGTCATTCTAACCAAAGGCAACTCAGTGCTAGCTGCCATGTTCTTTCCCCCAGGAAAATTTCCACTGAATATTCCATAGAAGGAGTTTTCCTTATTTGGTAGAATATTTTTGAAGGCCCCAACACATAATTAGAGCTGGTGAGTTGACTCTAGGTGTTAATGCTTAAAAATACATCCTTCACTACCAGTCCACAACCTCCACCCCAGCCATTGAACATAAATAGAAGAGTGATAGCTTAACGGTGTGCCCGATTGTGTGACAAAACAAGAATATTATTTGAAAGCTGTGGGCAAAATGTCTATCCTGTTTCTTAAAAAAACAAAACATGTTTTTCTTTCCCAGGTTCATCTGATGTTTCCTGACCATGTACCAAAGCCTTGTTGTGCTCCAACGAAATTAAATGCCATCTCTGTGCTGTACTTTGATGACAGTTCCAATGTCATTTTGAAAAAATACAGAAATATGGTAGTGCGCTCATGTGGCTGCCACTGATATTAAATAATAATGGTAATAAGAAAAATATCCATATTAAGGTTTATGACTATAATGAAAAGTATGCTTTCAGACAAGAAGGGAACTTCATAAAATTAGTCTGGGTCATTTCATCTCTGTACCTATGTACAATATTGTGTATATAGTCACTTTTATTTATTTAAAGGTATATATTCTCCTTCGTGGATGCCTTATCAATAAAATCTATTTTGTAGTCTGTTACACAATAGATAGCCCAGTATAACTTTCAGTGGGATATGCTAAGTCCAACTCAATTCCACTTCAACATTTTTTCTAATACGATTTTTATATAATTTTCTGAAATTAGAACTCCTTTGCATGTTAATCACTGGTAAAAGAAATTGAATGCATTTGGTTATGTGGTGCCAGTGAAAACTGATAGGATATTTATTTAGAAATAAAACTAAAAAAATAAATGAATAAATAACAACCCAAACAAAAATGCGTGGATACTCCAACACAATTTTTCTTTCAGAGTTTCTGCCTCATTAGATAAAGTGAAATGTTGAACTGGATTTGAATAAATAAGTGGTAGGCAGAACATAGAAGCTGAAAGATTACCCATAATTGTTGTAACTGTTTGCTTTAACAGAATTGGTGTCACTGGAGGAGCATGTTCCTTCTTGGCTTGTGGATTTTAGATTTTGCAAAGCACTCAAAGCTTCAGGAATTCTGTGGAGACAGGCTTGAGCCTGTGTCCGTAACTTTCCAAGTTAACACTAAAAAATTGTAGTACAACCTTCTTACCTCAAATAAATTATGTCTGCCTATTATCTAGAGCACTACTGCTGCAGATTTTTTTTTCAGATTTAAAAACGTCCAAAATAAAGAAACATTTACATGCGCTCCATTTCCCTCCCCACAGACAAGAGTCACTGCATACATAAAGCATAGAGGAGCAAAGATGCCGACAGAGCCATTTTCCTTAGCTCTCCTTTATAACTGAGTTTGCTGATTGATGTGATGCAAGGGATTTTATTTAGGGTAAAAGCACTGAAACTAAACTGAAGGAAATTACCAAAAATCCCAGAATGGCTTGACAGAACTGCCATTTCGAAAGAACAGCTGAAATCCATTTTTCATATCTTTGAGAATGAGCTCATTGAAAACCTTATTTTGTGAGGGGATTTTGTAAACCTTCCTCCAAGCACAAATAATTCCAAATGGGAAGGTTCTGATGTGTGTATGTGCATGTGTATTCTTCCCTCTGAAATTAATTTATTTTCTTTCTTTGCCTTCTAAGGCTTTCTTTAACACACACTAACTTTCGGAAGAATGACATTTAGATGGATTACTCGCTATATATGGTGGCTCCACAGTTAAGCTTATTTACAGCTCATCTAAAATATTCATAAAGCACCACTTATTAATCACCTTTTTGGACCTTTCAAATAAAACATGTATCAGAAACAGCTTCAGAAATATTATGGGTTCTTTTGTAATTCAGGTATATTACAATGTTGTTTGAAAATACAGTTTATCTCAAAGAAAATTTGATAATAACTATATCGGGGGGTACATTAAGTAATATATTTTTAAATACATAGTGCACCATTGTAAGAATAAGAAACGGAAGTCTATTATATTATTCTTTAAATGTGCTGTTTAAATATATTTCTATATTTTAAAATATATTAAACTTGTGATGTTAGTTTCTACTGATTCGGCTCTTTATTTAAGAGGGATACAAAAGTGTAAGTATGTCATAAGCTGAGACACTAAGAATATCAGCTGTAAAATGTTGGTGGATTACATGATTCCTTATGTTCTTTTTAATTGCCAAAACTAGTTTTTGTGTTTTTAATAAACAATCCACTGTTAAATGGACAAAGCAACAATCCATGAATTAAGTATCTTCTTAATCTGCCCAAACAATACAGAAATTTTTAAAATAGCAAAAATTATAGGGATGAAAAAATACCTCATTTGTCCTTTTTCACTTGAGAGGCAATGATTAGCATCAGTGTTTTCATCATTTTTCAGATCAGGTATATGAATATATACATATATGCACATATGCTCAGTTAAATTATTCTCAAATAACTATTAAATTTGTAGTATTACTTTGGTAATACTTAAGATACTATCAGAAACCAGAAAAATTTAGCTTATTTTAACAGGATCCAAACAACTCGGTTTTTTTTAGCTAGGTAGGTATTAGCTTTTTGTTTGTGTGTTTGTTTTTAAATTTCTTGTTTTGTATGTATTTTGCTTTGTAAAGTGGCCCTAATTCTTATTGGAAAGTAGAAGGGCGTAAATCACAAATATCAAGTTCTTTAAACTAAGGCAAAAATAAATAATCTACAGTGAACTAAAGAAATAAGAAAAACACAAGAAAGGAAAATCTAAAATTATTTTTTTCTCAAGAACTGTCATTTTATAATCCCTATATCACCGTCATCGCATCTGACCCAGAGTCTACTGGCTACTATACAGTCTGGCAAGTATCTCCCAAGAAATTTACAAGAGTAATTTTTTAAAAAAATATTGTATTTATTTATTTGACAGAGAGAGACACAGTGAGAGAAGGAACACAAGCAGGGGGAGTGGAGAGGGAGAAGCAGACTCCCCGCTGAACAGGGAGCCCAATGCTGGGCTTGATCCCAGGACCCTAAGGTCTGACCTGAACCAAAGGCAGATGCTTAATGACCGAGCCACCCAGGTGCCCTACAGAGTAATGTTTTTGATGCAGTTCAGTTCAAGGCAGAAGAAATCCTCTTTCCCAAACACAAGTCACTGTCTCATAACTACTCAGTCAAATGCTCAATCTATCATCCGATTTCCATTTCAGATTATCTGCAGTTCTAGGTTTTCTCCTTTGCATTTTATTTTATTTCTATTTTACTTTATCTTTTCACCCTGGAAAGTTAGAAGTTAGAAATGAAGATGGCTTTGCTGATGAAACATATACATTGTTACATATACATACACACATCTGTATTTTATCAAGTTTGGTTAAGATCATAACTGAGGAGAAAGTAGGAAAAGTAACAATCAATGCCAGTATCTATTCTTACTTAGGCAGAAAAATGACACTATATCCAAGTTAGCAATTTAAAAAGAGCAAAGGGGGCGCCTGGGTGGCTCAGTGGGTTAAAGCCTCTGCTTTCGGCTCAGGTCATAATCTCAGCATCCTGGGATCGAGGCCCGCATCGGGCTCTCTGCTCAGCAGAGAGCCTGCTTCCTCCTCTCCCTGTCTCTCTGCCTGCCTCTCTGCCTACTTGCTGTGATCTCTCTCTCTGTGTCAAATAAATAAATAATAAAAATCTTTAAAAAATAAAAAATAAAAAAAAATAAAAAGAGCAAAGGTTCTGCAAAATTACCTGTTGTAATTGTCTGTTGTAATATTTGTTGGTTCTGCAAAATTACCTCGATGTCCGTTGTAATATTTGTTAATACCTGTTTGGAACACGGGTCTTTCAAAGACAGAAGAACCTGGATCATATATAGCTTTTAAAAACAACAACAACAACAACAACAAAACCAAAGAAATTTCAGAAGTTTTAAAACATGCACCTTAACCTTTGCATCTCAATTTCAACTTTGCAGACACGGCTAGTCTCCCATCATTCCTCAAAGGTCAAGAATGTGTAGGTTGCACTACAGCTTCTGGAGGTTATATATAGAAGGATGAGAGATAAAATACTGCATGAACAGCCCCTGGACCCAACCAGTTTGGAAACAGAACCTAAGCTGAGGGGTTACTGAGGTGAGCAGCCCTTTTTTTTCCCAGTTCACTGTGGCTACCACTATGTGGTGAAATATAATAGAACCTACTTAAAAAGCTGGACTGTTTATTTTCCTGCAGATCCCTATAGAAAGAGCCCAAACTGGGGAAAATATTCTCTACCTTGAGCCACAAGGCCCATAAGATGTCTTAGATTATGTATCTTTATACTTTCTTCAGTAATTCACATATACCCACATATATCCACACACTTATAAATAAGTATATTTGTATGTTTTAAAGAAGAGGGAATAAAAACATGAATACAAAATATTTTAAGTGAACCAATAGGACTTTAGGGAAAGAAAAATATAATACAATGGGAAATTTGAGAGAACTTACAGTGTATGAGGATCAAAGGGAGTTCTAACTTCCATTTAATCAGTATTCCAGAAAACTGGAGACAACTTTTGGGCTAAGAGCTGACCTTTTTATAAGAGTTGGCTCCTCAATTTGGAAGTCAGTCAACAGGTAATGCCCATCTTCAGAATGCTAAGGAGAAATAACTGTCATGTGGAGTTCTATATCTAGCAAAACTATTTCAAACTTTAGAGCAAAACAGAACGTTCTTAGGCAAGTAAAACTGAGAGAGAATTTATCATCAACAGCGAAGGCACTGCTAAAGATTTTATCTCAGGAAGAAAGACAAGGCCAAAAGGAAATACATGCCATAATGACGAGCAAGAAGATGGGAGGCATGGGACTAGGTTAAAATAAATAATAATGTCTCCTCATTGTGTTTTTAAAAATGAAGAAAATTAAACAGTATCAACTCAGGTTGAAGAGAGTAAGCTACAGTACAATTGTAGGAGATATAATTGAAGGTGGATGGTTGGAAATAAGAGGCTTTGCCTTTTACTTAATGATGATTAAATTAAACTCATTAACTTCAGAATGCAAAGTAGTGTGTATATTTTAAATCAGCATTGACATCATTAAATCAGGATTGGCACACAAGTAGTGTATATATTTTAAATCAGGATTGACAACATTGACAACAATGTGACAACATTATATCACATCATAGAAGATGTGATAATCAAATTTTAGGCGGGGTTTCTGTCCCAACTCCTCCACTCTGCAGCAGGAGCATGAAAACTGCCATAAAGGATATACGTGCTAATATGCGTAACTGTATTCCCATAAGATTTTACTTAAGAAAATGTGGTGGATGAGGTTTGGCCCACAGTCGGTACTTTGCTGACCCATGTTCTAAACTAGTAGAAGGGGTGATTGCAATGTGATAACATACAATCAATTCAACAAGATAAAAAAGAAGAAAAGGGTTTTAAAAAACATAGCAAAGGGGAAATATTGAGTAAAATAAAATGATACAAGAAATCCATACATAGTCACATAACATTACATGTAAACAGCCTGAAAAGATCACTACTGCCAGATTGGATTTAGTAACATTCTGTTCAAAAGAGGCACATCTAAAACTTTAAAACACAGGAAGGCTGAAAGTAAAAGGAAGGTAAAGTATGTATCTGGACTATACCCACCACAGGAACCCTGGGTTAATTATATTAATAAAGTATATTTACACTTTAATACGAACCAGCCATTACTGTTTTGAATGTAAGGAGATACTGTTGCCTATTGACTTTTGGCATATCTTCTCATAAAATTGTTTCTAGCGTAGTTTTTTAAATTACATGTTTAAAATTAATAAACAGAAAAGGATCTTATTTTGGCATACAATGTTATTCTCTTCTTAAGGTTATTAAGACTCTGGTGATTTGAACCTATTTATTTATTTTCTTATGGGGGAGAGAGAGTGTGCACGCATGTGATAGAGGGTGGGTGGGAAGAGGCAGAGGGAGAGGGAGAGAGAGAGAGTCTTAAGCAGGCTCCATGCCCAGCTTGCAGCCAACGGTAGGGCTTGATTTCACAGCACTGAAATCAGGACCTGAGCCGAAATCAGGAGTCAGCTGCTCAACTGACTGAGCCACCCAGGTGCTTCAAGACTCCGGTGATTTGAAAATTACTTGTCTTTAAGACGAAAATTCACAGTATTGTATTCAACAATGCAGGTTGATGTCAGGGAGACTCTCTAAGGTGATTCCACTTAGAAAATGAAATAAAGCCTATATGACAGAACAAGCACTTTTCGAAAGTTGTTATGACGAGAAGGAAGAATATTTGAAAAACCTTGGCTATTGAACATAATGGGTCCAATGAATCTCCTTTCACCCCAACTTCCTAGGGCTATTATTAAATGAAAGTAAAGTATTTCCTATATCCCCATACATAATACAGCTTCTGGGTCTTAATAACATTTTTCCGTTCACCAGGAATACCCTCCTTAAATTCTGCCTACTGATATTTTACTGATTCCTGGAGTGACTTCTCATTTGCTATTTCCTTCAAAAAGACTTACTATACCAAACCAGACATGTTTAATCCCTGTAATAAACCACTGCAACACTCCTGCTTCTGAGACATGCATCACATTATGCCAGCTATTACAGTTATTTGGGAAATCTTATATTTTTTTCTACATGGTAAGATGAAGAAGTCCTAACATGTTCACTCGTTATTAATTCCCTAAATGGTATCAAAAAGATCTCAGAGTTGGTGTTCTGTAAATAATTTGGAAATGAATAGAAGGTGGCTTAATTTATTATTTTAACGGAAAATAAAGAGCAAACATAAAAGGAATACTGTCGAAGCTGAGTGAGGGGACTCGATTTTTTATTTTATTTTTAAAGCAAGGTGTGCACCTCTTTTTTTTTTAAGATTTTATTTATTTATTTGACAGAGAGAGACAGCGAGAGAGGGAACACAAGCAGGAGTGGGAGAGGGAGAAGCAGGCCTCTGTGGAACAGGGAGCCAAATGCGGGGGCTCGATCCCAGGACCCTGGGATCCTGAAGGCAGACGCTTAACGACTGAGCCACCCAGGTGCCCCTCAATTTTTTGTTTTAAAACAAAATGTTGGGGCGCCTGGGTGGCTGGGTGGGTTAAAGCCTCTGCCTTCGGCTTAGGTCAGGATCTCAGGGTCCTGGGATCGAGCCCCGCATCGGGCTCTCTGCTCAGCGGGGAGCCTGCTTCCTCCTCTCCCTGTCTCTCTGCCTGCCTCTCTGCCTACTTGTGATCTCTCTCTCTGTCAAATAAAAGAAACAAAAATCTTTAAGACTAAATGTCCCCAAGCAATACATTTTTCACCTTTAGGGCATTCTAATCTACATTTCATTAGGTTCCTCCCTCCCTTCCGCCCCCCCACCCCCACTTTTTTTCCCTGAAGTTTTATTTTCTTCTTTTGCTTGAAAATATTCTTCTGCTTCTTCATTTTTCTTGGCTCAGCGTTGGTTTCTATGCATGAGATGAAACAGCCACCTCTCCCGGTACTGAAAGGGTAGCCTTGTATACTTGCTGACCCTTAGCATTCAGACTCTCCTAACTCTTGGTTGGCTCTTGAATCATTGTGAGACAAGCAGCCTATCTATTTTTAATACCTCCCAGTGGTTGAGAGTGTGCCAAGACCAGTCAGTGACTGACCAGGGGAAGTTCTCAGTCAGCCCCTAGATTCAACATGGATGGAAGCCACACCCTCAGGCAGCAGCTTTTAAACTATGAAAATATATACAGTCCTTTGGGACCAGAAGTGAAACCCTGCTGGTCACCATCATCAGGCAATCTGGAGGTTTTTCCTGAGAGGCAGTAGCAAAAATCAGGGCTACAGATGAGTATATAAGCTAGCTCTCTTTTAGGAGATACCCATGACCTGGCGTAAGATAGTGCAGAAATGGTGTCCTCCTCTGTGTTCCCTGAGAGCATCTCTGTAGCTTCTAGATGTGTGCCAAACCTGAAACCTACTTGTATGGCCAGAGCTCCAAACCAGGCCTCTTTCACAGATGGGGTGTGTTTCAATCTCTTATCTGTGCAGTGCCCTGGGGATGGTAGATTGCCAAGCACAGTCTCTGATTGTTACAGTCCTATGAGGCCTAGGAAAACAAGTATCCTTGGCCTCCAGAGTTAGGAAACCAAGGGGTGTCCCCTGGGTGGTAGCTGCAAAAAGTGGGTCATCAGACATAAAAATCAAGGCACCGGGCATATGTACAAACTCCCCTCCAGGAGATATTTGCACTCTGGAGAGTGCACAGAGAGGAGCAAGGCAGGGAGAAGTGAAAAGATTGTACCTGCTTAAAAAAAAAAGAGAGAGAGAGAGAGAGAGAAAAAGAAGGAAGGAAGGAAGGAAGGAAGGAAGGAAGGAAGGAAGGAAAGAAGGAAGGGAGGAAGGGAGGGAGGGAGGGAAGGAAGAAAGGAGGGAAGAAAGGAGGGAGAAAAGAGAGATGGTGCCTGCTGGCTTTAATAAGGCAGAGGGAGAGGCTTTAACAAGGCAGTGGGAGAGGCTTTAACAAGGCAGTGGGAGAGGCTTTAACAAGGCAGTGGGAGAGGCTTTAACAAGATGGCAGCCACCAGCCTTCAACCCCGGAGCATACTCCAGCAGGCCCCAGCCTTTCCGACCAACGTTTTGGAATTAGCAAAGGAGTCTCTTTCACATACAATCTGGATGCTTTTCAAAGGGCTGCTTCTGCACCAGACCCTGAGACAGGTGAGTTTGCAAGTGAGCACTTTAACTGGTGTTTCTCAGTTCACCTCAATTCTGTAACTCTCACTCACATAAGCACAGCTAGTCTTCAAAATCAGATGTTTTGTGGGCTCATTGCTCAGGGGCTGGTCATAAAAGGTGGTGTGCCTAATGGGAAGAACAAACCCTTTGCCCCTCAGGGAGGAGCTCTGGGTTTTGAGCTGCCTCCTTGCGTCTCTGTGCTGGGGGTAGGGTTTATGGAGAGATTGTGTTTCAGACTTTCCTCCTCGCTTCAATGTGGTTTCTGTCTTGTTTGCTCAACACAAAGGGGTTGCTCTGCTAGTTTTTAGATTTTTTTGAAGAGGAAATTGTTCCATTTATAGCTGTAGATTCCATATGCCTATGGAGGAAGAAAATTCAGGACCTTTCTATGTTGCCATCCTGACCTGGAACTTTGAGGGCATTCTTTTTTTTTTTTTTTTTT
>LNAC01000078.1:589696-694732 GCA_002007465.1 Ailurus styani | reverse complement strand
GAGAGATTACAAGTAGGCAGAGAGGCAGGCAGAGAGACAGGGAGAGGAGGAAGCAGGCTCCCTGCTGAGCAGAGAGCCCGATGCGGGCCTCGATCCCAGGACGCTGAGATCATGACCTGAGCCGAAAGCAGAGGCTTTAACCCACTGAGCCACCCAGGCGCCCCTTTGAGGGCATTCTAATCGGCATAAAACAAGCACAATATGAAGCCAACAGGATGATTTAGTACTTCTAAATTATAAATGGGGAGAAAAAAAAAAAAAAGGCCTTCAGAAAGTAGAAAGTGCTACCTCATTCATGTAGTGTTGACCCAGAACTGAACATAGAGACAAAAGGAGTTATTTATGTAGTCATCTATGGGAAGAACATTCCAGGCTGCAGTAGCAACAAGTGTGATTGGCACTTCTGAGAAGCAAGGAAGCTAGCTCTTGGGGCCATGGTAGAATAGGGTGACTGTTTAGGCCAGAAGAAAGACATGAATTCAGGGAGATGCCAGGGAGCCAGGTGATGTGGAGTCTTAAAGTCCACCACAAAGACTTTGAATTTTTATTCTGAAATGAAAAGACATTCAGAGTTTTTGAGTAGAAAAGGTCATGACTTGTGTTTTAAAAGGAACGTCTGCTGCAGTGAGGAGAGCCCTGGGTAAGACAGCAAACAGATGCAGAAAGACAGTTGAGGGGATTTTGAAATCATCCAGTCTTAGAGAGTATGGTGACTTGGACCAATGAGGTAAATTGTGGAAGTGGTGAGAAGTCATTAGAATCCGGAAATATTTCAGAGGGAGAGTAGATAGGATTTGCTAGTGGGATATGACACCAAGAGTGAGACAAAGTGACTCCCATTACTATGGCCTGAGGAAATGGAGGAAGAATCCTTTGTGGAACTCCAGCATAGGATGGGGAGGGATTACCCCGAGGAGCCGAGAGTTTGATTCGGGGTATGTTCACTTTTGAGTGAAAGTTTCAGAAAGTGGTTAGAAATACGAGCCTCTGAGATTACAGGGGAGGTCCCAGGCAGAGATACAAATCTGTAAATTATTAGTATATAGGTGATACATAAAGCCAAGCAATCAATGAGGTCACAGCTGCAGGTAGTACAGCAGTTAAGTGAGAATGCTTTTATTACCCCCTGCTTAATCATACCCAAGGACTACCTGTGAGAAACAGGCCTTGACTTGAAGAAAATCAACTTAGTTGTGCTCCTGTCTGCCACAGGGCTTTGTGAATCCAGTTGCCTGTTAATTGAGAAAGCTCAAATAGAACTCCCTATGGGTATTGTAGAAAATAAAAAGTATTAGTTTACTAAATAACTTTCTGTCATTTTGTAATAATAATACTTGTTGTGCTTTTAAGAGAGTCAAAGGAGTTTTGGGAGAGTGAAGGTGGCAGTGAGAAAAAAGAAGGATGAAGCTAAATATCTTGGAACATTTTGTATACAATGTCATTGACATCAATGTTGTATGCATACAGGTTCTTCATGAAAAACAAATACAAAAAAGTAAAACAATATTTTCTACCAAATCTAGACATGTAATAAGGCGGACAGTACCTTTTAAGTTAGCATAAAAGGCTCAGGAGAAACACAATGAAGATAACTCTAATTTAAAATTTTACTGAACATTAAAATGGCTCTTCAAGGAAAGACTGAAAACCCTTCATCGAAGTGCTGCTGATGTGATCATCCTTATCTCTCAGCATTGACAAGGGCCAATTCCACCTTGAAACTTTTAAAAAAATTTTTTCTTTAAAAATTTTTAGTTATTTATTTGAGGGAGAATGAGAGCACAAGATGGGAGAGGGCCAGAGGGAGAAGCATAGTCACCACTGAGCAGGGAGCCCGATGTGGGACTCGATCCTGGGACTCCAGGATCATGACCTGAGCTGAAGGCAGTCGCTTAACCAATGGAGCCATCCAGACACCCCCATCTTGAAACTTTTAGTTGCAAGTTCCCTAACATTGTTTTCTTTCATGCAGTTTAATTTTGAGCTAAAATCAGAGCTATTTTCTGTTTGTAAAACTGAAACTTTTTTTTTTTTTTGCATTTGGACCTAGTGAGTAAGAAAGTTTGTTTGCAAGAGAACTGTGTATACTGATACAGAGGAATTTATATCACAAGGAAACAATGTGAATATGAATCCAAAATTTTCTAGATGTGTAGTATCAGTGTCACTGTTTCATAGGTGCACAATATTATTAAGGGGTTAAGATGTTTTACTTACATTAGACATAATCATGTATCATGTTTTCATCCTAATTACAAAAATAGAATATATGGTTTATTTTTTGCCAACACCTTTCTTTAATCTGTGCTGCTTGCTCTTATTTTTAATTTTACTAGCTTTAAAGATCAGTGCCTCAAATTTTGTCTCTAGAGCCTGAAGAATTCTTTTAAGTATGCTCTGTATTTTATTTGTTTTATTGTTCAAGGCTTCTAACAGCTCTCTGAGGGAGTGCTGTATGCTAGATGATGTTCTGGGAGTTGATTCAGAAGAGCTTAGCCAAGTCTGTTGCATGTTTAACTACAATGAACATTTTGAAGAAGTCTGTTTTCTTACTTTTCTTTTCAAACATCTACTCACAAGGATGTAGAGAGTGCCAAACAATCAAATCAGGAAGACAGATGCTTAATCTGTTTCAAAATAAGTGTGCTAAAGGAATTTACTATAATATTATCTGTGAAAAAGAAAATGAAATAAGAAAAAGGCTTGTTATGAAAAAGCTGTGTAAATTGATACGTAACTCTCTATTGTGTAGCTTTCCTTGGTGAAGAGTTTGAGTTCCTACTTATTAGCTAAATGTACATGATTCATTAAGATGAGAGACAAAAAAAAATTAAAACAATGAATAAGGAAAGATATAGGAACAATCCAGTGGAAAATGAGTAAAAATTTGAGCAAGCATTTCCCAAAGAAGGAAATAATAGCTAAGTAATACTTGAACAATGTTCAGCCTCACTAACATTTATAAAAAGGCAAGTAAAGACCACAATGAGATAGCATTTCACACCAGATTGGCAGATAGTTTTATTAAAGAAATATTGACTGTTGTAGATAATTTGGATCATTATGCTGCTAATGAGAGTATTAACTGGTAAAATAATTTTGAAAACAGTTTAGCATAATCCTATAAAGAATATGCACAGACTTTACCACCTCATGATTCCTCTTCTAAATATTCACCAATAGAAACACTTCTGAAGATCTGAACTGGAAAATTATACAAGAAGGTTTATGGTAAAAGTGTTCATCTGAAGAAACAATAAAAAACAAACAACCGTATGTATGTTACAACTAAAAAGCCAGACATGACACAGATGTTCATCTATAGAAAATGGTCAAATATGTCATATAATATAACAGTGGTTTGAGTAAACCACAACTCTGGATAAATCTCACAAGCATAATATTGCAAAAATAAAGTACATTGTAGAAGATTATATATGGTATGATGTAATTTTTATAAATCTCAAAATATAGCAAAACTAAATAATACATCTGTAGGCATATGTATGTATGTGTACATTAACGAATAGCAAGGGAGTGATAAAAAAAATCAAAATTCAAGATAATGGTTAGCCCAAAGGGATGGGAAAGTGATTTTAATTGAGGATGGAGCTATTTGTAGTGCTATTTCTTAGTACAATTGGTAGTATAAATAACTGAGTTTATTAGTATTTTAAAAGATGTATATGTACATTATGTCTCAGCTTTTATTTATAAAAGAATACCTTTACATCTTAGTGAGTTACAACAGTGATTTACTAGCTCACAATTCAGTGGATCAGCATCTTGGACTAGACTCAGCTATCCTTGTCCTACTGATCTTATCTGGACTCACTCCTGATGCTGTAGTCAGTTTTTGCATCTTCTGGGGCTGGATGGTCTTAGGTAGCATTGTTCATGTCTGGCAGTTGGTGTAGGCTTTGATTGGTGCTGTTTCATCTAGGAGTGATAGGGGTGGCTAGGCTGCATGTCTCCAGTAGGCCTATTTCCATGCTAGTCATTGGAGGATTCCTAGAAGAAGGTAGAAATCACAGTCCGATGTCCAAGTCCATTCAGGGTCTTGTGTCATATTTTCTGTTATCCCATATGCCAAAGCAAGTCATGTGAACCAAACCCAGAGTCCATGTGAGAGGGAAATACCTAAGATCATGCATATGGATAAGCATGAACAAATTGGAGGTTTTTACTGTAGTTAATGTTATTACTGTAGCAATTTATCACGTTCATTTCCACATTTCAAATTACTTTGCATACATTTAATATTGTATCATAACAGTCTTAAGTTAAAAAAAAAATAAGTACCAGCACCTAGAGAGAGATATAAGTAGAGTTCAAGATGCTTAATGGAGGAAAGGTTATTGTGGATGAAGAACTCAAGTCAGGCTTTATAGCAAAGGAAGCATTTGATACAAGACTTGATAAATATGCAGGTGTAGGGCTCAGGGAGTGAGAATGTGTTACAGTCTTAAAATAAATAATCTAGAAGCAAGAAAAGGAAAGGCTGAAGTGGGATTTGTTTATTGTTTAATTTTTATTCAAACAACAGGTTTAAATGACAGTAGTTGGAAATATAAAAACCTACCAATAGGAAGGCATCAGGTAACACAGGGACTGGAATGATAGGAGGAGAGATGTGAAACTTACATGTTGGGTAAGAAAATAATTGAGGGAATGACATTTAAAAAACAAAAAAAAAAAAGGAAGAATTTTGTGTCTCCTTCCAATCCCCTTTCCTCTTCATTGTAGACACATAACTAACTGTCCAACTGGAAACCATATTTCCCAGACCAAACAGAGACTAGTTCTATCTTTATAACAAAGTTCTCACCAAGAAATAGGAGAGGAAGTGTTGGGTGCAACATTTTCCTCACTTGAATAAAGGCAATTGATAGGTCTGGACTCTGTCTTCTTCCCTACGCTTGAACTAGAATGTTAGAATGTGGGATTTTTCCACCAGATTCCAGTGAGAGGGGGACTTTGTTTTTATTTTGAGTTCTCTTAGTTACAGAAGTTACTATTGTTGTAATTAATATAAGCTATCAGGCAGCAGTGTGAAAGAAGGTATGGTGGTCTAGAAGGTTAATACAAAATTTTGGCAAGAAAGAATAGCAAAAAGGATTTTATATTCATGTTATTTCTCATATATTGGTAAAGGCTGCCTGGAAGATTATTTGTCGAGAAAGATCTTAGGTTGAGTTTATACATGGTTTAAAAAAAAAAGAAAGGATGGGGCTGAAATTCATTAACACTACCACTGCCTTAGTTCTAGTCCTTATTTCTCACACTCCTGCTATGATTACCTCCTAGGAAGCCTCCCTCTGCACTCTTGTCTGTGGCCAATCAGCTAAGGATTAGGTAAATTTTCCAAAATATAATTCTTATCATGTCTTTCCCTTGCTTAAAAGTATTCAATTACTCCCCATCTTCTGTAGAATAATATCCTGGGTCTTTAGCATGCATACAAGACTCTTAATATACTGGAATCTGTTTCTTCATGTTTAATTGGGAATAATAACAGTAAGTCTGTAATGGTTCTTATGAATATTGGTAACAATATTTTCAACTCATATAGTACAGTTCTTGGCACAAAGAGAGAAATTAGTAAATGGTTGCTGTAATTGTTGTGGCAAAAGAGTCCTTAGCAGACTCCATCAAAAATTACCATGGGGTATGACTGTAGGAAGTAAGTTAGAAAGACAGATTAGCTCACAGAGTTCACTGCATACAAACTGGCCTTCTTGAGAGTTACTGTCATCGCAGACAATAAAATAAAACCTATTTTAAAGAGCACTATTATCTTTAAGATAATTTTTGAATCAAGAATCTGATCAAGTTTGGAGTTTCTGCATTTATCAGGATATAATGATACTCTTAAGTCTTTCTCCTGTATCCTGACCATGTCCTTAGAACTTCCTTCCTGTATTCCTAAGAGCCCACATGCATGTTAAACAGGCCAGTGGAAAGAATAGGAATATGGTTCTTTACTTCCTTGAAATGAACCTACCTGATCTTTGAGAAATAAACATTGCCTAAAGACACAGAATGTGTGCTTCACCAAACAGTACACACAATGATATGCAAAATGGTAGGAAATCAGAAAAGCCTGATACTGTGATTTTATTCATGATGATGATAAGAATCCTTGTGAAAGTTATAAGTGGACTGTAAGAACTCTGGTATTGTAATCTAAATTTCAGGAAGAAGGGCATATTATTTAGATAGTTGTGGATAAAAATCTAAACTTTTTCAAAGTGAAAGTAACTGCTAAAACTTTTGAGATTTGTTCATCTTTGTTTACCTTCTGTCATATCAGATGTATATGGCTGGTAACAAAGAATTTAAAAATAAATGGGGTGATGCTGTAAAAAGAACAATTTAGCAAGAAAAGATTAAATAGAAAGATTACCTTAGCTGCAATTTAGAAAATGGATGGGAGGCAGGAAGGAAGGCCAAGGGGCAGAATGTTCATTCTCCACATTCTTTGTCATCCTTTGCTATTCGATTATCACATTCACACTGTTGTGAACTAGTGTCTGCTAGAGGCCCTCCCTAAAAGAAGAGCTCAAGTACTGGCCTAAAACATCAAACTTTCTCTAAAGAATGAACTTCCTCTAAATGACTTCCCTAAACAGGCAGTTTGGAAGAGGTATTTTCTGAAAGGTATCTTTATGGATCAAAAGAAGTTTACTATGTATGTTTAAAAGCAAATGAAACCTACTAATAACAAAGGTGGGTAGCTTTTGGGGCCCATGGAGTTAGAGAAGGAAGCCATAGGAGAAGCTAGAGCAGAATCCAATATGCTACAGATAGTGTTATGGTAGACTCTATTAATAGACCCAGTTATTCAGCCTTTCCTGTACCATATCCTTTCTTATTGGACTTAAAGCTCCTTTCACTAACAAGGTGAAGTGTATTTCTCCACTCCTTGCCTTTAAACTTGACAACATACTATGTCTAGTGGAAGATTGGTGGGTGTTAAATGAAAAAAAGTGTGGAAAAGAAAAGCACTTGCATAATTGGGCTTTCTTTCTTTCTTTCTTTCTTTTTTTTTAAAGAAGATTTTATTTATTTATTTGACAGAGGGAGACACAGTGAGAGAGGGAATACAAGCAAGGGGAGTGGGAGAAATAGGCTTCCCTCGAAGCAAGGAGCCTGATGCAGGGCTCCAGCTGAGGACCCTGGAATCATGACCTGAGCCAAAGGCAGACGCTTAACGCTTAACCGACGGAGCCACCCAGGTGCCTCATAATTGGGCTTTCTGTATTGCATCACTAGCAATACCATGAGGATATGTTTAGGTTACCCTGTTATTTCAGGAAAAGGATGAGAAATTCTTGGAGGTAAAGACCCATAGACACACGTAAGAACCCAGTCAAGCTTAACAGAGCTTCCAAGCCTTGCCCCACTGAGATTAGCTGACCCAGAGATAATCTGCGTAAATACTTATTCCTGTATGCTGTTGAGATTTTTGTGATTGGTTGTTACATTAGCATTACATAGCATTATTGTGGACTTAGCTTACTGATACATAGCTATAAACATAAAGTGGAATTTTGTTCCAAGGGCTCTCTTAATTTCAGTGGTGAAAGACCCTTGGTTTATGTGACAAAAGCTCTGAGTGTGGGTATCATTATGCTTTCTCTGGTTTCTCAAAATGTTAGTTCATGGCAAGTTCATAGATCTGATTTATACAGCTTATTTCTAAAATGAATATTAACGCACAATATCTCTCATTTGTTTATTATTTTTCCATGGGAATTAAACTCAAGATTCATTCTTTGCATCACATCCCATCTTACATTATGATAAAAGAGAAAGAAATCAAAGTTAATTTTTGCTGTACATATCAAATAATTTTCAATTTGGTTATCAAATCACAAAGGTAATATTCTTTAAACAAATAACACTTGTAGTTGGAATTATTTTACAATTTCTTTTCCTTTAATTTTTCAGGCAGTAAGTATATAATATGGTATCACCTACTTTATTCCCCATTAGTCCTCTTGGCAATTAAGAACAACTGGTGCATTTCAGTTGAAAATTCCCAAATTGTCACTCTGGGAAGCCGAAGGTCAAGTTATTTCCCAAGACTAATGAAAAATTTCCCCCTTATCTTGTGTCAAGAGAATAATTACTTAATGACATTCTTTAAAAAAAGAAAGTTTATAGTTTTAATTACCTGGTAGGAGGATCCTGATACTTACATATTGCCACTACCAGCTGATACGGTGTCCATATAGCTGTTGACCATCATGCCTCTTATGCCCTAATTAGCATAAGTTTATTTTTTGACAAAATTGTTATTTATTTTCTGGTGAAAGATATGATAAAAAAATCATTTTACAAATCATAACTGAAAACTTTTCCAGAGGAGCATACTATGGTGAATAAATTACATTAGAAACGGATTTTCTGGGGCACCTGGGTGGCTCAGTCATTAGGCATTTGGGTTAGGCTCAGGTCATAATCCCAGGGTTCTGGGATTGAGCCCCGCATTGGACTCCCTGCTCAGCGGAAAAGCCTGTTTCTCCCTCTCCCACTCCCCCTGCTTGTGTTCCCTCTCTCGCTGTCTCTCTCTCTGTCAAATAAAATAAAATAGAAATCTAAAAAAAAATTAAAATAAAGGATTTTCTATTTTTGTTTTTCAAGTGCCCATCTTGGAAAATATGATTGAGTAAAAAGACTACATGATTTTTTATCTGTCCCCATCTGTCTTCCTGAATATTTGCTTCTTAGAATATCATTCCAATTCTGGTTACATCTCTCCCCAGTATCTGAAAGCCTCGTATACTTTGAATCCAGTTTATACATGTCTGTATAGTTCCCTAATGCCAGAAACTCCTTTTGTCTCTTCCCTGCTCTACTTAAGCAACCAAATGCCATATACTACTGGACACCATTTTTGTTTGGTTTTACTCTTACTATATTTATGCCTGAGAAGTCAAATGATAGTCTCACTAGATTAATGTCCCACCCTAGCTCAAGTAATATATTTCAGTTTTAATAAAGATTAAATTCGTAGGTACAAACTGTAGTTACAATCTGAAAGGGACTAGTTAGACAACAGGAATTAAACATGGTGAGAAAGATACTTTTGTACAAGTGGGTCATTTGGTGTTTTCCTTGTCCAGAGCTCAACTTTAAATAACTTCTTCTCTGTAACATTGGCCTTGGACCCTCTGGCTACATTGTCCCTCACAGAAGTCCAAGAAATGGCCTATTTATTTATTTATTTATATTAACTATTTTTACTATATGTTGACTAACTGAACATAATAAAGAAAAAAAAATTAACATTTTTAATGGCAAATTATTCTATGATAGAAGCAACATTAGGAGCAAAAATAATAACCCCCAAATAACAACAGCAATGACAAACTTTTGAAACTTTGTTAAAAATTCTGTATGACAGGGCCACCTGGGTGGCTCAGTCAGTTAGGCATGCAGCTCTTGATTTGGTTCAGGTCATGATCACAGGGTCCTGTGATGGAGCCCTGCACTGAGGCTTGTGCTTACCACAGAGTCTGCTTGTCCTTCTCCCTGCCTCTGCCCCTACACATTCTCTCTCTCTCTCACCCCCAAGAAAATAAATAAATAATAAATAAATAAATAAAATCTTTTAAAAAATTCTTTATGACAGGTAAAACTAATTTAAAAGGAGTTCAATAAAAATAAACTTAGCAGCCTTTATCTTAGCAGAAAATGCTATATATTCTATAAAGTATTAAAAGCAATACAAGAAGAGAACCAACATAATGATAATTAGTCCATATTTACTTTATCAAGCATCTCAGTAGTTTAATTTAGATAAGTATCTTTTACAAATAATGTATTAAGATTTTAGAATTTTTAATGGAGTAGTTCAGCTCATGAGAGGGATCAGTCTAATGTAATCATAATTTCTCTCACCTGGATTTCAGCATCTCTAACTGGATTAACAAATCAGAGCTCTAGAGCAGGTTTATAAACATTTTGTTAGAACATTTAAAAACAACTTTACCCTAAAATCTTTGGATACAATTTCAATTCCAGGAAAATTAAGTGTAAATGCTTTGGATTGAAGATTTCACTTTGAATATATTTAAGGGACATTCTTGCAATCAAAAAAATATAACTTTAAAATACTCAGCCACACTTCAGAACTACATAGATACAACTTGAGGTTGTTTTTTAGTTGGAATATAAGTGAGTATAGTAATAGGATAGAGAAATAGTTCTATTTTATCAATGGAATCTTCATTTTAGAATCAATAATTGTAAGATTGTATAAAGTGTCAACATGAAAAATCAATTTCAAACCCATCTCCTGTAGTAATAAGAGTTTTGAATTCCCATCATACAATTACCCAAGTTCCATATTAAGTTAATGTGAGTTAAATAAAGGATAGGTGAAATTATAAACAGCTGGTTACATCTTTACAGGTTTAAATACCACATTGATCTGATGAAATAGGCAATTACTTTTTCACATGGTGAAGAGGATATATGAAATACTTTTTCCACAAAAGCTGATGGAAACTTTTTTTTTGTGAAATCAGGAAGAGTGTGTTGGTGGAAAGGAATTATTTATCTTGATTGGATATTTTGACTGTGCCATATTTTCAAGGTAATTATTTAACCAAACACTGTATCTCTAGAGCCAGTTTATCTGTAATGATCTAATTACCAGAATTGTGGTTTTTGTCAAGTTTTGCCTAATGAGAGTCAAGAAATTTAATTAATATATTTAATGTATTAAATAGTTTATATTATTAAATGGATGTGTATCTTAAATTTAGGAGTCTATATCCATCCTATGGTATGAGACTGTAAACTTTTTGAAGGCAAAAATTGTTTGTGTATGTGTGTAGCCTTATCCCTGTTATTTCTAGCAACTCTCCAAGTGCCAATGTATTACAGACATTGCTCAAATATAAATGAATAGGGGCTCCTGGGTGGCTCTGTTGGTTAAGCATCTGCCTTCAGTTCAGGTCATGATCCCAGGGTCCTGGAATCAAGTCCCACATCAGGCTCCCTGCTCAGTGGGAAACCTGTTTCTCTCTCTCTCTGCCTGTTGCTCCTGCTGCTCGTGTGTGCTCTCTCTCTCTGACAAATAAATAAATAAAATCTTAATATATATATATATATATATATAAATGAGTAGATGAAGGAAAGAAAAATACCATATTTAGGTTTTATCACTTATCAGGTAAAGGGCAGATGTGTGTTATTAGAGTTATTTCTGGAGCTTATTATTTTGTACTTACTTAGACTTTTATATTTTTTCCTATAAATTTTCCAAATTCAGAACTACTCATCTCTGTCTTTGATTTCTTTATACCATTTATACATCCTTAGCACTAGACTCACAGTATCTTAGGCCTTTGCCTCCAAAGGGCACTTGATTATTAATGACATTAGACAATACTTTTTATCAGGTATTATCACTTCATGTTAAGAGCTGTTGGATTCCTATCTTGAAATATTAATGAGACTTTCCCTGCCTTCTACCCTATTTTAGTCAGATGACCAATACCAAAGTCCTCACATTTTTCTAAATGTTCTTTCCTATAACCCATTCATTATGTTGTTCAAACTTTATGCTGCAAGAAATAGAATAACTATATCTTAGTCGAAAAAGGACTTCTCTAGATAAAATAATAAATAAATAACAAAACAAAACAAAAAACCCTAGAATTGAAGACACAGACAATCATTTCTGGGAACTTCACTGTAACAATCAAGAGGAGCAGGTATGGTAGTATTGACTCTTCAGACCCCTTGCCTCATGGGGGGCAACTCAGAGGCAATTCTTGCACTTCAGTGTGGCTTCAGCCAAAGAGCCTCTTAGATAGATTTTGCCTGAGATTTCACTCACACTTGATGTATTAGTTTCCTACTGCAGCTGAAACAAATTACCACAAACTCAGTGGCTTAAAAGTACACAAAATGAAAATTCAGAAGTCCAAAATTGGTTCCTTTGGGCTAATGAAGTGTTGACAGTGCTGAGTCCTTCCGAAGGCTCTAAGGGAGAATTATTTCTTTGTCTTTCCTAGAGTCTAAAAGCTGTCTTCATTTCTTGACTTGTACACTCTTCTTTCATCTTCAAAGCCAGTGAGCTAACATTTTCAAATCTCAGTCTCTAACAGTCCCACCTCCCTCTTTCACTTTCAAGGGTTCTTATGATTAGGCCTACCTGGGTAATCCATCGTAATATATTTCAAGATCCTTGACATAGTCATAGCAATAAGGTTCCTTCTGCCATAAAGATAACAGATTCATAGGTTCCAGAGTTTAGAATGTGACACTTTTGGGTTTGTTGTTGTTGTTGTTGTGTGTGTAGAGAGGTGGCATTATTTCTCTTATCACACTTAGCATCCTCCCTTACTGCCCCCCCAATATAATAGTTTCCCCTAGAAGCATTTCCTCAATAAATCACTTACACAGGCATCCTTGTCTAAGGATATGTTTCTGAGAAACACAAACAAAATGTAGAGCATTTGACAATTTAAGAAAATGACAAATACCTATTAAAACTAAGATCTATAATTGATTCAGGAAAGCTTCTGGTTTGCATGTTTACCTTTTCCTCTACCCATGGTTTCACTGAAGTGACTGGAACCAACATTTTAAATAAAGAATCAAAACATAATAGTGTTGGAAAACAGGAAATAGAGCTACCAGTGGACCAGAAAGTTTAAACAAACCCTGGAAGCTAAAAAACAGGTGGGATGGAATTAATGGAGAAAACAGAGCAGAAGAACCCAAGCCAAGATTCCAGAAGTGAGAGCAATCAATCCTAATGGAGCCCATGAGAAACTCTAAGATCAGTGACAATACAAAGACTAGGAGATGGTTTTGGGAATCATCAGGGAAAATAATTAATTAAATAAATGCTTTAGTAATAGCTAGGCCTGGAGAGCTATCCCTCTCCCTCCTCCTCTGCTATATACACAGATGATATGACTGACAGCAATAGCATTTACCTCCAGGCTAGAACCTAACACCTGTCTGGGGAGTATTCTAGAATGAGTTTGGGCCTGAGAGAGAAGTAGAAAAGGATTTGAAATAGCTCCAGACCTTTACATCAGACATGGAGAAAATATTAGAAGAGAGAGAAAGAGAAGAAGAAAAAGAAATTTTCATTTGGTAGTGAATTACAGAAAATGACTTTATCCTCAGAGAAAAGTCTCTTTAATTTGATAATTAAGGGAATCTCTAACCTATTTGCTGGCACTGCTCTATTTCCAAGCACTCTGCAAATGGTATTGATCTGTTGACATGACCCCACTGTCTCACAGAAATCAGTCATTGGCTCTCTCATTCAAAGGTGAAGCTCTTGAGAAACTGACACACAACCAAGGAGAAAATCCATGAAACAGCTCTGTATTTTTTGTGTAAATGCAAGTTAGGAGCTAAGAGCAACAAATCTTTGAAATATACACACCATAATGGAAGAAAATATGTCCACTAACTCCCAAGGAATCAAAAGTGATATATGGAATAAAGGGAATTTAAAAATTTCTAGCAGGTATATTCTCAGGTTTCTCAAGTTTGGTACTACTGACACTTTGAACCAGATAATTTTTCTAGGGTGCTTTCCTGTGAATTGTGGGATATTTAGCAACATCCCTGACCACTACATCTCAGTAGCAACTGTCGTAACTGTGATAAGTTGCCAAATGTCTTCTTGAAGGCTAATTCCCTTGAGAAACACTAGGCTTATTTGGAGAGATTTGAGAGACTATCATAAAAATAAAGAATAGATTGTTTCTAAAGAATGAACAATTAGAAATCAAAACAAATTATAATAAGTATTAATTTCAAAAATTGAAACAAATCAAATGAATGGGACAAAGAATAAAATGACTTAAGGGAAAAAACAAACTAAGGATTTATACTATAACAAGGAGCTCTCCCATAATGCAGAACTAAATGCAAATGTGAAAACACATGAGATTCATGGAAGGTAGATCTAGAAGATATTTAAGAACATGTTCAGAAGAGAGGGAAAGAATGAAAATTTGGAAGAAACAAATCAAATAAATATTAAAATAAATTTTAAAATATTAGAATAAAATTTCCCTAAGCTACTGAAGATAATTCTTCAAACTGGAAGGACTTATAATGGACAAAAGGGATGAACTAAGAAAGGCCTATATATGAATGCCTTCTTGTGAAAGTACAGAATACCCATGAAGAGGGAAAAAATTCCAAACTCTTTTAGATAAACAGATGAAACAAACAAACAAAAACAGATTACATGCAAATGAGTTAAAGATGTTTCAGTGACTCAAAGATAACATTGGACACTTAGGAAACAATAGAACAATGCTTTCAATTTCTTTCAAAAAAATATTTCCAACTTAGAATTGTATACCAAGCCACATTATAAAGATAGTAAAAGAGAAAAATACAATTAAAAATTCATAATATCTCTAAGAATGTTTCCTGCTTGTGTGCCCCTAATGAAGATAAAATGACTCAAGAAAATAAAAAAGAGAACTATGTGAAAAGGATATCTTTAGGGAAAAGTGAGAGTGTGGCCATGAAAACAAGTGGAAAGATGAAAACCTTAGTAGAAAATATACTGGACCATGGTGGTTGACACATTCTCCTGTGGGTTTTAGGGATTAGTAAATAAAGTAGGAATGAATATTCTTCTCTAGGAGTTTAATCTCATTTCTTAATTGTGCATTAAGTTACATAAGTATCATCACATCACTACATGTTGTTTTTATTCTTTATGTGTTAAAATGAGCCATTTATCAAATCAAACAAAACTGAGTTATTGACCAGAATGCCGAGACAAATAAAATATAGATGTAAGTGTTCCAGTTACCTATTGCTGACTTGAAACCTAGCAGCTTTAAACAATAATCATGTTATTTCTTAATGATTTGGAAGACTGGGCTCAACTACTCTGTGACTATACTCAGATGGTGGCTGGGACTAGCATCATCTCCAAGACTTTCTCCCATGTCTGGTGGTTGGTTCTGTCTGCCAGCTAGGACCTCAGCTGGCCCTGTTGGCTGGAACACCCACACAAAGCCTTTTCTTGTGATCTGGATTTCTTCAGAGCATGGTGGGTTGGTATTCAAGAATGAATATACCAAGAGAACAATGAAAAAGCTGTGTGGTCTTTCATGACCTACCCTTAGAAGTCAAGCAGCATTATTTCTGCTGTTTTCCCAAGCATGTGAGGATATAAGGGAAGCGAACAGGTATCCCACATCTTGACGATAGAGTCAACATCACGTTGTAAGATGAGGGGTGGGAGGTCTTACCTTGGAAAATACAATCTGCGATGATTCCAGTGCCCTTGGGATACAAATGAAAAAGGGTAATGGAGTGCAGTTTTAATAAATTCTTCATTTTTATAGTGGCTAAGCAATCATTCAATTTCACACCAAAATAGAGGAGTATATTACTTAAAATCATAACTGTAGCAGGATGATGTAATCAGCAGGATTTGCCAGTTCTGGGAGAGTATCTGGGATTAGGGAATGAGGCATAGGTTTGTTTTATTTTTTTTGTTTTTGTTTTTTAAAGATTTTATTTATTTATTTGACACAGAGAGAGAGATCACAAGTAGGCAGAGAGGCAGGCAGAAAGAGAGGAGGAAGCAGGCTCCCCGCTGAGCAGAGAGCCCAATGCGGGCCTTGATCCCAGGACCCTGAGATCATGACCTGAGCCGAGGGCAGAAGTATAACCCACTGAGCCACCCAGGCACCCTGTTTTGTTTTGTTTTTTTAACTGTGAGTCTACAGTGGTATTTATTTACTAAATAAAAAGTTGTTTATAATTTTAAAATTATATGCATTTTTAATTTAGATATATAATAGAATTTAATAAATTATATAAACTTTTATTAACAACCATTTTATAAAATGAAACAAAAAAATTGAGATAAGGTCAATATTCAGAAATTATGGCCATTTATTTCATCTCTAACAACAAATATTCATTGGACACTATGGGCTTCTCATGTGGTTAAGATCAGGAGATTCTAGGTATTGACAGAGAGCTGAAAGAGTTAACATTTATTTGGCCTGATTTCTTGATTTTTATAATGGGAACCTATATCTAAGGAAAGATGCCAATTTGTCCAGGAACTACATTTTTTTTCTAAAGGTGTCTACACCAGCTTCTTTTCCCTGGGTCATTTAACCAAACCCTAATACAGGCACTACTGTTAAGGGACTTTGAAGATGGAATTAAGGTTGCTAGTCAGTTCACTTTAAAGTAGGGAGATCATCCTGGACCACATTTGTGGGCCCTGTCTAATTACAGAAACTCTCAAAAGCAGAAAAGGATGACAAAATAACCAGAGAGAAGGATGTAGTGGAAAGGGATAGCTGGAGAGATGAGGCAGAAGGGGAAGTAAAATGTGAGAAGGCTGTACCCAATATTACTGACTTTGAAGACTGAGGAAGGCAAGCATGAGGCAAGAGAATATGGGCGGACTTTAGAAGCTGAACATAGTCACCAACTGACAGCCAGCCAGGAAATCAGTACTACCACACTGCAAGGAATAGCCTAGGAAACTCAAGAGGAACCAGTTAAGTAAATTGAGACTTCTGACTTATAGAAATCAAAGATCATAAATGTGTACTGTGTTAACTGTTAACTTCATGGCAATTTGTTTTGGCAATAATAGAAAGGGAATAAAAAACTAAAATTGGAGCCAATTTCTTCTGACTCCTCTTTTTGTTCTTCTTGAAATGGACAAAAATTAGAACAGTCTTATCACTGGAATTGTGTACAATTTAGTTTGCTGGAAAGAAACCACCTGCACACCTGAAAAAAATAAGTGTCAAATAAGGTAGTTGAAACCAACAGTCCTTTAGATGCCAGACTTTCTCTGGGTTACCCCCTCAATAACCCAGCACTTTAAAGCCAGCCCTTTCTTAAAGCCAACCCTTTCCTGATTAAAACTCTTCAGAGTGTAGGGATAGAGGGAACATGCCTCAATTTCATAAAAACCATCTATGAAAAGTCCACAGTGAATATCATTCTCAATGGGGAAAAGCTGAGAACCTTTCCCTTAAGATCAGGAACATGACAGGGATGCCCACTCTCACCACTATTGCTCAACGTAGTACTGTAAGTCCTAGCAACAGCAATTATACAACAAAAAGAAATAAAATGTATTCAAATTGGCAAAGAAGAAGTCAAACTCTCTTCACAGATGACACGATACTTTATGCAGAAAACCCAAAAAACTCAACCCCAAATTACTAGGACTTATACAGAAATTCAGTAATGTGGTAGGATACAAAATCAATACACAGAAATGAGTTACTTTCCTATATCCTAACAATGTAACTGTAGAAAGAGGACTTAGGACATCTATTCCATTTACAATAGCACCAAAAACCTAAAGATGCCTTGGAATAAGCCTAGCCAAAGAGGTGAAAGATCTATACTCTAGAAACTACAGAACACTTATGAAGGAAATTGAAGAAGACACAAAAAGGTGGAAAAATATTTCTGCTCATTGATCAGAAGAATAAACATTGTTAAAATGTCTATGCTGACCAAAGTAATCTATACTTTCCACGCCATCCCAATCAAAATACCAATGGCATTTTTCAAAGTGCTGGAACAAACAATCCTATAATTTGTATGGAAACAGAAAAGACCCCAAATCGCCAAGGAAATTGAAAAAGAAAAACAAAGCTGGGTACATTATGTTGCCTGATTTTAAGCTCTATTACAAAGCTGTGATCACCAAGACAGCATGGTGTTGGCACAAAAAAGCAGACACATAGATCAATGGAACAGAATAGAGAGCCCAGATATGGACCCTCAACTCTGTGGTCAACTAATCTTCAACAAGGCAGGGGAAAAAAAATCCAATGGGGGAAAAAAAATGTCTCAGGGGCACCTGGTGGCTTAGTCAGTTAAGTGTCTGGCTTTGGCTCAGGTCATGATCCCAGTCTCTTCCATAAATGGTGCTGGGAAAATTGGACGGCTATATGTAGAAGAATGAAACTCAACCATTCTCTTCCACCATATACAAAGATAAACTCTGAATGGATGAAAGACCTCAGTGTAAGACAGGAATCCATCAAAATACTAGAGGAGAACATAGACAGTAAACTTTTCCATATCGGCCACAGCAGCTTCTTTCAAGACACGTCTGCAAAGGTAAGGGAAACAAAAGAAAAAAATGAACTTTTGGAACTTCATCAAGATAAAAACTTTCTGCACAGCAAAGGAAACAGTCAACAAAACAAAGAGACACCCCTTGGAATAGGAGAAGATATTTGCAAATGACACCACAGAAAAAGGGCTGGTATCCAAGATCTCTAAAGAACTTCTCAAACTCAACACCAAACAACAAATAATCAGTCAAAAAATGGGCAGAATACATGAACAGACACTTCTTCAAAGAAGACATACAAATGGCTAACAGACACTGAAAAAATGCTCAATATCATCAGCAATCAGAATTTCAAGACAAAACCACATTGAAATACCACCTTATACAAGATAGAATGGCAAAAATTGACAAGACAAGAAACAGGTTGGAGAGGCTGTGGAGAAAAGGGAACCCTCTTACACTGTTGGTGGGAATGCAAGTTGGTACAGCCGCTTTGGAAAAGAGTGTGGAGGTTCCTCAGAAAGCTAAAAATAGAGCTACACAACAACTGTGCTACTGGGTAATTACCCCAAAGATAGAGATGTAGTGAAAAAAAGGGCCATATACACCTCAATGTTCATAGCAGCAATGTCCAGAGCCAAACTATGGAAGGAGTTGAGATGTCCTTCAACAGACGAATGGATAATGAAGATGTGGTCCATATATACAATGGAATATTACTTAGCCATCAGAAAAATGAATACCCAACATTTGCATCAACATGGATGGAACTGGAGGAGATTATTCTAAGTGAAATAAGTCAGGTAGAGAAAGTCAGTTATAATATGGTTTCACTTATTTGTGGAGGATAAGGAATAACATGAAGGACATTAAGAGAAGGAAGGGAAAATTGAAGGGGAGGAAATTAGGTGGGGAGACAAACCATGAGAGACTGTGGGCTCCGGGAATCAAACTGAGGGTTTTAGAGGGGATGGGGGGTGGGAGGATGGGTGAGCCTGGTGATGGGTATTAAGGACGGCACAGATTGCACGGAGCACTAGGTGTTATACACAAACAGTGAATCATGGAACACTACATCAAAAAACTAATGATGTACTACTGTATGGTGACTAACATAACATAATAAAAAATTATTAAAAAGCCAGCCCTGGACAATAATATCTACATTAGATGACAATTCATAGCCTCTCTCTGCCTTGTTCCTACCATTCCCACTCTGGTTTCTACACTTCTATGTACTAATGTGTCCTCTAGTCCCCTGATGCTGACTTACTTCTAGAGATAACAAAACTCTGCTTCCAGTTCATTCTTGACTCTTTGAGGTTCTCTTATATCAGTATCCCACACAACTTTTGGTAAACACTTGCTCACTCTGCCTGTCCTCTGGGATCCAATAAACTATGCCATGCATTTCCCAAGTGTGAATATTTGGTCACTGCACCAAGTTTGATTACAGATTCACTTCTATAATTATGGCCAACATTCTTAAAATTAGGAAAGACTAGATGGTAGAATGAGAGTTTAAGTCAATAGGATATTTCTCAGGCAAGTTTATGTTTTCCCTTGTGCAACTGGCATTTTTTAAACAGGTCATACTAAACAGATCACAGACACTGCAGGATATGCTTCAGGCCATTCTGTTTTGGCAGACACGTAGGCATGTCTACATTTTCATGCTGTGACTGTGTGTAGCAATGTGTAGCAATGAATGTGTAGGGTGATTTTAAGACATCCGTCTTCTAAATTTAAAAATGTAAAACTAATTTGTTGGACTTAAGCCAAAATCTATGTATTGTTGAAATCTTCACAATGATGATGCTGTGTATATAAATAGGAAGTAGTTATGGATTTTATTAAAAACTAGAGTAAATACCATTAGTAAATAATTTTAAAAAGTGAACCAACTGATCATTAAAATAAATAAATGCGTGGGACTCTGTTATGTTTGAAAAGAACATCACATCTTTCAGTTTTTAGAAATAACTTTATCTTTCCCTTTCTTCACCTATATACTTCACTTTGTTAGATATCCTCTAGTCCCAGCATATATTATATTAATAATACAAATGTACTATTAATAACATGCTTAGGAAAGAAGGCTGTGTGGAAAATAGTTTTCAAAAGCAAAGCGTGTGGTAAAAAAAAAAATCTGTTCAGAGTTATTTTTTCTTGCCCCATCTCTTCTTTCCCCCCTCCTCTTTTTCCTCTGTTACAGAGTTCCATAGAGACAGTTCAAGAGTGAAAGAGCGCCTGGTACTTTGTCCTCACTCTTGGTGATTTCATAGTCATTCTTGTAGTTCAATCACATTGAAGAGGTGGAAACTGTAATTGTTTGCTCATTAGTAGAGATAGCCTTCTTGGTTTTGATGCTTCTTTGAATGGAAGTAGACTTCTTCCTTTGATCTCTTCTCTCAAGGAACAAAATAAGATATATAGAAAATTAAAAATTACCTCCTCCCTTCATAATATTGAATGGGGGTAAAGGGTTAAGAGTTTGCAGTATTTATGTTAACACATTTGGACTCAGTCCCAATCAGGAGCATAAGATTCTAAAACATTACTGGTCTAATTCTTATGATTTTTGTGTTTATTTCTGTCCCCCTCACCTCCAGTAAGACAAATGGTTGAGATTGAATGAAATTACTCATTTTCCATGTGAAAAAACACCCATCAGATCTTTTCTGGTACTGAAAAAAAAAATCAAACTTAAAGCTGGTTTGCTTCCCACACATACACTACAAGAACTTACTTCAGGGCACCTAGGTGGCTCAGTCATTTAAGCAGCTGCTTTCGGCTCTGGTCATGATCCTGGAATCCTGGGATCAAGTCCTGCATTGGGCTCCCTGCTCAGCGGGAAGTCTGCTTCTCCCTCTGACCCTCCTCCCTCTCGTGCTCTCTCTCTCTCTAACTCTCTCTCAAATAAATAAATAATATCTAAAAAAAGAAAAGAATTAATCTTTCACTGACCTTCAATCAGGTTAGTTTATGGATAACTGATACCTTTGAAGGAATAAAGATGACTTATTATCTGCTATTTATTTCAGTATTTTATTCACCTAAAAGGTATTTTTTAAAAAATGATCTTTTTGAGTTAATGAAATGTGATCTTAGAAATATCCCAAGTAATGAACATATTCATTAGTAAGTTCATACAGAAGCATCTCTACCATGACAGCTATATAAAGGGATGAGACTGACTTAAATGTCAAAGCGTATTTCAAAATGAATGTAATCAATTAAAATTTGTTTTTATTTACCCAGTGAATTCCTTTTAAGAAACTTCAGCAGTAAAAAATTTATACCCTTTATGGAGTTTTTTAGAATAACAGACTAAGAGAATTAAAATCCAAATCCAAGGAATAAAATTGGTAGTCATTTCATAAATGCTCTTTCAGGTAAAAAATTAAAAGATGAGAATAATTTCCTTTTGTGATTAGTGAACTATCCCTACAGATTATTTAATACTATGGTTTTGAATATAGAGATTCTCAAGGCTGATAGTACAGAAGGCAACAAATATTTATTGCATTGGGCTAAAGACTTCTGTTGGCTTAATTAATTTAAAGCAACACTTTTTGGTTTTTATGTTGTAGTCATTGTTAGACAAGTCAAACCACAAAACTTTTTTTCTCCTCTAAAAATGTAAATGGAATAGAATTTACCTCTCAATTTAGAACATATGTTTTTAATATAAATAAGTGACATAGTCCTACATGGGTAAATAATTTAACTATTTAGAATTCATTTCCTTTAGATGCAAACAGACCACTGAATTCCATAGGTATAATTATAGCTCTTCCCCTTGATTGCTTTCTCTGCCTGCACATTTAACAGCAGAAATGTTGTAACATGGCATTTGCAGAGTCTTATTGCATAGACAACCACATCCACAGGACATTAATATGTGTTCCAGAGGAAAAAAGAAAAGGTTTGACTCATATGTTTGGGAAATACTGAGTTAAGGAAATTTAAAGAGGTTTATTTACACAGGAATTCTCAGAACCTTTTAACAGAATGATGTACATTTTGGATTTCTGGTAAGGAAATGTACTATATACATTGCAGAAAGAATATTTGGGAATGGAACTCTTTTACTGTAAAGATTTTCAAAAGTAGTACTTCTTAAAAAAAGATTTTTATGAAACACTGATGTAAGGAGTAAGGAGTATATGGCTAATTTTTTCAAAAATAATTCCTAAATAATCTCTTACAAGTTTAGATAAGACAGTCTCTTTTCTCAATGATTTAGAATTCATTGATTGAGATAAAAGCAAACACTTAAAATCATTGTGATAAAATAATATTTACAAGTCTAATGAGACTTATACAAGGAGAGAGAGAACAGAAGAAAGAATGCCTGAGTCTGGCTGAGGAAGATGGGAAATTTCATCAAGTGGTTGGTGCTTCTGCTGACTCTCAAAGCATTTGTCAGAAAAAAGAGAGATGTTTCATGTAGATGAATAAAAAGTGTTTTTGTATCGTTCAGAACTACAAAGAGCTTAATAGCCTAGTTACACAGTTCATCTTTTAGAAAGTATCCATCCCTCTAAATTCATTTCCCTTCTGTTTAGAAATTCAGCTATTCATACAGTATGTATAATGTAAGTGCTAATAACTGGTGTGTTGAATGTCGAAAAACCAGAAAACATTTACAAGTTCCACACAAGTAATTAGAAACTCAGGTTAAAGAAAGAACCAAATTATATGAACATTCAAAACAATTGCCTCACAAAACTGATATAAGTACACAGATTTGTGTAACAAGACACGGAACTCTAACACTTGCAGAATTAATGTGATGGGTGATAGTGGTCCTCTCTCCACGTGTTTATGGTCAAGGGCAAGAAATCCAAATTTAAAATTTCATGTGAGGGCGCCTGGGTGGCTCAGTGGGTTAAAGCCTCTGCCTTCGGCTCAGGTCATGATCTCAGGGTCCTGGGATCGAGGCCCGCATTGGGCTCCCTGCTCGACAAGGAGCCTGCTTCCTCCTCTCTCTCTGCCTGCCTCTCTGCCTACTTGTGATCTCTCTCTCTGTCAAATAAATAAAATCTTTAAAAAAAATAAAATAAAATTTCATGTGATAGTAGAAAGCTGTTTCAGACTATTGGTCTGTAAACTTTAAAAAATCATATACGTTTGTCATTAAAATTTTGTAGCATGAACATGTAATATATGTATATTTATATGTGATACTTACGAACCACTGAACTACTAGACAATAAACATTATTAGTACATGAAATACACATTTAAAAATGAGGTATTTGGTAAGTTTAATTGATAAGGTTTTGACATAAACTGATAAATTTGGAAAATATATTTGAAGTAAATATTATAATAAATTTTTAATTTATTTTATTTAGTAATGGTAGAAACTATTTTATTCGGTAACATTATTGCAGTGAGCATAATTTAATTGAAATTATTTTGTTATTCTTATAATTTTTGTTTAATAAAGTGCGATACAGCAATATGAAGGTCTCGATTTCAAGGGGTTTTTCAAGCTTGGTTTTGAAGTTGTCAGCCTGAAAAAATAACTCACAATGTTATATAGATTCAGAATTCTTGCTGTAACTTGACTATTATATTTCCATCTTCCTTGGTGTCAATAGGTTTATCTTGCAAACTATTTTGGAATTGTACTATCTTAACAGTTTTAACAAATTGGTTAAGTAACCACTGCTGGTCTTCATTTGAAATTTTTAAAAAACAGTTAATATTTTTTCACAAGTTTTTATATGTACTTATATATTTTTATAGGTAATGCATATTATATTTTATCACAAATTGGAATAACAAAGCATTTTCTAAAATGAATTTTAGAAATTCTCTTAAGTTCTTTTTATGAACATTATCTTGAAGGTCCCATAAAACGTATCCCTCAGTACTCACTCCACATATGTCTTTGACAACATGTAAATGTTGGCTAGTTACCAATCCAGAAAAGTCAGCAAATTTGGAACACTCTCTTTTTTGTTAAAAAAACAAAAAACAAAAACCCAACCAAACAACAAAAAAATCAAAACCAAAAACAAATTAATTCTCATATTCTCTCTCTTACCACCCCCTTCTTATTTGTTGGGGATGAATAATTTTTTAATAATTTTATCATTTATACAAGTAAATGGAAATGTACATGTATAGTTTTAAAACAAAATGTATATATCCGTATGGCTACTAGAAGATCCTTATCTACTCCTTTACTAGCCTTCTTTCTTTCTTTTTTTTTTTTTTAAGATTTTATCTATTTATTTGATGGAGAGAGAGAGATCACAAGCAGGCAGAGAGAGAGGAGGAAGCCCGATGCGGGCCTCGATCCCAGGACCCTGAGATCATGACCTGAGCCGAAGGCAGAGGCTTTAACCCACTGAGCCACTCAGGTGCCCACTAGCCTTCTTTCAATGCTGTTCTTCACTCCCACCAGTTAACTATCAAGCTGAATTCACTTCCCTCACAGATTATTTATTTTTACATTCTCACAGGCACTTAGTATTGACAGATGGTGGGTGTGAAATGGTATTTCCTTGTGGTTTTAATTTTCATTTTCCTGGTTACTAATGAGATTGGATGTCTTATAACTTCAGAGCCATTTTTGCATCCTAGACTGTGAAATTCCTATTAACTTAAGGATGGTTGGTGGGGGTATTTTATGCTTTACATACTGCTTTACAAAAATTCGAAATATACCTTCAGAATACAAATCCTTAGTTTTATGAGTTACAATGTCTTTTCCCAGATTGTGGTTTGTTTTTTCTCTCTTTTTTATGGTATGGATGAGTATAAATTTGTAGTATAGTAAAACATATTGGTCTTTTCTTCATGCTTTTTTCTTACCTTTGTGATTCTTTTTGGGAATCGAATTTATATTCAACAACTCTTTTAAATATTTTGCCATGTAATAACAGATGAATCTATGTAGAATATAAATGATTTTTCATGATGACCCTCCATTTTATATCAGAGTTGTAAAGATTATGTTATTTGTAATAATAGAAGCCAAACATTAATGTAAGCAAACACCAGCAATCAGTCTGTTGCAAATATGCCAAAACCAATGATCCAGTGTGCACCTAACTCTGAACCCTTCAGCTTTGAGCCACTCTTTCCTCAGACAGACTCTAATACTAGGAATTAAGGGTATGTGTCAGTGCCTACATTGAATATTGTAAAAAAGTATATTTCCTTTCTATTTGAGATCAAAATATAAATATAATGCCAGTTTATTTCCTCATCTCGGCTCATGTGGATGATCTTGTACATCGTTTTTGGGTTCATGCACCTCACTTTGGAGACCACTGTTCAAGACCACTCACCTTAAAACTGGGGTACTCTGAGCCTTGGTTTATGCAAACCTGGAAGTTTTAAAGGAATCAATATCCATATCCGCAAATTCCATTTGTATTATTGTGAAAGTTAACAAGTCTTGCTGTTACTCCTTTCCAACTACCTCATTCACAATTGCCCTTGACCCACAATGAAAAGAAAGCCCTCTTACCCTTCCAAATCTTACCCTGACACATTGCTTTATTTATTTATTTATTTATTTATTTATTTATTTATTTTTAAGATTTTATTTATTTGACGGAGAGAGAGAGATCACAAGTAGGCAGAGAGGCAGGCAGAGAGAGAGGAGGAAGCAGGCTCCCCGCTGAGCAGAGAGCCCGATGTGCGCCTCGATCTCAGGACCCTGAGATCATGACCTGAGCCGAAGGCAGAGGCTTTAACCCACTGAGCCACCCAGGCACCTGACACATTGCTTTTAAAGCTTAAAATCTTCCTTTAGACACCAAATTAAGGGACATTTGTACATGGGGGTTAGGAACTAAAAACATAACTATTCTGATGATTGGATAACAAAACTTTTTACAATTCAGGCAGCTGATTTTTTCTCGAACAAAATAAAAGAACTTGAAGGAGTTATAACCTGATACATTGCTAAAACATTTTTATGTATATTAATCTGTAATTTTAGTATAAACTTTGAAAAAGTACAAAAAAATTGAGTGATAGTACTGTAGCTAGACTTCTTTTATCCCTACCTGTATATTTATGGTTAACTAAAGTGGTTACATACAATTTATATCTGCAAATATAAGAAATAGTTATATAATTTATGCTGCATCTTGTCTTATACCAGGAATACAAAAATATTCATCAATGTATATGTTAACTAATTTTAGAATCACACCAATTTTATTGTCACTTCCAATGAAATTTTATCTTTGTGTTTAATAGTTATAAAATTAAAATGTATATTTGGTAGATAATTACACAATAATTTAAATAACTTCATCTGGAAGAAAACTTTTACAGTAGAGAGTTATAGTCATATAAATATATTTAGATTTTTAAATTACATATGCACTATAATCTAGATAGTTATGATAAGATATTCCATATTTATCATTTTTAGATAATATCATACCATTTAAATCAGATTCTTTGGAGGAATTAGAATAGCAGTATGATCTCAAAGATAAATGGATGATGTAAAATTCTGGATTATCTTTTCATATATGTTTAAAATGCATAACATGAGTACTAAATAGCTATGATATTTACATTTAATTTGTTATATTTAAACAAATGATTTAACAATTTAAAGTATCAGTGTTTGCAAACACCAAATTTTACCTGGTCTGCAACTATTTCAATGACTGATAAAAACCCAAAGATACCAACTAAACAATAAGAAAGATTTTTTTCTAACATCTTTATGAAGTGTGCCAAAAAATATTGAAGACAAAACAATCAAGTAAACTATGCATGACATAAGTCAATCAATATTTAAAAGCATCATTATATGAGCTGTTCAGAAACACTCTGTTTTTAGGGAGTTTACAGTGAATCGGGGCCTGAGTTGCCAAAATAAATCTGAAAAAGTTTATTTTAATATTTGTCTTTCACATTTATTTCAATTCAGAGGAAATTAGAAATTAGTAATGCAACAAAATTTCATTAATCTATTCACCTCGCCTGCATTTTTACTCCATCCCACAAAACATATTTTCTGAGAAAATACAATTTAGGGTTGTTACTAGAGCTCATTAAGGGAGAATGCTTATAGGTATCCACTAACCAAATCCCAGCAACTTGTTTTTTCCACTATCTTTCAATAGTTTCTCCAGAATGTCCAAGTTTTTATTAGATAAAACCAATTGACAAATGCAGTTTTATACTTGCTTATGCTTAAATTTCTTTTCATATTTTAATTAGCCTGACAAATATGAATTATATTGAGCACATTTATTTCATCTCTTCACTCATCCATCTCAAGGTATTCTGGGAAATGTAACTCTCAAATACAATTCCATCTTTATTCCATGTGGCTTTCTCAAATCAGACATTTTTATAACTTGGTACTGTTCCTCTGATACATCTGATTGGTACAAAGGAGGGACCTAAGGTACACTACTCAGCCCTTTAACCTCACATAATCGGTCTAAAGATAAGCCTTGCAAAATTTCACCAACAAGAGCTCTTCTCTCCAAATTTGGAGAGAATAGAGAATAGAGCTCTTTCCCCTCCAGCGAGTGAATCCAGAAGAAGTTAAGGTCCAGATTTGTTTGCAGCCATGTTTCCTTCCACGCCAGAGCAAGAGAGGCCTTCAGTCCAGACAGAATCAGAAAAATGAAGCAGTGAAACAATGAAGATAAAAGGAGCAAAGTTGTGATATGTGTTACAACATGGATAACCTTGAAAACATTGTGCTAAGTGAAAGAAGTCAGACACAAAAAGTCACGTTAATATGATTCCATTCATATAAAATATCCAGGATAGGCAAATACACAGAGAAAGAAAGTAGATTGGTAGATGACGAGGGCTGGAGGAAGGGAGAATGGGGAGTGACTGCTAATAGGTACGGGGTTTCTTTTTGGGGTGATAAAAATGTTCTGGAATTAGATGGTTGTGATGGTTGCACAACCCTGCGAATTTTGCACTTTATTTTTACATTGGATCAAGTTAATTTTTAATTGAAATATAGTTGACACACATAACATTAGTTTCAGGAGTACAACATAATGTTTCCACAAGTCTATACGCTCTTCTCACATACAAAGCCATCTGTCACCATACAAAGCTATTGCAGTGCCATTAACTATATTCCATATGCTCCACCTTTCATCCCCCTGACTTACTCCCTAACTGAAAGCCTGAGCTCCTATTTTTAAAACTTCACTCATTTTTGCCTATGCCCTCTCCATCAACCATCAGTTTGTTCTTGCATTTGTGGGTCTATTTCTGCTTTTCATTTGTTTGTTTCCTTATTCACTTGTTTTGTTTTTTAGATTCCATATATAAGTGAAATCATATGACATTTATCTTTTTCTGTCTGACTTATTTCATTTAACATAATGCCCTCTGGGTCCATCCATGTTGTTGCAAATGTCAGGATTTCATTCTTTATGTGGCTGAATAATATTCCATGGTTGTGTGTGTGTGTGTTTGTGTGTGTGTTTGTGTATGTGTACGCATGCATGCCATATCTTCTTTATCCAGTCATCTATCAGTGAACTCTTAGTTTGCTTCCATATCTTGGCTATTAGAAATAATGCAACAGCAAACATAGGGGTGCATGTATGTTTTTGAATTGGTGTTCTCATTTCCTTTGGGTGAATAATTACTGGATCATATGGTATTTTATTTGCAATTTTCTTAAGACATCCATACTATTTCCTGCAGTGGTTGCACCAATTTACATTCCCACCAGTGGTGCACAAGGGTTCTTTTATCTTCACATACTCACCAATGCTTGTTATTTGTCTTTTGGATAAGATACTAGCCATTCTTACAGATGCAAGGTGATATCTCATTATGGTTTTGATTTGCATTTCCCCCTAGTGATTAGTGATGTTGAGCATCTTTTCATGTCTGTTGGCCATCTGTAGGTCTTCTTTGGAAAAATGTCTATTCAGTTCCTCTGCCCATTTTATTTAATTTGTTTATTTTTAAGATTTTATTTATTTTTGAGAGAGAAAGAGACAGATGGAGGGGGAAAGAGAGAAGCAGATTCCCTGCTAAGCAGGGAGCCTGATGTAGTACTTGGTACTTGGTCCCAGGATCTTGAGATCATGATCTGAGCTGAAAGCAGATGCTTAACCAACTGGGCCGCACAGGAACCCTCCTCTCCCCATTTTAAATCAGAGTTATTTGGTGTTTTTTTTGTTTTGCTTTGTTTGTTTTTTGTTTTGTTTTGTTGGTATTGCTTTTAGAAGTTCTCTCTCTATATTTGGATATTAACCCCTTATTATTCGCAAATATTCTTTCCTATTCAGAAGGTTGCCTTTTTGTTTTGTTAATGGCATCCTTAGCTATGGAAAAAGGTTTTTATATTAATGTATTCACAATAGATTTTTTTTTTGCTTTTGTTTCTCTTGCTTGAGAAGACCTATCTAGAAAAATGTGAATTATATACTTAAAAAAACTAAACTATATGACATATACATTATATCTCAGAAAAGCTTATTTTAAAAAATGAATGAAGGAGAGATTATGGAGCAAGAGGGAAGAAGGAAGATAAAGAGAAATCTGATAACAAAGTGGCTGATTTTAGATGTATTTAAGGTTTAAGGGCTTTAATGATTCAGAGACATTAGGATTGTGTCACAAATTATTCATAAAATAGAGCTGGTTTTCTTTCATTTAAGTGAAAGGGTCTAACTCATATTGTTCTTAATACTCTAGCTTTGCATATGAGGAAACTGAGCTCAGGAAATTTAATGAGCTTGTCTAAAATAAAGAGGAATAAATATTTCACTCTATAGCTTTATTTAAATTTATATTTACTATTACACTATTACAAATTTAAATCTATTGTAAATACTTGCTTTTTCCACATTTACTATTCATTGATCATTTGTTCCTCCTACTTCACAGTATAGATTATTTTGATCATGGGGTGAGTTTTTTTGCTTGTTTTGTTTTGTTTTGTTTTGTTTTGCTCGTGCGTTGATCTATAAACCTGTATTTGTTTTCTTCGCAAAAAGTACATTTTCTTGGAACCACTTTATAAGAGCACAGTTTCAAAGCAAGACCAAGTAGAAGAAACCAATTGCAGGTAGTTTAAGTAAAAATTGGTGTAAGGATATTGCAGAATACCTCATAGAACCAGAGATAGGTCTGTAGCCAGTCCATCAAGTTATGGGGTCCAGAACAAAAAAGCCACTGGTTTTCCTGTGTGTACTTCTCTTGGGAAGCCTTTCCCCCCCTTCTCTTTCTCTGTTGATCAACTACTTTGCTTTCCAGTTCACGAAGAACACATATCTCATTCCAATCCCAAAGATTAGACATTTATTACCTTAAGCTAGGATTTCTCAACCTCTGAGTTATCAACATTTGAACCTGATAATCTTCTTTTTTAATTGAGATATAGCTAATCTATACCCTTATATTACTTTCAGGTGTATAACACAATGATTCAATATTGTACATATTGTGAAATGATCACCATAATATGCCTAGTTAACATCTGTCACTGTACAGTTTGTTCCCTATAAACAAAACTTTTAATATTTTCTCTTTTAGCAATTTTCAAATATATGATACAATTTTATTCACTATGGTCACCATGCTGTACATTACTTCCTAAGACTTATTTATTTTATAACTGGCAGCTTGCAACTTTTGACCACCTTCACCTATTTCTCCAACTACCTACCCCTCCATCTCTGGCAACCACCGATCTGTCCTTTGTACCTATGAATTTTTGTTTGTTTTGTTTTTGTTTTTGTTTTACATTTCACGAATCTGTGAGATAATATGGTATTTGTCTTTCTCTGTCTGGTTTATTTCATTTAGCATAATGTCCTCTAGGTTCTTCCACATTGTTGAAAATGGCAGGATTTCCTCTGTTGCGGCTGAATAGTATTCCATACATTCCATTTTAAATGTGCGTGCACGCACACACACACACACACACACACACACATATAATTTTCTTATCCATTCTTCCACTGATGAACACTTAGGTTACTTCCATGTCTTGGCTACTAGAAATAATGTTGCAATGAACATAAAGGGGAGAGTGCAAATATCTTTTTGAGTTAGTGTTTTCATTACCTTTGGATAAATACCCAGAAGTAGAATTACTGGATCATATGCTATGTGTATTTTTAGTTTTTTGAGGAATTTCCATATGGTTTTCTATAGTGGTTCTACCAATTTACATTCTCACCAACAGTACACAAGCGTCACCTTTTCTCTGTATCCTTGCCAATGCTTGCTTTTCTCTTTGATAATATGAAGGTATGAAGTAGTATCTCTTTGTGGTTTTGATTTGCTTTCCCCTGATAATTACTGGTGTTGAATACCTTATCATTGGCCTATTGACCTTCTTTATGCCTTTTGAAAAATATAAATTTAGAATATTCTACCTATTTTAATATCTACAGGTGGTTATGGAATTGTGTAAGTTTTATATATATTTTGGATTTTAACACCTTACCAGATATGTGATTTGCAAATATTATCTCCCATTTCATAGGTTGTCTTTTCTGTTTATTGATGGTTTCCTTTGTTGTGCAGAAACTTTTTAGTTTGATGTAGTCCCATTGTTTAATTTTGCTTTTGTTGCCTTTGCTTTTTGTGTCAAATCCAAAAAGGCCAGTGTCAAAGAGCTTACCACCTATGTTTTCTTCTAGGAGTTTTATGGTTTCAGAAAACTTTTTTTTTCCTTTTTAATAAAATGGAACATTTAGAACCATTTGAAAGGTCTGATAGCAGATAGATGTTATTATAATTTATCAATTATCAGTAATTCAGTATCTTAGAAGAATATGAAACCCCATAAATTAAGTTGAAAAAATCAAACAGGAAACAAGGGAGTAAGTAGACTTAAAAAGTCTTAATATTTGGAAAGTGGAAACTAAAATATTAACTATGGCTATCTCTTAATGGTGCAATTACCTATGAGGTTTTCTTTGTATATTTCTAGTGATCTTGACAAGTCATGTATTAGATTTTAATTGGAATAAAATTATTGACTTTGGAAAGCTAAATTAAAATAATATTTACTTAATGAATTCTTGAGTAAAACACTATTAATTTCTTTGGGAACTTATTGCTTAGGTTTAAAAAAATATGTGAATCCTGAGCTGGTTTCAAGTGCAGTGTGACCTCTGGAAGGTCATTTCTTAAGTGAGCAAGAAGGGGGCTAGTGAACACCTGAAATAAAAGCAATAGATTTCCTGAAATACTGCTTATTTATTTATCCTGTGTCTGTGTAATACCCTAGTAAAGTCAGTTCTGTCAATTCAGACAATCTTTGAGCCAAACTCAATAAAATGTAAAAATCAGCCTCAAGAGGTTTTTGACAGTTGTGAAAATCTAACTTGAAATTTCCCTTATTGCCTTGTGTTTGACAACAGCCTAAAGAGATAATTTGCCTGGATTATATATTTCCTTTACAGAAAAAGAGGAGTCTGTTAAGTGATTCTTTTTTAATGTTACAATAGGCCTCACTGTACCTATTTTTCTTTCTTATTCATTAATTTAGAAAGAGAAGGGTCTAGTTTTTCCATACTATCAACACTCCTTAGGGGAAAAGATTCAAAATACGTTTAAGAAAAACCCAAAATATGTGTAAGATACAATCAGATCTCTTTACCATAGCCTCCAGGGCCAAGTGGACATTAGTGCCTGCCAAGTTGCTCAAGCTCCTGTGCCCGGATTATGCTGACTCTTTCTGTGCTTCTGGAATATGTAAAGCTTAATCCCACCCAGGATCCTTGCACTTGCTGCTCATTCTGCTGAGACAGGTTTTAATCACAGGTTCTTCTATGATTGACGCTTTATCATCATTCAGTGTTATACCAGGAGACACAAATTTCAGGGAAGTCTTCCCTGCCTAAGTACCTCATTTAAAGCAGGTTATGAACCTCCTTCCCACGCCCCAGCTACTCTCAGTCATCATATTCTGTTTTCTTGACCTCTGATCCTGCCACCATTCAGTACTTGAAATTCACTTATTTATTCATTTACTGTTTGTCTCTTCTCAGTAGAATTTATACTCTGGGGGCGTCTGGGTGGCTCAGTGGGTTAAAGCCGCTGCCTTCGGCTCAGGTCATGATCTCAGGGTCCTGGGATCGAGGCCCGCATCGGGCTCTCTGCTCAGCAGGGAGCCTGCTTCCTCCTCTCTCTCTCTCTCTCTCTCTCTCTGCCTGCCTCTCTGCCTACTTGTAATCTCTCTCTCTCTCTGTCAAATAAATAAATAAAATCTTAAAAAAATAAATTCATGTTTTAAAAAAAAGAATTTATACTCTGAGGCTATAGATTCACATTCTGTCTTATCACATCTGTATTCCCAATACTTAGAACTATATCCAATACTTAATAGACTAAACAATATTTATTGAATAATTGAATGAATAATCTCTGAACAAATGGCATATAAAGGCATCAACCGAAAATATAAAATTTCACATGGGGTAATGTTAATATAGATTATTTTTCCTAAAAAAAGTTAATATTAATGCATAAAAAGGGAAAGAAGAAAAAAATTTAACTATAAAAATTGACTTTACAAGTTAGCACACTAAAAGTATTTTCATAATTAAAAAATACTTTCTCTAGTAATTTTCCCTTGTTTAAACTTTTGACATTTGCTCTATTATTCTCTCTTTGAGCAAATTATTTAAAATCTATGTTAAAATAATTGCGTATGTGTGCGTGCCTGGGTGCTGTTTTTAGCTCTTATTTTCTGATAATATAACTGTTTGATTTGGACAGATGGGGTTTTTTTTTTTTTTTTTTTTTTGCATTTTGGCCACATGTAGCCCTGATTTGTTATTGTTTGAAATTCTGAGAATGTTTTACACACGTTTACAAAAGAGAAACATTTGGCCTCTGATAAACGAATGACAAGCACGATATAAACGCTTGGGGAAGATTCTTTGGGATCTACGCAGGAGACCTGCGCATCTGTCTCCAGCTGTGCAGCTCCTCAGAACTGAAATGATGAATCCCAGTTTGGCCAAAGTCAGTAATTATTTTTACTGTTAATCCGAAGATCAGAGGTTATTCCCAGGAAGTAAGGGTAGGGCAATGGACTTCACTGTCTAAGAGCAGTGGAGGTTTATGCAAGCCATCGTTTAGTTCATGCCTTAGGCATTAACCTGGTGCTAATGCACATGGATGACAGCAGAAATGTAAATAGCTTTGATGTGATATTAATTATAATTGGCTAAACGTAAATTAATCTACTGGTTTTGAATCATCTTTGCCCTTTTGCCTGGTCTTGTATTCCAACCCCAAATGTTAGGAAAATCTTTCAGCAGTTACGTCACACTTTTCAAAGAAAGCATGTAACTCTATGAATCCTTGCTACTATTCAAATTTTTCTTTAAACATGTCCTCATTAAAATCTTTTTTACATAGAAAACCCTTACTTTAAATAATTTCCACAGGTGAACACAGTCTAATTCTACTGGTAAATTCATGAGAAATCTTAAAAATGCTAAGTTTTCCATCTTATTTTTTTCATGTCAGAGTGTATTATTCTTTGCAGTAAGTTTGGATGTCTCTGTATTTTCTATATGTTCTCTGATGTCAAGCCAGACCATCATGAAAAGGAATGCTTAAATGAAAGATAATAAAGTATTTATTAAGAGTCTGTTCTATTTCAGGCACATTTGTAAATATATTCATATAACTTGCATATTTTAAAGATATGCATATGCATTTTTAAAATTGTTTTAGCATTATCATTTTATATACAGCAGTAAAATAATTTTATAGTTAAGAACAAAAGTATCTAGATTTTAAAAATGTATACTTTGTATACAGCAAGCTCCCGTTATCTTCATGGGTAATGTTGGAGCCTAAGTAAACCCAAGAAGGACATAGAGATATAGGTACATGCCACACTTATTAGGAATTATTTTCACTTGCATAAATTGCATTAATACATTTGTATTTTAATTTGACAATCTGTTTTCCCCAAATTTGTATTGTGTATTATTTAAAAATTCCTTTTACACAACAGTGAATATACTCTTATGTATGTATTTAAAGTATCTGTATTTAACCATTCTAGAAATAATGCCAATAGTATTTATTTCTCATAAAAGCCCTATCTCTTATTATTCTTCTTTGAAATAAAGCACTCCCATACTATCTTGCTATCTGTAATATATTCAATGTAACAACCCTTAGATTGGGTATTTCTCATCTACTTAATATTACTAGAATTACAGAACTGGTCTAAAAGTTCACTCCTCTCTATTGGTAATTTATCTATCTTGCTAGCTTTATTATTTTGACTGAAATATCATTTGTTGATGAAGTAGATAATAGTAACATGGCCACACAGTTACTTCTCCATCTGTGTTCACCATTTCAGCCATAACATTTGCCCCAAGAAAAGCTAAGATTTACAGTGTCATAAGGATTTCTATCTACTTTCAGGCATTTTGGCATTTGGGGCTCTTGTTTGGCAAAGCACTATGAGGTAAATGGATAGTTAAGCATTTATTTTTCAAGAACTGATGGCATTTAGATATATTTGGCATTTATTTTTCTTGGACTTTTTTTAAGCTGATGATATATTGAAAATTACTTAAACACTTACTCATATCATGGACTTCCAATTGTGAAAGCTTAGCATGTCCCACAAGCTCCTCCTTGTTTTGCTTATTGGCAGTAAAGTTATTGAGGATCCCAGATTTCTAATCAGTAGTTTAAATTTTAATGGATAGCATTTATATAAATATTAGCATGCAGTCATTGAAACATCTTTGACTGGACGCTCACAAATGTCTCTAGGTGGCCGGTCTCCCTTCAGTATTCCCCTCGGTGTGGTTTGCGATGGAGGATCTGAAATATATTGGTCCTCTTTAGACAGAGAAACTCAGTAGTAAATGTAACATATGTTCTGCAATCCAGAATTTGGCTCAGGAACCTACTTTTTGAATCCTTAATGATCAGCTTAGTCTCAAAAAATATTTCAATTTCATTTTAAGATCTCAGTTGATTATATTTAAGAGGGGAAATGGCTTGACTTCAGCTGCTCTTCATCAGCTGGGCTTATTTCTCTATGTTCTCACCGTTGTGTTTTCCACTGCCAGAGATTTATTAGCCTCTCAGACATATTATCATAAATGTTATCAAGTAGACACTCATGATGACAAATGCAGGAGGCTATTCTGTTTTCCAGGTAAAAGGGAGAGGTAAGGGACATAGATGTGATACAGCTCACAGGGCTCAGTTATATTTATCAGCGTGTTATGTGGATCAGCATATACCTGAGGAAACCAGCCACTGATCATGGCTGCATATGGCCAGCCTTTTCCCAAAATGCCTATAATTGATTCCATGTATCATGGAGCGAATCAGTATCAGTTAGCCTATGAAATAATCTGTCCATTCATATTCAACCCTTACATGTATCTGATAAGGTCTAACAGGTACACTTAATCTTTCGGGCTTCACAGAGGATATCATCTCCTCCCTCATTCCTTCTTCCAAAGAAGAAATCCCAGGCAGGAAACCACACTCATAAAAATGCAGCCCATTCCCACCCCCACCCTTATTTCTCTACCATTTCTGACGTATTTCCCTGAAATCCTGTATCCAACTAATGTGTGACATTGCTTACTCTGAAGGATTTGTAGCTGAGGTCTCAGATACAGATTTAATTTGGGATCTGCCTATTGGTCTGTTAATAATGGCTCATTGTTACCGTGTTAAGCACCAGACTAGACATTTAATGTACAATATTTCCTTCAATTCTTACAACTCAAGGTGGGCATTGTTGTCCTTTTTTGTAGATAAGTAAATTGAGATCCCAAATGATAAGCAAAGGAGGGATTAGAGTCTACATCCACTGTGATTCAAAATAAGTCCTTTATAAACTATAAAATATGGGCTCTAACAAAGTCAAATGATAATTCTGTAATTCTATAGTTATACTGAATTAGAAAATCTAGTCTGCTCTTTGGTGAATCTTTAGGTTTTATGTTTGTTTTGATGTAATTATTGCTTTGTGATTGGGAACATTCCATGAGGGATATGACTTGCATGAGTAGCTGTATTTTTCTTCAAATCATTAGAATATGGAGTTGATTTATTAAGCTTACACATGAATTTCATCTTCTTAGGGGACATTATTTTATTTTGAATATATATATATTTATTTTTATAGCTTTCATAGTGTCACAGAAATACAACAGGCACTCAAAAAATTCAACAAATGTTTATACAACAACTAATTCCAGTTGACTTTAAAAATAGATCAAGTAGTCAAAAAAACATTTGACTTTTTTCATGAGAAATTTCTTTAAAAAAAAAAAACATTTTATTTATTTGAAAGAGAGAGAGAGAGCAAGAGCCAGGGAAGGGGCAGAGGGAGAAGGAGAAGCAGACTACCCATTGAGCTGGGAGCCTGACGCCAGGCTTGACCTGAGCTGAAGGCAGATGCTCAACTGACTGAGCCACCAATGTTCCCCTGAAATATTTCTAATTGTTTATACAGAATGACTATATATGGACACAAGATTCATTTTTCATTCTATAATTAAATAATTTATAGTTGTTCTTCCAAGAACTTTCTCCATGTGTGTTTCTTTGAATTTATTAAGTCGAGTGAAATATGGAATCTTCCGTGAAAATGTGGACATATCTTGCTTGAGAAAAGGGTCTGTAAGATTGGTAAAAATAGGGATAATTGATTGAGGTAGAAGTGAGGCTGCGTGAGAGAAAAAAAATGTTTTACCATAGAACTCATTGCCCAGTGTAATAATTTACTAAGTGGTATGAGGTGGCTTCCTGAAGAGGTAAGGCATCTTATCTCCCCTCCGGCCATCACACACCTATATACATCCACACACCACAAATCTCCTTATTCAAATGCGTGTATACCACAGATTTTCCCAGATACAAATTTACTTTGCTAATTAAGTATTCTTGTGGGAAGCAGCTATGCTCTCCTCTCCTTTTCCATTCAAAACTCACTGAACATTTATTAAGTAACTACTGATGGGTTCTGTGCCAGATCCTGGGGATTCCACAAGGAATTGTGCAGAGCTCTCAAAGAGCTTGTGGCTCCACAGAGGAGACAGAGTAGTAAAGATTATTAAAAGATACAATTTTTAAAATGCTATGAGTGGTGATAATGAGAAGATTTAGCAAGGGCGTCTGACCCAGGATCATCACTGGAGGAAGACTTCTTGGAGAAAGTGCTGAAACTGAATTTTGAAACTGAGTAAATTTGTTGTTAGTCTTTTTTTTTTTTTTAGATTTTATGTATTTATTTAAGAGAGAGCATGAGTGGGGTGAGGGGCAGAGGGGGGAGAGGCAGAGGGGTAAGGGGCAGAGAGGTGAGGGGCAGAGAGGTGAGGGGCAGAGGGGTGAGGGGACACAGGGAGAAGCAGACTCCCCACTGAGCAGGTAACTGAATGCAGGGCTCAATCCCAGGACCCCGGGATCATGACCAGAGCCCAGGACCCTGAGCTCATGACCTGAGTGGAAGGCAGAAGCTTACCTGACTGAGCCACCCAGGCTCCCCATAAATTTGCTGTTTGTACTGCAGTGTTCAGTTGCTTTAAGTGGCCTCAGCAGATAATAGAACTTGAGTGAATTGGAGATTTTAATTAGAGGAATGTAAATGCTTTTAGGATATGAAATTCCTCCACAAAGCATGTCTTCACCCCCCACACCACCTTTCTAGAACCAGATAACACTCTTCCTACCTACACAGTGAAATAGCGTTTTAATTGGTTGTTTGAGATCTACTTTTGCCCCTCAATACCTGTTTTCCATTGCAGTCAAGTAATAATCTGGCATAGCTGTTCATGTATTTCCCTGCTTAAAAACCTTTCCATGACTTTCCATTGTCTTTAGGATAGAAAACTCCCTTAGATGGCTGACAAGCCCCTGTGATCTTCTCCCTTCATACCTTGCTAGCCTTATCTGGTACCATGTATCCTGCAGTTGGCATACATGCCCTTTCTTTCTTTTTTTTTTTTTTTAAAGATTTTATTTATTTATTTCACAGAGGGAGAGAGATCACAAGGAGGCAGAGAGGCAGGCAGAGAGAGAGAGAGGGGGAAGCAGGCTCCTCGCTGAGCAGGGAGCCCGATGCAGGCCTCAATCCCAGGACCCTGAGATCATGACCTGAACCGAAAGCAGAGGCTTTAACCCACTGAGCCACCCAGGCACCTGACACATGCCCTTTCAATCCACTGTATTTATCATTCTAGCAGATTGCTAGATTTAAAGCCCCCTCTAGACCATCAGCTATGTGTCCCTAAGTAAGTTGCCTAACTCCTCTGTGCTCAGTGTCCTGTCTGCAAAATAGATAAGGAAATCCCCATTTACTTCATAGTAGGAGGATTATAAAAGAAAATGTGTAGATGGGCACATAATAGGAACTAAATGCTTAAAACTATTATCATTTATTGAGAGTCTATGATATGCAGGGTGATATATCAGACATTTTGCATATTCTGTATATTGTGAAAATTAAACTTGATCCAACCTTTCTTTCTTTACTGGAATTGCCTAAATCTCATATACATTGCACCCTTCTAGGGAAACAAAGCAAAAGAAAACAAGACAAAACAAAAGTTGGTCACATTATATGTTTTTAAGGCATTAGACAAAAATGTTACTTGATACATTTTTTTCACTATCTAGCTTTTTAAAAAATATATACAGTTTAAAGGTAGATGCAATCAAAAGTTTTTATGGCCACAGGCTTCTGGATCCAAGAGTCATCAGGACAAGATTGGTGATGGTTCCAGGCAAATTCGAAGAATGCTCTCAAGTAATTGTCAGCATTTCCTTCTAGAAACAAGTAAGTACTTTTCAAGTGGATAGTGTACTATTATCCCCAAACTTCATACCATGGAACTTATTGACTTCATCCTGGACCAATGTTTACCATATTTTTGAAAAATATGTACACTGCTTAAGTATTAGAGAATCTGAAAAATACTATCTCTTTTCTTAATTTAAAAAAGGCCTGTTACAAACCACTCTACCTACTAAAAAATGCCCTGAGGCTTGTGTGCACTTATGAGTTTAAATTGAACCCTTCTTAGAGAAATGCATTTGTACCTGGGGTACAAGCATAAAGGTAAAGCTCAAGCAAGCAGAATATCCTAAGAAGGGGCCATTAAAAAATGTTGTCTAACTCAGCATCAATTTAAACTAATTTCAAAGGAGACTAAAACCATCCTTAAGAAATCTCATAAAACAGCATGTAAGTGAATTAAAATCATACGGTGATAGTGTGTGTGTAATTATGAAGTGAACTTGACAACTACCATGAGATTTGGGGAATTAGAAGTTTCCAGGGCCATCTTTACCTCTTTACTTCTTTGTTCAACTAATCTGAGCCTAGCAGTGTGCGTGCTTCTCTGAATTGCTGTGGGAGCACTTTCTCACTCTTTTCTCCCATTTTCATGACATCTCCAACCTCCCCCCCAAGTCCCACTCCCCTCTCTTCTTGTCTTTACCTCATTTCTCTAACTAGCCTCTGCAAAATAATTCTTTCTGATTTAATGGGTAGAAGGCTTTGATCAAACTTCTGAAAAATACAGAACTTTGAAAATAAGAAGCATGAGCTTGGCTGTGTCATTGCAGTTGAACAGAATGGTAGCAGCACTGTGAGGCTATGGAATGGTCCAGTGGAAGATTTCCGAAAGGTCTTGCCATAAGCACTTTAATTGTAGCTCTTTCCAAAGAATCCATGTATGTTTCCTCTCTCTAAAGAGAAGATGGGTAATTTACACATGTTATGTTTTCCAATTCCTTTGAACATGGCAGTGAATGACTTTTCCTATTCATTTTATGCCAGGACTCCATAAATTCTACATAAGACACAATAAGTAGACCTTTAAAAATGGAAAAAAAAATGTGGATGAAGTTTCTTTCCATTACTACTTTATAAGATGAAAAACCTTGTCTCTTGTTTCATGAGGTTTTTACCACCATCTTGCTCAGGTAACCACTTCAAAATTTTAAGGCTATGGTACAAGCACTCCTTTTCTTTTCTTATCGTTGCTTTTTCTTTATTTTAGAAATCTAGACTGCATTCCTGTTCTTAAACACATTGTAAATATTTCAAATGATAAAAATAAAACAAGGCTGTGTTAAAATGAATTGTATTTATTTATGAGGAAATGAATTACATGGGAGTGTACTACAAAAATAAAGAATGGTAAATTTAAAAAGATAACAGATGATTTAATAGATAAAAATATCCTCTTCTGTAGGCAGGAGTAAAATGCAATTCAGATAGATAGAATATATTAGATCACTTTGAGACTTCTGAATTTATTGAGACTAAACCAAGTCAAGTGCTATAATAAGAAAAGACCAAGAATTTGGATATACTGTTTATTGTAGCTTATGAAGTAAGTAAGTTTTGAATTTTTCATTTTATGAATGAGAATGCCTATTGTCTTCTCATGCAATTTCCTAAAGGATTTTAGATCTATGAAAACTACAAAAATAACTTCAAGAAGTAGAGATTTTGGTTAAGTATTAGTATCAGGGTGGAATTGTAGGGAAGAGATTACATCAAGGGCAAGGGGAATAGATAAGAGACAATTTAAAGAAGGAACTACTTTAGGGCGCCTGGGTGGCTCAGTGGGTTAAAGCCTCTGCCTTCGGCTCGGGTCATGATCCCAGGGTCCTGGGATCGAGGCCCGCATCGGGCTCTCTGCTCGGCAGGGAGCCTGCTTCCTCCTCTCTCCTGCCTCTCTGCCTACTTGTAGTCTCTCTCTGTGTGTCAAATAAATAAATAAAATCTTTAAAAAAAAAAAAGAAGGAACTACTTTAAACATTCTAGCTTTAGAAAGAAAGCTTTCATAAAGAATGAATGCCATTCACCAAAAGATAGCATTTCCATGTCATCTAAATATTTCTGGGATTCAATGACCAATTCTTAACTATTTTTTAAATCAAATTATTTTCATGGTTGTAGAGGAAATGTGTCATGTCCATCATTGCACATGGCAGGAAGAGCCTAATGTGGAAGCTGAACAAGCAATGCGAAATATTTGAAACACCACTAATATAGTTTACATCTTTTTGTTGAGCATTCCCATCTTTAAACACTGTCCTTTAAGTCATAATTAATCCTAACAAGTCCTTGGTAAAGAGGGGATCCCGATGCAACACTAGGGATTCTAAAATGGTGAAGTCTGAGGGGATCGTGGGAGTTCCAAGGAAGAATTTTATTTGCCTTGAAGTTTTGAGGAGGGTCGCCACTGCCTGTCGGTATGGGAAATCTAGAACTGGTCATGAGCCTGAGTGGGTGTTATGCTTTATAATTTGCACAACTGCAGTGTAGGGGAAGGTGGTACATTAATGTCTCCCTTGAATTATAATTTAAAAAAACCAATATCTGTTAAGCAGAATGTTTATTAATTTATTGTTTCCAAATTGAAAATATGGAATTCAAGAGTTTAGAGTTCATTTTGGGATTATAACAAGCTTTGGAAATACCCAGGCCAAGGAAAGTTTAGCACTGTTAGAAAGAAATATTTTTATAATGGAAATGTTTGGAACGTCATAGCTCTTAACCTGGGTAATAATAAATAGAAGTTGTGATGGTTTGGTACTACCTCAGTACTTGAAATGGAAAACAGAATAAAAATAGCTCAAGTTCCAGGGTCTGGGTGTTTCACTTTGTAGAATGGCCTAATACCATGTAGGTAGAAAACCCAGAATTCTCATAATGACTTGTGCGGAAATGAAATTCCCTAGTGAACTAATTTTTACTCAATAACAGAGCACAATTTTCCAGTAATTATCATCCACCATCTATCCATTTTATTTCCTTCACTATATGAGATTTACAAGTTGAAGGTGTAATCACAGTATTTTGTTTCCTGGCAGTTATATCTTTAGATCTTTTAACATAATAGCAACATCTTCTTTTGAAACCAGTAAGCTTTCTCTTACTGTGTCCTGCAAGAAAGAGGTGAAGTCTTATGTGGACTTAATTTCTTTGTATAGCTTAAATTTTTTATGATGCTTTCTCCTGGCCATAAAAATCAGGTTCAAATAATTTTGATGCTGCTTTATGTAGATTTGAATCAAGAAATAGAGGTCAAATGCTTGTTTTTTACTTCACGTATTTAAAGATTCAAGAGTAAGTGTATTTTTAGCTGGACTTTCTAAACTCTTAGTCTTATTATGCTTTGGGAAATAGAAAAAACTTGCATTGGCATTCTACATGGTGTAATTTGGATCCTTGATTTTCTGGCTTCAGTTTGTACACTAAGCATTTGGCACAGAGAGGCCAAGACCATTATAAATAGACCCCTGACTTCTGAAATACTGGGAGCATTATGTTCATAATGAAAGAAAACTTAAAAAGATTGTTTTCATTGTAATTGAAGCTGCTATAACAATCCTGTAGATGTAATGTTTATATCTGGATTTATTTTTCCCAATATTTTTGGTAAAAGCCTGCATTTTTATTTTGTAAGTGGCTGAAAAAATTGGTTAAATGAAATCAAGATGCACTGATGCCAAAAAGATGTGTAAGCAATGAAATATGATGACTTAAAAAGTAGGTTTTGTTTCTACATCATCCAGGCTTACCACTTACACTGCTCACATACATTGGATATCTGCCATATTTCTACTTTGCAGTAGGAGGAACTGGCCCAGAAGTTTCCTCTTTATATATTTATGTGGGTGGGAAAGGAAATCCTCTGGAAAACTTACTTTAGGAAAAGTTATTATGATTTCTCAGTACTCATAGATGGAAAAATCTAATACAGATAGAAAAATTTGTTTTTGGGTTTTTTTTTGAAAAATTTGTTTTATAAATTGATTTTAACCTGAATTGAGCTGATAACGAAATATCACATGGGAAACAGGTAACAAATTTGGTCACCACTTAGGTATTTCATTTAAGCATATTTTTACCATTACTTCTGACACACATTATTCTACACTGATCAGTATTTACACATTCTGTTCTGACACCAGTTCTCTGGCAGATAGGTGTCCTGCAGTTCATTTTAACTGATGCTGACTACCCAGGGTTTGTGCCGATCCCACAGGTAAGGACAAAATCCTTCACAAGGCTGCCCCCATGCCAGATGCTCTCCGTAAGACTCAGAGCCACCAGTGTTTCTGACTGACCAAAAAAAATGTCAGAGGTTCCTAGGACCCCGATTCAGGTTAGATAATTTGCTGGAATGACTAACAGAACTGTCACAAAGCATTGTATTTATGTGTACAATCTTATTAGAAAGTATACAGATCAGGAACTGTTAAATGTAAGAGACACAGGCAAGGTCTAGGGTGGAGTGTGGGGGATGCAGAGCTTCCAAGCTCTCTCTTTTTGAAATCTCGGCATGTCACCCTCCCAGGACATCAGTGGGTTCACCAACCCTGAAGTTCCACTGAGGCCACTGTCCAGAATTTTAATTGGGGTTTTATCATGTAGGCATGGTTGATTAAATAATTTACCAGGTGATGAACTCAAACTCCAGCTCCCTTCCCCTTGCCAGAGTTTAGGCTAACCCAAAGTTCAAGTGCTCTAATCATGTGGTTGGTCATTCTGGAGATTAGCCCCCATCCTGAAGGAATCTAGGGGCCCAGCTCGAGTCAACTAATTAATGTAACAAAGACAATACTCTGCAGAAAGTTTTACCCAGGAAATTCCAGGTTTTTTTGAAACTCTATGCCAGGAACAAAAGACAAAGACCAGAATTTATTATACCACTCATATGTAAGTTTAGTTGAAAATTATTTGACTGATACTCTTCAAGACAATTTTTTTCTCAAGTGCCAAGTTGTTACAAAGAGAGAATAATAGTTTTCTACTGGGTCTTCTAGAATTATTATGATTGAATTATCATCATAATAAAGTAGAAAATTTGAATATAACCTTGATAACTAGAAACATAATTTTATGTCATATAGCATAAATAATTGAAGAGTGGCTGTCACCAGAACATGTTTTTTATACTTAACATTTCTTTACAGAAAATATAGAAATCTAAGTGTGTTTGAAGTAGTGAAAAAATAAATTCCCCTTTCCACGTTGTTTGTGAATCTCTAGTTTTTTAATTCTTCTCTTATGTGACAGGTAATATAAATACTTCTATCAGTAAGGGAAGTTAGAATAAACAAAAAAATCAGTGGGTATTTTCAATGAAAATTAAGCATTGTTCATAGCACAGCACCCTCTTTTGGATCATCTGATTTTACTTCTGTAGGTGCTCTGTGCCTTGCCCCGCTTGTAGGTGATGCATCTATTCACAAAATCATTTCAATGTTCTTAATATATAAATGTATGTATTCTTTGGCTTCTCTGAATAAGTTTAACATTTCCTATTTACCTCATTAATACAGAGTTAAAAAATAGATGTTCATTATATGTCTTTTCAAAAGTCTTGATTTTACTTCTTTTTGGAAAATTACCCTTTAACAGAGATTATCAAGGGATTCATTACATGGCCTGGAAGAAAGGTAGGGACAAGTAAAACAAATGGTTAGGTTAATTAACTTCAAACTCTGACCAGCAAGTCAGAACACTTCAGAAAATCCATGTTTAGCATGGTTATTATTTGGTAATCCATATAAATTATTTAGCCCAGTATCCCATTAATTGCTTATTAATATTATTTATTATTACTATTATTTACTTAATTAACTGAAAATTATAGGTTGTAGTTATGATATAGGTAAGAAATACATTTGTCCCAAAGAGTGCCATTTACAAACAAAAGGGATCCCTTGTAGAACTATCCTGTTAAAGACAACGCAAAACACAGTTTCTAAGGGAATTCATTGAACATCATCTATATGCTGATAACCATAATGTTTATATCTCTAGACTAGTTTTCCAGCCCTAATTTCTGATTCCAATGTGCTAAGAATGGAAGAATGGAATTGTTACCACTGAGGCAAGGAAGGCTGCAGATGGAGCAGTTCTGAGGATGAACGTCACAGATAATTAGATATATGAGGTTGAATTCGGTGGCAAAGTCTCAGTAGGAACAGCAATGGGGAGCTGTCAGCATTTACATGGTATTTATAGCTGGGACACTGGATGAGATCAGCAAGGGCAGCAGTGTAGATGGGGAAGAGAAAAGCAAGAATGAGCCTTGGGATTCTGTATTAAGTGCCTGGGGATGTGAAGTGAAGTCAGCAAAGGAAGCTGAGAGGGAAGAGCCTGTAAATTAGGAGGTAAACGAAGAGCTTGTACTATCTTGGAAGTTAAGTGAAAAAACTGTCAGAGAGACCAAATGGTCCTGAGAGGTCAGGTAAGATGAGGACCTGGCATTGACCTGGTATTGATTTACCTGTGTGGAGGTCATATTACTCTGAATAGGAAAAAGGCAAAAATACCAGACTGAGGTGGGTTTAAAAAGGAGTTGGAGACACAAGCATAGACAACTCCATCTTTTGACTCATCTTCTTTATGCCCGTGTCTCCTAGCAGACCTTCCTCAAAATGAAAGCTAGTGTGATCCCTTTAAAATTGAAGTCAGATGTGGTTACTCTCTTCTACAAACATCCCCATCTTACTGAGAATAAAAGCTAAAATCCTTATCTGGCCCCTCCATTATCTTTCTGACCTTATTCCCTACTCCTGTCTCCCTGGTTCCTTTACCTCTTGCTCTCCTTACTTTATTCCTGAAGTCTCATGCTTTAGTGACTTTGTTCTTGTTCTGCCCTTTAGTTGAAATGCTCCTTTTTCATATACCCACATATTTCCAACTCTCCCTGAATGCTATATCAGTGAGGCTTTTTGGGGGTGGCTGTTCTATGGAAAATCATGCTCTTCTTTCTCACCTCCCACACTGATACTCAATTTTCGGGCTTAAATTTTGTTCTAGGCACTTACCAGGAGCCAACATAGTTTACATATTTATTTAGGCTGTTGTTTGTCCTCTCCACAATGTTAGCTTCATAAAGACAGAAATTAAGTTTATTTATTTATTTTTTTAAAGATTTTATCTCTTTGTGGAATGGGGGGAGAGCTTAGCTGGAGAGGGACAGAAGGAGAGGGTAAGAGAGAGAAGCAGACTCTCCACTCATCAGGGAGCCTGACCCAGGACTCAATCCCAGGACCTTGAGATCAGGACCTAAGCCAAAGTCAGACACTTAACTGACTGAGCCACCCAGGTACCCCTAAGTTTATTTTGTATCCTAGTATATTCTGTGTGCTTAAAACACCACTGTCACCCAATGGGAATACAGTAAATATTTGTTGAATAAGCAAATGAGAGAGATGTCATTCAGCTCTGTATAAGGTAAAAATAAATCTCTCCTGTAGTTTTCTAATAGCAAAGAGTAACACTAGCAAATTACATATAGTCTATTTTAAAATCACGAGGTAAAACATTAATGACTACCTTAAATGGCATAAATATAAGTAATAATCAGTGATCTTATTGCAGAGGTCTATATTTTGAAGGAAATTCAAATGTAAAATAATAGATTATAGTACCTTGAAATATATATATATATATATATATATATAAAGCTAGAAAAGGCATTATAATATCATTTGTATTTATAATAGTATTATAAAACTAGAAATAATATTATAATTATAATTTCACATCCTTTTCTTAAAGGATAACTTTTATTTTTATTTTTTCTTTATTTTTTTAATTTTATTTCTTCAGTAATCCAAGATTCATTGTTTATGCACCACACTCAGTTCTCCATGCAATACGGGCCCTCCTTAATACCCCACCACCAGGCTCACCCATCTCCCCACTCCTCTCCCCTCTATAACCCTCAGTTTGTTTCTCAGAATCCACAGTCTCTCATCTTTCATCTCCCCTTCCAATTTATCCTGATGTACTTTTCCTTTCCTTCTCCTAATGTCTTCCATTTTATTCCTTATGTTCCACAAGTAAGTGAAACCATATGATAATTGACTTTTTCTGCTTGACTTATTTCACTCAGCATAATCTCCTCTAGACCTGTCCGTGTTGATATAAAAGTTGGGTATTCATACTTTCTGATGGCCAAGTAATATTCCATTGTATAAATGGACCACATCTTTTTTATCCATTTGTCTGTTGAAGGGCATCTGGGCTCTTTCCACAGTTTGGCGACTGTGGACATTGCTGCTATGAACATTGGGGTACATATGGCCCTTCTTTTCACTACATCTCTATCTTTGGGGTAAATACCCAGTAGTGCAATTGCAGGTCATAGGGTAGCTCTATTTTTAATTTTTTGAGANTCCCAGGACCCTGAGATCATGACCTGAGCCGAAAGCAGAGGCTTTAACCCACTGAGCCACCCAGGCACCCGGGTAGCTCTATTTTTAATTTTTTGAGAAGTGTCCACACTGTTCTCCAAAGTGGCTGTACCAACTTGCATTCCCACCAATAGTGTGAGAGGGTTCCCCTTTCTCTACATCTGCTCCAGCACTTGTTGTTTCCTGTCCTGTTAATTTTGGCCATTCTAACTGGTGTAAGGTGGTATCTCAATGTGGTTTTGATTTGAATTTCCCTGATGGCTAATGATGATGAATATTTTTTCATGTGCCTGTTAACCATTTGTATGTAGAATAAACATTGTTAAAATGTCTATACTGCCCAGAGCAATCTACACTTTCAGTGGCATCCCAATCAAAATTCCACTGGCATTTTTCAAAGTGCTGGAACAAGCAATCCTAAAATTTGTATGGAACTGAAAAAGACCCCAAATTGCTAAGGAAATGTTGAAAAAGAAAAACAAAGCTGGGGTATCACGTTGCCTGATATCAAGCTTTACTACAAATTGTGATCACCAAGACAACATGGTACTGGAACAAAAACAGACACATAGACCAATGGAACAGAATAGAGAGTCTAGATATGGACCCTCAGCTCTATGGTCAAATAATCTTCAACAAAGCAGGACAAAATATCTGGTGGAAAAAAGGCAGTCTTTTCAATAAATGGTGCTGAGGAAAGTGGACAGCTATGTATAGAAGAATGAAACTTGACTATTCTCTCTCACCATACACAAAGATAAACTCAAAGTAGATGAAAGACCTCAACATGAGGCAGGAATCTATCAAAATCCTAGAAGAGAACATAGGTAGTAACCTCTTCAACATTGACCACAGCAACTTCTTGCAAGACATGTCTCCAAAGCCAAAGAAAACAAAAGCAAAAATGAACTTTTGGGACTTCATCAAGATAAGCTTCTGCACAGCAAAGGAAATAGTCAATAAAACAAAGGAGCAACCCACGGAGTGGGAGAAGATATTTGCAAATGACACTATAGGCAAAGGACTGATATCCAAGATCTATAAAGAACTTCTCAAACTCAATGCCCAAAAAACAGATAATCATGTCCAAAAATAGGCAGAAGACATGGACAGACACTTCTCCAAAGAAGACATACAAATTTCACATTTTTTAAAGATTCTATTTATTTATTTGACAGAGAGAGAGAGAGAGATCACAAGATCAGAGAGATCAGGCAGAGAGGCAGGCAGAGAGAGGGGGGAAGCAGGCTCCCCGCTGAGCAGAGAGCCTGATGTAGGACTCGATCCCGGGACCCTGAGATCATGACCCAAGCCAAAGGCAGAGGCTCAACCCACTGAGTCACCCAGGCGCCCCCAAATTTCACATTTTTTAAAAGAGAAAAATATTTTCAAATATAAGACACAGTAATTATCTGTGCTTCTCTGAGATTTATAAATTACTGGGGGTAGTACTTCCTGGAGCTAACACTTGTGTATACATTTTTGAAGATTAAAAATGATCTGGGGGCTCCTGAATGGCTCAGTTGGTTAAGCATCTGCCTTCGTCTCAGGTTATGGTCTCAAGAGTCCTGGGATCAAGCCCCGTGATGGGCTCCTTGCTCAGTGGAGAGCCTGGTTCTCCCTCTTCCTCTACCTGAAGCTCTCCCTGCTTGTGCTCTCTCTTTTACTATCTCTCTCTCTCTCTCTGTCTAGCAAATAAATAAAATCTTTAAAATTTTTTTAAAAAATGATCTGAAATATCTTCAATCTTAAGAATTGCTATCAAATAAGTGTTACTGAATGATATCACAATATGTAATATCAGAAAAAAGAACAGAAGGACAAATACAAAGATTCTTATAAACTAGTAAGAAACACTAAAAAAAATGAAGAAGAAGAAGCTAACAGAAAAGTGAATGAATATCATGGGAAAATTGTAGAAGAAATCAGAATAACTAATAAAGTATCAATAGATTCTCATTGATATAGAATTCAGAAAAATGCTTATTAAAACAATAATTAAGGGCGCCTGGGTGGCTCAGTAGGTTAAAGCCTCTGCTTTTGGCTCAGGTCATGATCTCAGCGTCCTGGGATCAAGGCCCGCATCGGGCTCCCTGCTCGGTGGGGAGCCTACTTCCTCCTCTCTCTCTGCCTGCCTCTCTGCGTACTTGTAATCTCTCTCTCTGTGTCAAATAAATAAATAAAATCTTTAAAAATAAAAAATAAAAAAAAACAATAATTAAATGGCATTTTACATCAAGATTGACATTTCCTGTAGGGAAAGTTCCATTACAGGACTTTCCAGACAATTTAAAGTCTGGAAATGCCAAGCATGGATTAGGATATGGAGTAAAACTCTGTTGAAGAGAGTGTAAATTAATACAACCAATTTGACAATTTCTACTAAAGCTGAAATATGCATATCTATGAACCAGTTTGTCTATGCAAATGAAAACACTGTGGTCAGGCATTAAAGCTCCAGTTAATCTGACTGGGTTATAATCCTAGAGAAACAGAAATGGAATGTGCTTGGAACAAAGAAAGTTGCACTTTAATTAGCAGTGTTGTAGGCTGTTAGGAGGCTTCTGAACTAAGAGATAGTAAATGGTCAGCCTGGAGGCTACAAATAAAGAATACAAAGATTTAAAAAATGATGTAACTAACTCTATTGCTTCCTATGAAAGATGATAGATGATCAGTTGGGATAAATTGCCTGAATCACTGGGCTGGTATATCCCTCTGTTGCAGGGTTTTTCAATCTTAGCTCCATGGACATTTGGGCTGAAAAATTCTTTGTCATGGGGGACTATGTTTTATACAATGTAGGATGGTCAGCTCCATCCCTGGTCTTTACTGCGTAAATGCAAGGAGTACTCTTCAGTCGTGACAACCAAAAATGTCTTCACATTGCCAAATGGCTGGGGGAGGGGAGATAAGGGTAGAAAAACTTGGCCCCCCTATAGAGAGAGTTCACTGATCAATGTCATTGACATTTCATTTGGCATGAAGGTAATAGTTCTGATTCCATAAATGTCATTCCTCCTAGAATTGATATTCTCTCTGAACCTCATCTTTTACCAATGAAAGTCCAGTTTCTTAATGAAAGAATAGTACAACAAGCTCTTGTGAATACTAAATATAAAATGCTAAATAAATAAATACTAAAAATAAAAATTATGCATTTGGAGCATTCCCTGAGCATTTGGGTAATTGGGTCTGCACACGACTGCATCCAGAAATCCAAATTATGTCAAGACTCCTTGTTCTATTTTTATATCTTACCCTTGCTTTTATGTTGACTTCACTCAAATTGTAGCCGAGCATCCCCATATAAGGTAGAGCATGAGTACTGTGAAAAATATTTTTAAATCATCCAGCATCCAAAGATAAGCGGTACCAAAAGTTTTCCTTCCATACTTTATGTATGTGATTGTATGCACACAGACAATCCCTGAACACACATACACAAGCATACGTAATTATTTGGGGAGAGAACTGGATATGTATAGTTTTGTAGCCTGCTTTGGTTACTAAGCACTATCTGCTTTGTTTTTTGCTTAGCACTCTTTAATGAAGATATCCTTGGTATTAAGTTTTTTTTGAAAATGATATTCAAAGGTTGCCCAGTGTTTCATTCTGTGTTTCTAATATTTAAGATGATTTCAATTTTTTATTAATATAATGCTAAGTAAATCCCCAAATAAAAATCAAAAAGACACGTTTTTGATTCTGTCCTAGAAAAAATTCCTAGATACAGAATTAGTGAGTCAAAGGACACATACCTTTTTTCAAAATCAAAAGTCACTTTGAGAAAGTTGTTCTGATTTAAAATTTCAATAGCATTTATATATATTTGTGTTTTATTACTATAAAGCTGCTGACATTGGATGTTCTAGTTTACAAATATTTTTGCGAATTGAACAGATGCTTTAATTTGCTTGAATAGCTCTTCATGTATTTATTATTTATTCGCATATCTTATTTTGAGAATTGCCTAAGCCTGCGTTTGCCAATTTTCATTGGCATGGTTTTCCTTTCCTTATGGATTTAAAAGAGATATTTATTTGGTTAATTTATTAACATTTTATCATATATCTTGCAAACACATTCGTCATTTTATCCCTTGCATTATAATTTTGTGTTATTTTTGATCTATGATAACTTTGGGTTCATATGTAGTCAAACTATCACTTTTTTCTTCATTTACTACAGTCACCAATACCCATTGTCTTATTTAGGTATTATTATTATAACTACAATATCTGCATAAATCTAATTTCAGACATACTTTCCTTTTTCAGCTTTCCAGCTTCCTCCCTCTAATACACCCAGTCCCATAACTCCTTCCCTACAGGACTCTCACTCATTGACCCCATTACCATTCGCTCTCCTTCAAGTCTTGATTTCCCTTTTTACCCAACAAAAAACCCATCAAGACAATAAATTCCTAAAATGGCCTAAACTCCCTTAATCCTCTTATTCTACCTCTTGCCTCTTCAATAAAAACCTGATCTTGATCAGATTCAGCTCTCGACTGTTTGCTTTATGACTCAGTCTAATGGGATAAGAATATAGCTACATTACCTGGCTTCCCAGTAAATCAATAACCACTGTCCACAACTGGGCCTTTTGCTGCCGTCATATCACAGTTCCTTAAACTGTTAACAGCCTTCTCTTCTCCAAACAATCAACTAATGGCTTTGCTTCTTATTTTGCTAAAGAGAGAGAAGTAATCAGCAGAGGATCCACATTTCCCACTATCTCATCTGTCAACCTGTGTGTATAGGCAAGGAACACTTTGCCAAACCTCTGTTCCTATGGATGTCCTGTCCTGTCCTCTTCTTTCTGAAAAAAAAAAAAAAAAAAAAGATTTTGTTCATTTGCCAGAGAGAGAGAGAAAGAGCACAAGCAGGGGGACGGGTAGGGGGCAGCTGACAGAGTGAGAGGGAGAAGCAGGCTCCCCACTGAACAGGCAGCCTGATGTGGAATTCAATCCCAGGACTCTGGGATCATGACCTGAGCTGAAGGCAGATGCTTAACCAACTGAGCCACCCAGGCGTCCCATCGATGGATGTCCTGTTCTTGTTCTATGAAAGGCCAATGTTACAGTTAATCACTCAGTCCGAGTCCCTCTTCCTGGATAATTACTTAATTCCAGAAACGGTTACATTTTTGTACTATTGTAATGATAGCCTAGTGGTCATTGTCCAGCACAAGATCAGACCTCTGAATCTGCAGGAGAAACCATCATGGATTCAGACGGTATGTTATGGCCACAAGGCTTACTTCTTCACCATATTGAGATGACTCAAGTCCCTTAGTTCTTTCATAGATTCAGTCAAAAAACTGAAGAGATGTCAAGGGTAGGAGACACCATTCGAAAGACTGCCTTTGCACAAAAGGGTCTGAGGCATCCATTAAGTACTATATAAACTAAAGATACTATTTTGCCCTTTTTACAAAACTTGGGTCAAATTTTCTCTTTTCTATTTTGCTTGGTGCAGTTTTTTGTTATTACACTGGAATAATGTAATAAATTTTCAATACACAAAATGAATTTCTAGTTAAAGATGTAGTTAAGTGCCAACCTTCTTCTTTTGTCTCAACAGTATTAATATAAACTGGTAAATAAATGATGAATCCAACTTTCAGTGAATGGAAGTAAAGAAATTTGCTGGTATTAGAAAATATTTCTAGAGAAATACTTGAAATTTGAAGTAGAAACTTTAGTCCTATAAAAGTAAATTAGAGAATGATTATTGCTATACTTATTCAGAATAGAATCTGTTATACCCTTTATGAATATCATCTTTAATACCCTTAAGTCTTTATGTTGTCTAATACTCTTAACGAATATCCTCTTTCAGAAGTACATATGACCTACCAACCATGGCTAATGTAGGAGTTAAACATAGAGTCACTTGTAAGTATAAATAGGAAGCAGAGAGACAGAAAAGTGAATTTTGCTTAAGATAAATTAGAATAACCAATTTTCTGCTTTTCTGCTTTCCCCCCTTTCTTATAGGGTATATTAGGGGTAGGTAGGAGGTGGCTGTTTCTTTTCCTTGCTTAGTTGTGTAGTACAAAGCCACGCTGTCTCACAGGCGCATCCATATTGCTTTTGGCTGCATTATGGAAAATTTTTCGCTTTATTACTTGTCACTGCCTGGAATTTCTAGACCCACTTCCCTTAAAAATTCAACTCTCCCCCAGGAGAACCAGCAGAGAATTTGTTATGGGATACAGTACATTTAATTTGATACCTTGACTTTTCTTCCACATCACTACTAATCAACCTATGTTTTATCAGACTTTTTACAAAATTTGGTGGTAATTATAGGGGATAGATACATAGGAAGGCAAGAAAACATAGAATTTAACTTTACTGTTAAATTGTACTTCCCCATACACCAATGACTCTACTTTTTGGGTACCCATTTTTTAAAATTAGGCTTTCTCCATTGCCAATCACCCCCTTCCAAACCCCATCAAATACTGTTTTTGTTTTTCTTCTAACTTTTAGCGTGCAAATATCCACTACAATTTAGGATACCCCACCTTATTTATTTATATATTTATTTATTTATGTACTTATTTATTTATTTAGTCATTCATTTATTTTCAAGAGCATGTGCATAAGAGTGGGGGGTGGAGGGGCAGAAGGAGAGAGAGAGAGAGAATCTTAAACAGGCTCCATGCTCAGCAATAAACCTACTCAGGGCTCGATCTCATGACCCTGAGATCATGACCTGAGCCAAAATCAAGAGTTGGACACTTAACTGACTGAGCCACCCAGGGGACCTTAGAAAGTAGGATACCCCACTTTCTATTTCATAGGATTGATTGTCTCAGATTTACCATTTTCCCACCACCAAACTTTAATCAATGTGTAGACTAATGATTCCAAAGCTCTGTGTTATTGGTCATTAAAAACTCAGATCCTCCTAAATTGTGGTGGGCATGCAGGGTTTTGTCCTAAATCTCACCAGGAAACCTGGATAAAATTCTACCAGTGTGTTTATTCTCCCCATATCTAGAAAACAACCCCCCCTCCTAAAGAAAAGTATTAATTCTCAAAGCAGTAGAGTTCAATTCCACAGGGAAGAAAAGAAATTATCTTTGTAACTACTTCATAATTTTTGAAGCGTCTCTCTGACAGCAGGGGTTTACTCACCTTGAAAAATGGGTCATGATGGACTTTTATAATGTAAACCTTTAACTTAAGCCTTTGAAAAAGTATTCAGTTTATAAAATGAATGTTTATTAACCACTAGTTTTCTACAGGCATTGTGTTCCAAAGGTGAAATGTACACGTACATTCTAAGTTTTATGTCTATGTACATGTAAAATGTACATGGACATTCTATGTCCTATGTACATCACAGCCTCCTGTGCTGCTTAGGACAGCACTGATGAGGTCACACATTGCAATTGATGGTTTACTTGCATGCATTTTCCATCAGATTATATGCAACATAAGGGTGGGGCTTTATAGGTTTTTTCCCTCCCCTATCAACAGCATTTAGCACAGTGTGCCTTACATGTACATCATTAGCACATTTAGAGTAGTTGCTTAATACGTATTTTTGAATGAATGAGTTATAAATCTCATGACAAGATCTTTAGCATATTAGAGAGAGAAACATATCTATATCTGTGTAACTGGTTAAAAATTGTGGGGCAGGATATTATGTTGAGAAGGTTACTTTGTGGTTTATTTTTGTTGCCATGGATAGAAAAGCATGAAAGGTACATTTGCCTTCATGAAAGAGCCCCGAAGTGTATGTATGGACCTGTGATCTGAGTTCTAGGTTCCCTTTTTGTGGGGAGTGAAATAAGAGCTCCTTTGTTTTTCTGGAAACTTCTTGATAATAATCCCTACACAGATTGCATCTTGGAGGTTGAAGGCGCCTGAGAAACTCATTCTAGGAGTTGATTAAGTGGAAGGTGCTTAATCCAGGAGGGAAGACCTGGCCTCTTCCCTCAGGGTTAGGGAGGGATAGCTGTGTACTATGTCTAAGGAGGGTGGACACTGCTACAGCTGGAGAGCTCAAGAGTTCTCAGTTGGTAGGAGTGGTCCTGAGGGCCTGGACTTTCTCAATGAAGACAAGATGACCCTTGTCTCCCCAGTTTAAGTCCCTACAAGCCCTTAATAACTTTAGCAGTACTCTAGAAATGGTTTACATTGGGATCTCCTGGCAATGGAGGGCTTGATAAAGCTAAATTGAATGTGCTGCAGAGTGTTCCAGAATAACACAAGCTCGTCAACTATTCATGCATTGATGCATTGATGCATTCAAGCATTGATTTAGGAGAGGGCAGAGAACAATCATTTCTTTTCCCCCAGGACTTTAGTGTTGGAGGGAGGGATATAAAACTTAGAAAAAAATCTCTTAACTTTGATTGGAAATAGAGGCAGAAAAGAGCATTTGAGGATTAAGAGCATAAACAAGCGTGCAGAGGTAGGAACATAAGTGTTGGAAGAAAAACAGTTTTGTAAGTGTTCACCAATATTTGTGAGGTATGAGAAAAGAACTACAGTTTTTCAAATATGGTACAAATATACTCATGGACCTAAGATAGTCTGAATCAATAGGTCTGGAATGGGGTCTATTATGTGGATTGTGAAAAAATTTTGCAGGTGTGCCTGATACACTCAAAAATGTGAAAATCACAGGGATAGAGGGGTGAATTAGAAGGAAAGAATAATGGGAATTTAGCCAAAATCCAGATAGAACTGGATTTTGAAGGATATTGAAACAACTTGCTGAGAAGTTTGAACTTTGGATGGAGGGAGTTCCACCGTTCTCTATGTATTACCTTATATTTTATTACCTGGGCATGTGCCATTTTTGTATTTTATGTGTTTTTCATGTTTAGCATTTATCAAAAGCGACCCACATCCTCCTCCTTTCCTTCCTTCATTCTTTCATTCGTTTATCAAGCATGTATTGAACACCTTAGACACAGGATGTATAGATATGGATATAAAAGATAAGATCCCTAGTTTCAGGAAGTTCTTAATGAGTATGGTTCTCTTAATACTTAACTACACTCTTGGTAAAAATTATACCATAGGTTAACAATTTAGAAATCATATGAACCAGTAATGTGTATAGGGTAGCTTAGTAAATTTCTAGGAAAAAACCAATATTTTTCCACAAAGACATTGAACACTTTTACCTCTGAAAGCAAAATTCTGCCTTTAAAGGAGGAAAGTACTAATCTAATACACTGTACTGAAAATCTAAATGAACCTTCTGAAGCCTTACTAACCTGGTTGGCCTTTCTCTTTTTCTTTTTTTTTAAGTTTTTAACTTAAATTTCAGTTAGCTAACATATGGTGTAATATTAGTTTCAGTAGCAAAATTTTATGATTCATCAATTATATACATCTCTCAGTGCTCATTACAAGTGCCCTCCTTAATACACATCAGCTATTTAACCCATCTCCTCGCCCACCTCCCCTCCAGCAAACCTCAGTTTGTTCTCTATTGGTAATTCTATTTTATGGTTTGCCTCTCTCTTTTTGTTTTTCCCATATTCATCTGTTTCATTTTTTAAATTGCACATAAGAGGGCGCCTGGGTGGTTCAGTGGGTTAAAGCCTCTGCTTTCGGCTCAGGTCATGATCTCAGCGTCCTGGGATTGAGGCCCACATCGGGCTCTCTGCTCAGCAGGGAGCCTGCATCCTCCTATCCCTGCCTCTCTGCCTACTTGTAGTCTCTCTCTCTGTGTCAAATAAATAAATAAAATCTTTAAAAAATAAAAAAAATAATAAATTGCACATGAGTGAAATCATATGGTATTTGTCTTTCTCCAAATGACTTATTTTATTTAGCATAATACTCTATAGCTCCATCCATATCATTATGAATGGCAAGATTTCATTCNCCTCCTACACTGTTGGCGGGAATGCAAACTGGTACAGACACTGGGAAAAAAGTATGAAGGTTGCTCAAAAAGTTAAAAGTAGAATTACCTTAGGACCCAGCAATTTCACTACTAGGTATTTATCCAAAGGATACAAAAATACTGATTCAAATGGACACATGCACCCCAATGTTTATAGTAACAGCACTATCAACAATAACCAGACTATAGAAAGAGCCCAAATGTCCATCGACTTGTGAATGGTTAAAGAAGATGCCATATGTGTGTGTGTGTATATATATATATATGTATATATATATGTATATATATATGTGTGTGTGTGTGCGTGTATATATATATATATATACACGCACACACACACACATATATATATACATATATATATACATATATATATATATACACACACACACATATGGCATCTTCTTTAACCATTCACAAGTCGATGGACATTTGGGCTCTTTCTATAGTCTGGTTATTGTTGATAGTGCTGTTACTATAAACATTGGGGTGCATGTGTCCATTTGAATCAGTATTTTTGTATCCTTTGGATAAATACCTAGTAGTGAAATTGCTGGGTCCTAAGGTAATTCTACTTTTAACTTTTTGAGCAACCTTCATACTTTTTTCCCAGTGTCTGTACCAGTTTGCATTCCCGCCAACAGTGTAGGAGGGTTCCCCTTTCTCCACATCCTCACCAACATCTGTTGTTTCCTGTGTTGTTACTTTTAGCCATTCTGACCGGTGTGAGGTGATATCTCATTGTACTGGCTGGTCTTTCTAATTTAAATATTTACTATACATGATGGCTACCCTTAAGAAATTTCACTCTTCATAGACTCTCAAAAAGTGGTGGTTGAAGTAGTTTTGTACAGTGACTTGTTCTGCATAACTTGATATATTTCAGTATGTGGGTGGTTATATGTATGTATATACTTTCAGGCAGAATTCTAGTTACAAATGGTTTTGGCTTCAGATTCAGTCAATTCCATACTCTGACACTTTCCACTGTTATAGGTTAACCTTCTATAAACTCGTTTTGAAAAGACATGTTACGGTTATTCCAAAACTCTTTAAAGTAGAAATATTTCAAAAGTATAAAAGGTTAATCATAAGAGAACTCTAAGCACACATTTCTTCCTTATGAAAATTTGGGTGGGTCATGAAAAAGCCAAAGAAATATATTCTGTAAAATGCTGAAATAATATCTGGAAAATATGTGAAACTAAAACCACTGCAAAATCTAAGTTAAATGCCTATATTTATTTATATAATGAGTATGACCCTCGGTGTAGAGAAGATGCCTCTTTTTTTGCCTGTGGTTTTCTTCTATGAAGGAACACTGTATGGCCTGGATTCTACTTAATTAAAAGCCATAGACGGCCTTCCCAGATGTTAAAAGGGCCTGAGCTGAACAGTGTGTTGACATCAGATGAATGGGCAAGGCCACCTGCTAGTTCCACTCTTGGCTTTGTGGATGATTTGCATTCCTGTGGCCTGTTGCTCTGCATGACCACTCTCAGCACTTCACAGCCCCATGGCCTGTTTAATATCATGGATGCCTTCCAGTCATGAAGTCCCTCTTCTATATTAACATCAGCACACAATAGCGAGGGGGCTAGTTCCATGATTTCTCTCCTTGAAGTATGATGTTTTTACTTAATTCAGGCCACATAAAAGAAAAGGAAATTCTGGATTAAGATAAAATAAATTTCTTCTTGCCTAAAATCATTAACAGATTGTTTGTTCTTTCATGAAGATAATGCTCCTCATTTTAATTGGAAAATAGTATGAGCTATACCAAAAATATAAATCTTGACATTATTAATATCTACAGACTGTTTCAATTTTGTTTCTTCAATGTTTCTGTCAATAGAGTCAGTCACCCAAGTGTGTAAAGAATAGGCTGCAAAGGCTGAGATGATATTAGTCTATAAACCTAGAAATTTTATACTTGGAGAAATTGTAGGTGGCAACAGAAGAGAAGGGAATAATGTATAATAATGCAATCTAGAATATGTTAAGAACACAAAGAGAAGAATATTATTGAAGGAATTTGCCAAACAGTTGATTTTAAAGTATTTTAAGAGCAGTAAAACTAGTGGGGGATATATATAGGTAGATTTGGTACATTGCCCATGAGAAATTGAAGAAAGAGCTTAGACCAAGCACTAGCAGGAGAATTGACATTATGCATAAAATACATCTTTGTTGTTTTTCTCCCCAAATATAGTCTTCATATTAAAATAGAAAATTTATATTTAACTCTGTTTTTATGTGTTAAAATATGTTTGATTAATAAAATACCTGAAGCATTTTGCATGTATCTGTGTAGGTTTGAAATACGATTCTTTAAATTGAGCCAACATTATTTAAGATTTGGTAAGTAATTCACAAAGGAAAGATATCACTACTTTGGGACCCTATAAAATACTAATAGTTATCTAAACATAAACCAACAATCACAGATTGAGTATCCATAGGTAAGAGAAGATGGCATTTTCTTGCAGCATTTAAACCTAGCTGGACCTTGCTTTTAGGACCTGTGGCCTAAATAAGCATAGGTTGTGTTAATAGAAAAATGGCATAATAACTATAATACTTCAAAACATGTTTGTAATATTGTTTTAAACATAATAATTGCCATTTTTTTTCTCCAAGATAATCCATTTTGAATGTTGCCAGTAATGGGGTAATTTAAGAAAAGACATTTAATATAATTTAAAAATCTGTTATTTATATTTGTCATATAGACCTCTATGTTATTTATTTTTAACAGTCACATTTATTTTTCAAGAGTTCTACATTTCTTTTGATTGGAAATTATTTTTAAAGTTTTCAGTCCCAATAACATTTGAAACACTGAGTAGTTATTTTCTTTCTCTTGCTCTCTTTCTCTCCCTTTTTTTACAATAACTCTGAACTAGTAAGGGATTTTTTTAAGATTTTATTGGTTTTTTGAGAGAGAGAGGGAGAGAGAGCACAAGTTATAGGGAGGGACAGGGGGAGAGGGATAAGCAGATGCCCTGCAGAACAGGGATCCAGATGCAGGGCTTAATCCCAGGACCCCAAAATCATGACCTGAGCCAAAGGGATGCTTAACTGACTGAGTCACCCAGGCGCCCCATGTAAGGGATATTTTTAAATGAGGCTAATAAAAGAAAAAATGTGAATGACATTTGGCCCTAAAAAGGGTTTATTCTTCTCTAGTTTTCTGTGTATTGATCTTATGTCTTTATGGGAGCTTTCTTTTGATCTACAGAGTCACACAGGAAACTTAATTGAATTCTGAGAACATGGTAAAATGACCACTGCAGGTACCTTCTACAAATATAAGGGAAGTGGGATGAAGTAAAGTTATTAAGTAAACATAGCTGGGGCTTCTGGGTGGTTCAGTTGGTTAAATGTCCAACTCTTGATTTCAGCTCAGATCATGATCTAGGGTAATGAGATCCAGCCTGGCATCAGACTCCACGCTTGGTGAGGATTCTGCTTGTTCTGTTCCCTGCCCTTGCTTGTGCCCTCTCTCTCTCTCTCAAATTAAAATACAAAACCAAAAACACCCACAGATAAAATTTTCACTTGCAGCTAAGGTGGAATAAAAAAGACTCAATTTATACTCCAACCTAAAATAGCTAAAAATTGGAGGAAAAAACTTTTTTAAGACAGTAGACATCAGTCAAAGAAGAGAGTGATCTTTGGAATATAGAAATGTTCAAAGAAATTCTCTAGACAGGAAGAAAATTACTCTGGATGAAAATATGGCTGTATACAAAGGAATGAAAATTATCAGACATGGAAACTAGGGTAAATATACAGGATTTTAAAAAGTCTCTTTGAAGATAAATTGACTATTTAGACAAAAATAACATTATAATATGGAGCTATAGCACATAAATACATATCTGAAATAACATACTGTGATAGGAAAGAAATAGAAGTATGCCATTGTAAGGATTTTATACTGTATGAGAAGGAGTATAAAATCACATAAATATAGGCTGTAGTAAGTTTTACAAATTCTAAAGTAGCCACTGAAATAATACAGTTATAGCCAATAAGGCAATCAAGGAGATAGATCGAAATTATAAAAATAGTGCAACTAATCAAAAAAAGGTAGAAAAGAGGACAAAGAATGAATGCAACAAATAGAAAACAAATAGGTAAACTAACCATATCAATAATGATCTACACACCCCAATTAAAAGATACTTTGTCAGACTGGAAAAAGAGTAAGGCCCAACTACATGTTGCTATATAAAACAATCTGTAAACATAAAGAAACAAGTGAGTAAAGCGTAAAAGGATGGGGGAGATTTATTAGTATTAACACTAGTAAAAATAAAGCTGGAGTCCATATTAATATTAAATAAAAGACATTTAGAGCAGAGAATACTGCCTAGTTAAAGGAAGTCATATTATAAAGAAAGGTAAAGTGGTCAATTCATGAAAAAATGCAACATAATCCTAAAGTTTATGCTCCTAAAACAGAGCTTCAAAATACACGAAACAACAGCTAGTAGAACTGCGACAAATAAAAGACAAATCCATAAAAATTGTTAGACATTTTAATATCCCTCCTAAATAATTGATAGAACAAATAGAAAACTAGCAAGGATATAGAAAACTTGAATAACACCATCAACCAAATTGACTTAATTGATATTTGTAAAACACTTTACCTAATAACAATAGAATACACATTTTCTGTGAACAAGGGATACTTACTAAGATAGACCACATCTGGTATATAAAATAATTCTCAAGAAATACAAAAGTCTTAAGATAATACAAAGTATATTCTCTGACCATGGTGGAATTAAATTAGAAATGGAGGAAGGGGGGATGGGTGAGCCTGGTGGTAGGTATTAAGGAGGGCCTGTATTGCCAGGAGCACTGGGTGTGTTGGATAAACAATGAATCTTGGATCACTGAAAAGATAAAGTAAAAAAAAAAAAAAAAAGAACTTAGGATAAATTAACTTGGAAAGAAATCTGGAAAATTCCCAAATGTGAAGAAATTGAATACCATACTTTGTAATAACTGGTGTGTCACAAAAGTGGAAAGAAGAATTGGAAATTATTTTTAACTAAACAATGAAAACATAAGCTGATTAGAAATCTTTTTAAAGATTTATTTACTTATTTGAGAGTGAGAGAGCATGAACAGGAGGAGGGGGAGAGGGGAAGGGAGAGAGAGAGAATCTCAAGCAGACTATGTGACCCTGAGTTGAGGACCTGAGCCATGACCTAAGCCAAAATCAAGAGTAAGATGCTTAATAGACTGTGCCATCCAGGCACACCAGAAATTATATTTAACTATGAAAACTGAAAACATAAGATGTGAACATTTATGGAATACTGCTACAAAATGGAAAATAATACAAAAAGGAAATTTGTGGCACTAAAGTTCTCAAATTAATGACCTCAGTTTCCACCATAAGATAGAACCAAATAAAAGATAAGAAAGAAAATAAGTCCTGTAGACAACATTAATGTAACAGAAAACATAAACAAGAGTGTAATACAATCAGGGAAACCAAAAACTTCTTTGAGAATACCAAATATTTGAGACGATCATTAAAATTTTTAAATTCCAACCAGACTAATCAGAAGAGAAAGAGAACACAAATTATCAATCTCTGGAATGGAGAAGTTTCATTCTAGAGACTCTACAGATATTGAAGGAACAATAAGGGTATATTATGAATGACTTTATAACAATGGATTTGTCAAATCAGATGAAATAGACAATTGTTCAGAAGACACACAATACAAATGTTGACTCAAGAAAAAATGGATCACTTGAAGGGTATCATGTCTTTTAAATATATATATATTTTAAGATTTTGTTCATTTATTTGACAGAGCACAAACGGGGGCGGGGGGCAACAGGGGGAGGGAGAGGGAGAAGCAGGCTTCCCATTGATCAGAGAGCCTGATGTGGGACTGAATCCCAGGACCCTGGGATTATGACCTGAGACAAAGGCAGATGCTTAACCGATTTAGCCACCCAGACATCCCCAGTACTGTTTTTTAAAGAAATGAATTTCCACAGGAAAATTTCTAACCAACATGGCTTTAGAGGAGAATTCTACCAAATACTTAAGGACAAAATAGTATCAATTATACATAGACTTTTCAAGATCCCTAATTCATTCAATAAGGTCAGCATTAGCCTAATATCAAAACAAAACAAAAAAAAAAGTTAAAGCAAAATCTGTAAACTGAAAACTACAAAACGCTGTAGAAAGAAATTTAAATTTAGCAATGGAAATGTATACCTTGTTCATGGCTTGGAAGACCTGACATTGTTAAAATGTCTCTTTTTCCCAAATTGTTATATAGATTCAGTGCAAACCCTATCCTAATCTTCACAGAAATTATAATAGAACTTGATAATAGAAATTGAAAAGTTGATTTTAAGATTCATATGGAAATATAAAGGAGTAAAATAGCAAAAACAACTTTGAAAAAGAACGAAGTTTGAGGGTTCACATTTTCTGATTTCAAGGCTTATAAGCTATAGAAATCATATATGTGGTATTGGCATCAAGACAGGCAAATGGATCAAGAGCACAGAATGCAGTCCAGAAATCGATCCATACTATACAGATAACTGATTTTGGGCAATCCACAAGAAATTCAGTGAAGAACTGATAATATTGTCAACAAATGAACAACTGTATAATCATATGTAAAGGAATTCATTGTATAACACATAAAAACCTAAAATAATATGACTTTATTAGACAAAAGTCCTTGTGACCTTGAGTTTGGTGATTATTTCTTAAATATGACACCCAAGAGTTTGATCCATAGAAAAAAAGATTGATAAGTTGTACTTTATCAAAATTAAAAACTTTTGTCCTGGCAAAGGCACTGTTCCAAAGAATAAAAAGATTTGAGGTAAACTGAAAAAATATCTGATAAAGGACTCAGGCCCAGATATCAGATATAGAAGATCAATAATAAGAAAACAAACAACCTGATAAAGAAATGGGCAAAAGATCTGGAGTGACACTTTACCAAAGAAGACATATGGATGGCAACTAAGCCTATGAAAAATGGCCAACATCATTAACCATTAAGTAAATGTAAATTGAAACCATAATGAGTTATTACTACATCCGTGTTAGGGATACCTGGGTGGCTGGGTGCCTGGCTAGGGTGCCTGGGTGGCTCAGTGGGTTAAGCCTCTGCCTTCAGCTTAGGTCATGATCTCAGGGTCCTGGGATCGAGCCCCGCATCGGGGTCTCTGCTCAGAAGGCAGCTGGCTACCCCCTCTCCCTCTGTGTCTCTGCCTACTTGTGATCTCTCTCATCTCTCTCACTCTGTCAGATAAATAGATAAAATCTTTAAAAAGTCAATAAAATTTAAAATTTGACCATGCCTCCTGCCTCCTGTTGGCAATGATGTAGAACTACTGAATCTCTCACATACTGCTGATGGAAATCTAAAATGGATAGAAGTGCTTTGGAAAATGGTTTGACGATTTGTCAATATGTTATACATATAATTATGCAAATACTCTATGATATAGTCATTCCACTCAGGTATCTACCTAAGAATAAAGAAAGCATGCAAAGGCTTATACATGGATAAGATAGAAGCTTTACTGGTAATAGGCAAAAAAAAAAAAGGGAAATAACTCAAACATCCATCAGCAGGTGCCTGGATAAACACATTGTGGTATATCATATAATATAATACTACTAAGAAATAAAAAGTAATGGGGCACCTGGGTGGCTCAATGGGTTGAAACCTCTGCCTTCCGCTCAGGTCATGATCTCAGCAGGGAGCCTGCTTCCTCCTCTTTCTCTGCCTGCCTCTCTGCCTACTTGTGATCTCTCTCTGTCTGTCAAATAAATACAATTAAAAAAAACAAATAAAAGTAATAAAGTGCTGGATTATTCAAGCAACAATAAGAATGAATCTCAAAATAATTATGCTGAATGAAAGAATCCAGACAGAAAAGGAAAACATGGTATATCACTAAATTTGTATCAGATTCTACAACATTCAAACTAACCTGAACTAACATAAGACAGATCAGTGATTGCTCAGGCGTTGGTGGGAGGCCCTGGAGGGAGTGATTACAAAGGGGGAGAAGAAATTTGGGGGATGATGGACATGTTCATGATTTTGATGGTGATGATATTTTCATGGGTAATCATACCCTCTAAACATGTGCAGTTTATTATATGTCAATCATATCTTAAGTTACTTTAAAAAACTGAAAAATAATCCCACATTGAGATACCACTATACACACATACAAATGCATGTGTGCACATACATGGACATATATACATATCAAACTGTATGCTTTGAATATGTGGAGTAGGTAGTATTTCAGTTATCTCTTGATAAAGCTTTTAAAAAATCCATAGCTAAATGCCAGTAAGGAAAGAAGATAAATCTCTGCATGTCAAAAGTACAGAGAAATTAAGGCTAGAGTGCTTAGGGAAACTTATCAGAATGTGGTAGCCCCTCGTGGTTTCAAATGAGATGAGGCCATTGGGATGGAGGTTCTGGTAGCCATTCCAGTATAGGAGACTCACTTGGGGTCTTTCTGTGGTGAGGCATTTTGGCCACCCACTAGAGAAAATTACGAAAGCATATTGGAACTTTGGGAGTGGAAGTGTCATCTGTAAGAAATCAGAATTACAGACTTGTGTTATATGAAGCTGTAGAGTGACATTGCTCAACTACCAGAATCAAAACTATAAGAATTTACTATAAAATCTCTTTCTGCACATAGAAATTCCTGAGGTTTTTGGTAAAACCAAGCCCCAAGTGATTTTGTAGTGACACTTTCCCAGTCCAGAGCACAGTATTATTATATCTTCATATTTAAAAAAGGGAACAAAACTGGAAACAGAAGCCTATGCCTAGTTAAGTTATCATTTAAGAGTGAATATGATCCTAAACAGAAAAAAACATTTGACAAAGTACAGCAACCTTTCTGATTAAAACTCCTCACAGTGCAGGGATAGAGGAAACATACCTCAATATCATAAAAGTCATATACAAAAGCCCACAGCAAATATCATTCTCAATGGGGAAAAACAGAGAGTTTTTTCCCTTAGGTCAAGAAAATGACAGGGATGGCCACTCTTAACCACTGCTATTCAACATAGTACTAGAAGTCCTAGCCTCAGCAATCAGACAACAAAAAGAAATATAAGGCATCCAAATTGGCAAAGAAGAAGTCAAACTCTCACTCTTTGCAGATGACATGATACTCGATGTGGAAAACCCAAAAGACTCCACCCCAAAATTTCTAGAACTCATAAAGGAATTCAGCAATATGGCAAGATATAAAATCAATGCACAGAGTCAGTTTTATTTCTATACACTAAGAATGAGACAGAAGAAAGAGAAATTAAGGAGTTGATCCCATTTATAATTGCACCAAAAAACCTACCCGAAGAGGTAAAGGATCCATAGTCTGAAAACTATAGAACAATCATGAAAGAAATTGAGGAATACACAAAGAAATGGAAAAACATTTCATGCTCACAGATTGGAAGAACAAATATTGTTAAAATGTCTATGCTACCTAAAACAATCTATACATTCAATGCAATGCCTATCAAAATACCATCAACATTTTTCACAGAGCTGGAACAATTCTAAAATTTGTATGGAACCAGAAAAAACCCTGAAGAGCCAAAGGAATGTTGAAAAGAAAACCAAAGCTGGAGGCATCACAATTCTGGACTTCAAGCTATGTGATCATCAAGACGGTATGTACTCGCATAAAAACAGAAACATAGATGAATGGAACAGAATAAAGAACCCAGAAGTGGACCCTCAACTCTATGGTCACCTAATCTTCAACAAAGCAAGAAAGAGTATCCAATGGGAAAAAGTCTCTTTAGATCGTCTGTGTGGCTCATTTGGTTAAGCATCTGCCTTCAGCTCAGGTCATGATTTCCAGGTCCTGGGGTCGAGCCCCCCATTGAGCATCTGCTTCTCTCTCTCTCTCTCTCTCTCTCTCTCTCTCTCTCTCTCCCTCCCACTGCATGTTCTCTCTCTCTCAAATAAAGAATTGCTGACACTAGGACTTCTAGCACTATGTTGAAAACCAGTGGTGAGAGTGGTCATCCTTGTCATGTTCCTGAACTTAGGGGAAAAGCTCTCAGTTTCTCCCCATTGAGGATGATATTTACAGTGGGTTTGACTTTTATGATATTGAGTTATGTTCCCTCTATCCCTATACTGCAAAGAGTTTTTATCAGGAAGGGATGCTGTAGTTCGTCATATGCTTTCCTGCATTTATTGAGAGGATCATATGCTGGTTATCCTTTCTTTTATTTATGTAGTATATTACATTGATTGATTTGCAGATGTTGAATCACCCTTGCTGCCCAGGAATAAATACCACTTGGTCACAGTGAATAATCCTTCTAACATACTGTTGGATCCTATTGGCTAGTATCTTGGTGAGAATTTTGGCTTCTATCTTCATCAGGGATATTGGTCTGTAATTCTCCTTTTTGGTGTGGTCTTTGTCTAGTTTTGGGATCAAGGTAATCCTGGCCTCATAGAATGAGTTTGGAAGTTTTCCTTCCATTTATATTTTTTGAAACAGCTTCAGAAGAATAGGTATTATTTCTTTAAATGTTTGGAGAATTCCGCTGGGAGAATATCTGGCCATGGGCTCCTGTTTGTTTTTAGATTTTTGATTAGTGCTTCAATTTGTTTGCTGGTTGTGAGTCTGTTCAGGTTTTCTATTTCTTTCTGTATCAGTTTTGGTAGTTTATATGTTTCTAGGAATGCATCCATTTCTTCCAGAGTGCCTAATTTTTTGGTGTGCACTTGTTCATAATATGTTCTTATAATTGTTTGTATTTCTTTGGTATTCATTGTGATTTGTCCTCTTTCATTTATGATTTTATCAATTTGGATCCTTTCTCTTTTCTTAATGAGAAATCTGCTAGGGGTTTATCGATCTTATTCTTTCAAAGAACTAGCTCCTCGTTTTGTTAGTTTGTTCTACTGTTTTGATATTTATATTACCGATTTCCACTCTAATCTTTATTAGTTTTCTTCTCCTGCTGAATTTAGGCTTTATTTGCTACTGTTTTTCCAGCTCCTTTAAGTGTAAAGTTAGGTTGTATATTTGAGACTTCACTTGTTTCTCGAGAAAGGCCTGTATTACTATATACTTCCCTCTTAGGACTGCCTTTGCTGCATCCCAAATGTTTCTAACTGTCGTGTTTTCATTTTCATTTGTTTCTATGTATTTTTTTAAATTATTTAATTTCCTGGTTGACCTATTCATTCTTTAGTAGAATGCTCTTTAACCTCCATGTATTTGTGTCCCTTCCAAATTTTCCTTTGTGATTGCATTCAAGTTTTAAAGCATTGTGGTCTCAACATATGCGTGGTATAATCTCAGTCTTTTGGTATAGGTTGAGAATTGATTTGTGATCCTGTATGTGATCTATTCTGGAGAATGTTCCATGTGTACTGGAGAAGAATGTGTATTCTTTTGCTTTAGGATGAAATGCTCTGAATGTGTGAAGTCCATCTGGTCCAGTGTATCATTCAAAGTCCTTGTTTCCTTGTTGATCTTCTGCTTAGGTGACATGTCCATTGCTGTGAGTGGGGTGGTTCTATTTGTTGAATTTGTAGAATTGCAGTAATTCTTGTCTCATATCTCTGATTAATTTTGAAGATGTTCAGAATGATTTGATAACTATCTAGCTGAATTCCAGGGACCAGATGAAATTAAGGTCCCCTACTCCTCTGTCATCTTAACTCCTCCCTAACCCATTGTTGATACTAGTTGGAACTCAGTGTTAATGAAGATTAATTAAATTATATTACTCTCCTTATTTTTGTATGTGGTTGAAATTTCCCAAAACAAAAATGTAAAAGAATTAAAAATGTCCTTTTATAATATTTTGCCATGAATTTTTAAAATTCAAAACATAAACAGTAAATACAATGGTTCATAAAAAATTCTTGTTATATTTTTTTTACAGAGGCACCTCCAGAAGGCACTTTACAGGATGTTTTTAAGTAAGGAGTAAGAAAAAATACCAACCAAAGACTGGTGGCAAATTTAATTTTTGAGAAAAAAATTTTTTTTTAGATTTTATTTATTTATTTGTCAGAGAGAGAGAGAGAGAGAGAGAATGCAAGCACAAGTTGGGGGAGCGGCAGGAAGAGGGAGAACCAGGGTCCCTGCTGAGCAAAGAGCCTGATGTGGGACTCCATCCAGGACCCTGGTATCATGATCTGAGCCAAAGGCAGATGCTTAACTGACTGAACCACCCAGGTGTCCCCCCAAAACACTTTTAAAACAGACATAAAGGTAGTTGCTACTTAACAAGTAACATTAAATTCAATAGGAAAATAAATTTTATTAAAGAAATTACCTCATAGCAATGTTTTTACTTAAAAGAAAATGAAATTCTTAAAGGCATGAAATCTGCATTTTATGATCAAAATAATTTAAGAGTAATAGTGAATTTCATTAATTCCTTCATCTTCATGGCTACTTGAATAATCATTGATCCTATAGATGAGAGAAAATTAAAACAAAATTAGTAACTAAGCTCAAATAATAGTTACAGGTGATAGGTTTCCTTCGGTGTTTAGAGGACATAAGGCATTATCTTGGTAGGCACATTAAAGGGATTGGAGTGCAAAATGAAAGAGGCAGAGTGTCACTTTGCTGATGTTTTCTGTTTCTGTTATTTAAAGACTCCAGTAGAGTGAGAGATCAGTTTGACATGCTAGTTGACAGCTGTGTAGTAGGACAGACCTGGGTTTGTATTCTGAGTGCATTTGATACTGGAGCTATGACCTTGGACATGTTACTTAACCTCATGGACCCACAGTTTTCTTCTCTATAAAGTGGAGATAATAAATCTGCCTTACAGAACTGTGGCAACTAAATATGAAAACAGAGTGTTTAGCTATAATATTAAAACTGCAATATTGTGCTGGACAAAATGAGGCTGAAAAAGTAGAAGTATGAGCATTGATCCAAGAACTGGTAAAACTGAATAATAAGTTTTTGTTTGTTCTTATTAATTTTCTATTTAAAATTGTTTTGGGGAAAATTATGTTTACTCTGAGCTGTTTATAATCATGATTTCTTTTTTAAATATGAATTTCCCAAAATTACAGAATTACCTATATAAATTATGACAAATGCAGTGGGATAATTTGCAGCTTCTTTAAACCTTAGTTGTTTCATCTGAAAAATGGAGATAATACCTACTCCTTGAAGTTATTGTGAGGATTATATAAGTTTATATAAGTATTTAGAGTTCACATGTGTGTGCATAGAAATATATTTGAAATATATAAGAAATATATATTTATAAATATTTATATATATAAGACATATATAAGTAGGTATAGATTATGATTGACTTTGTAAAATCAGCTTTATAACTTTTTTCTTATGTTTGTCAATTTTCTTATAATAGAACCATGATTTTTATTTTATTTATTTTATATTTTTGCAATTGCAATGATAAGAGTAATTGAATGGAATCAATAAAAAATAAGGTTAGAGATAAGGGTCTGTTTAGAAGCATTATCTTTTTTTTCAACCTGTTGCGCATGCTTCAATATGTGCTAATATTTTTTAAATTTATAATTTTTTGTCTTACTTTATTCTAATGAATGTTTTTATAATTCTTGGATACAACAATATTGATTTATAAACTAACAATATGACTAATATAAATAAGGAAAGCAATATTTGAATTAAAATGAAACTAAAAAAAAGCAAGCAAGTATAAAATCCACAAAAAAATTTGAACTAAAAAGATAGCAGAGTTTATAAAACTCCTCAGTGATGGTTTTAAGTAACTAGGTTATGAGAAAAAGAAGTGACTTAAATTTGATTCTTACCAAATAATCATTTTGACAAAAACCTCATCTTATTTAACTAGTTTCTTCTAAACTTCCTTCAACCTAATTGTAGGTCCATATTTTGTACTTGGAGAACTAAAGAGATTTGTATGATAGAGCAAATTAGAACGTGTGCTTAATTTCAATTCTTGAATGTCGTGTTCATAAAAATGCTGTTTTCTAGAGCAGTAGAAAGCACTTAAGGTTTTATTGGGCAACAGGGTAACATCAGAAATGTGATATTTACACAAAAGCACTGTTGGCAATGTGGTCAGTGGGCTAGAAGGGACAGAGTTAATTGAGCTGAAAAGCAGTATTGATGAACAAAGACTCATTTTGTGGTTTGCTTGATATGTGAGGCTTAGTCTCAGATTTGATTTAAGGCGAAAGGACATTTCTCCAGGAAAAGCTGTTTTCCTACCAGAGGGCTTTCCCAGAGGTACTTCCAAGGCTCCTAGCATCATTACGAATGGGCCAAGTTTGAGGAAAGGGGTTCTCTTTCCCACTGAATTGCTTCACATATTTGGCTATTGGCTATAGAGAGCGATAAGAGGTTTCGCTTGCAAACTGGTTACTGCTAAAACTCATTTGAAAATTTTGCACTTCTATAGACCTGCTATGGCGGGGAGAAAGCTTTCAGTTCCACGATTTCATCACTTTTGTTCAAAGAGTCCATTACGAAACGGCCTTTCATTCTGCTTAATGTCTATCTTGGAGATACTGTGCAGACACCGCTCGTTCTAGCGTAGTTTCATTTTGGCATAAGTCATTTGACATTGTCTGCTTAGACTGGGGATCTTACTCTTTGAGAATGTAAGTCCTCATTAGAAGTTTAATTAAGGAAAATATCTAACCTCTTCATTGTAATCTATTGAGAGAAAGGAAGAAATGTGCTAGTAAAATTTCAGTAAAGCTGACACGGATCCCCCGAAGCAGTGGTCCTTTGATTAGCAGTGTAGGCACTTGCTGGCAGCCTAGACATCCTGCCTCCGAACCTTCATGTTAACACGAGGCCCACGTGGTCATATACCCGTGACAGTCTTATCAGTGCCGCTCTAGAGAGCACATGGGCACCTGTGTCCAGGGGCTAAGATTCATGGCTATGCACCGAACATCTTGGTCTTAATAGGAGAAACTACACACAGCTTATTGATGGGAAATACCAGTAAATATTGAATAACGCTTCTGTGTTGGAGAATCTGTCTGCACTCTTCCTTTTTTCCTTTCTCCTCCCTCCTGTGTGTTTTTTAACTGGTTAATAAAGTTAAAACCTTGTTTCTTTTCTAAGGCTATGTCTAATGACAGTAACAAATTGGGATGTCAATAAGATTATTGTTTTTCTAAATGACATAAAATTAGTTTCTTCCCTTTTTTAAAGGATTTCATTTATTTGAGAGAAGGAGAGAGAGAGAGAGAGAGAGAGAGAGAGAGAGAGAGAGAGAAGCAGACTTCCCACTAAGCACGTAGCAGGGCTCAATCCCAGGATCCTGAGATGATGACCTAAGCCAAAGGCAGACGCTTAACCAACTGAACTACCCAGGGACCCCTAGTTTTTTCCTTTTTCAGCAAAACCACTGAGTTAGTGAGATAGCATAGTATATAAACAGCCACCTTCTCTTCATGGCTCCTCTTCTTTCTTGTTGGATAGCACTAGACGTATCAGATTTCATAGGCACTGAATCTGACAACCTAGGTGCCATTTTACTATGATATTCCTTTCAGTCTTTGCACATAGGTCGGCCCTCTTAAGACCACAAATCAGATTTGTTAGTAATTTATTTTTTATTTATTCCCCCTATTTCCTTTCATTCCATTTGGTGGTTATTTTGGTTGTAGGATAATAGGCACTGAGACTCTAAAGGTTATGCTGTTGACCTTTCCCTGTCCTTAGTAAATTCAAAGTCTTTGGAGCTATATCTCCACTTTTTAAAGATTTATTCATTTATTTGAAAAATAGAGCACATGTGAGTGAGGGGAGGGGAAGAGGGAGAGAATCTTTAAGCAGACTCCTGGCTGAGCTCGGTGCCTGATGCAGGCTTGATCATGACCCTGAGATGATGACCTGTGCTGAAATCAAGAGTCTGACACTTGACTGACTGAACCACCCAGGTGACTCTCTACATCTCCATTTTTAATTCACATAAGGAGTAATAATAAAGAATTTGGACAAGAAAGACAAAGATGGACTCGGAAATCTTTTCTCATTTTGGACATATCAAATGTTTAGATCCCTACTTAATGTTACCTCTACCATAGCTCTGGTTTCTCAAAATATGAGCCATCCATGTGCCAACAACCTGATGGGGAGTGGATAATAATTCTCATGTGGTATCTTTCTGTCTATTAACATACCCTGTAGGTATATTCATCATGGTATCATGGGAAAAGTCTGAAAGCCAAGGTATGTCCATGAATCTAGTTTATATGAGGACACAGTCTTACTGAATGCTTAGGGGTAAGTCATCATCAACATCGATAGAAGCATCATTGTCAGACACTAACATTAAGTTTTTACACATGACAAATGGCACGAGTCAATCAAAATGCATAAAATATGGTGCCACAAAATAGTCACCTCACTGAATAAATGCAAAAATGAAATGAGATAAATGTAAGTGGCCTTTCAAAAGAGAACATATGACACTGTGATATCATTTGAAGGTTGTTTTACTTCACAGTCTCAATGGACTGTAAGATTGAGCTGTAAGTAGATGGGATAAGTTATCTTATCTCTATGTAACAATTTGATCGCAGATATAATCTAAAGTAGGAATTGTAGCATCCTGTAACACATTTAAGGCATATTTTAATTGAAGAATTATTGTAGTGGAATCCCCAACCAGAGAAATTTCAAAAACTCCTTTGATGCTAAAATAGGAGCCTATATGTATAAAGCAACTTTTAGTATTATAAGAAAAACAGTCTTGGGTATTAGAAGTGTGAATTTTAATAGAATGGATTTTCCTCACACTATATCTGAGGCTGTAAAGAGTATTAAATAGGACATATTTTGTTAAGTCATATCCTTTAATTTTCCTGTTATATGGGCTCGATAAATCCTAGAAAATAACAATTATATGACATTTGCTAACACTCAGATTATATCCACCACAATACCACCTCTCTCCACCATTGTAACTACATGCTAACTGCCATTGCATCGAAGTATATGAAGTAATAAATAGGCCCCAAGTGCCGAGCAAATGCAAAAGCAGGCAAAGCATTTTCCCCTGCATATGGGAACCATCTCTTATGAACTTAACTTCCACTGAGATAGGCAGTTTGAATTGCTTCTGTAGTTCCTTTGTTAAGAAACTATTCTTATTCTTAAAACCAAGCCTTTGCTTTTGGTTCTTACATGAAAACTGTGGACAACTAAAACATTTGCAAACTGGAGAGTTATAGTACACAGTGTTTGTTCCAAGTGTTTTTGAAAGAAAGCCTATGGGGGTTATTACTACTTTGATTATTTCAAGCGCTGTAAAGATTAGTCTCAAAATTAGTTCCCATGCTGTCCCTGTACTGACATGATTAGGTTTAGGCAAATGTGTACTGGTGAGGGAAATGGACCTTAGAGAAGGGGTGAGGAAAAGGGAGGAATTTAGGCTACCCTGTTGCTATCAGCACTTCCTCAGTGCTAGGCTATTTAATGAACTTAGCCTCCACAGATTTTCAGCAGTGTTGAAATTTTGGAAGGCATATGCTTGGAGATTCACAGTTTCTTGCTATGCTGTTTCTTATAAAAGGGTAGGAAGAAGAGAACTGGAGGACTATTTGATGTACCTCTATTGCTAGTACTTTACAGTAGTTGAGATGTAGCACCTTGTTTTTTGTTTATCTGTTTGTTTTTATTCCTGGTTATGCCTGTTTATCTTTGCCTGTTGTACATTAACTGAGCATAAGAATATCTGTTTCTGTGATGTGCAGAATTGTACTTTGATGGTCATTAAAAGTTTGGAAATGAGTGGTGTTTGGTATTAACCAGCTGTGGCCTTGAGTGATGAAATTCTGAAAATATGTAGTGTGCCTTCTTAAAACCCATATGCCTTAAATATGGAGAAGTAATCAAACACAGAAGACCAACCTTCAGGCAAAATTAGCTGTAGGGGGCATAAGCATCCAGTCCTTGACTCCAAGGATCACAGTTCAGGAGTTGGAGACTTTGATATGTAAACGGGAATGATCGTATTACTAACAATTCTAAAATGACCAATAAAATAAAAACATTTTATTTTGTACTCAGATACAATAAAAAGTAGGACACACACATGCACGTGTGCGCGTAGACACACACACAAGAATGACATAAATTGTATCAATTAATCTTAAGAGTTTCAAAAAGAGTGATCCACCACAAAAGAAAGGGCCAGTGATCATTGCTACTATGTTTCCTGCCTAAATTCATTTACTATTTCTATTTCATGTGATTGCTCTTTCAAATGTCTTAAGAGCCTAGGATTCCAAGATAAGAAGGCTAGACATCATAACCCTTAGAAAATGAGGGGTCGTTGGTATTTCAGCTAATTTGAGCACCGCCACTGACACCTGAGAAGATTCATAATATATTCTAAGAATAGAAAATGTTTTATTGTCACAGGAAGTGTTAGTATACTCAGAAAGGGTAAGAATAGGTCAGATAAAAATGTATGAGTTTCCCTAGCATTTTTTTTCTACTTGTTTACAATCCTAAAACTTTCCTGAAACTCCCTTTAAATAGCATTCTGTATGTACTAATTCCAATGATTAAGCTCTACTTTATGCCTATGTTTACATGGAACTTTTGATTTTAATACTTTGATCAAAAGTACTTTTTTAGTGTATTATCAGATGATGTAATAAAAAATACTTGTTAGGCACAAGTAAATTTTTTTTCCCTTCATGCAGAATGTATTGGCATGATTGGATTTTTGGCTTTTATGAAATTGTTTTAAAAATACTCTCACACACTAACTCATGGATTTATTCTTCTTTTTTCTATATTCCAAAAAAAAGTGGGTCATTATGTCAACTCAGCAGATGTCATATCTAAATTTCTCTTGCCACAATTGAAGCCTGTCTCCTCTTCCACTTGAATGACTAGAAAAAATGAACAGCTGCTGGATGTCACCCCCTTACAATAATAAGTCCCTCCTTAACTTTCTCATTTTCAGTTCTTTTTAAAAACCCAAGCTCTGAATTTTTCCTCACAGGTCCTATTATCCTTGCTAAAATTGTTGGATGCAAGCCTCCAGTCACATTAGCACTGCCCCACACCTGTGGAGCTCCAAGTTGGGAAGAGGAGTCTCAGGAAGACCAGACTCTTTTGCAAAGGTATGATTGCCTAGCTCATCTGTACAACATTTCAGTAATTATGATATAACATGAAGTGAAAGTAACTTTATAGATTCTGTGTGATCCTTTCATTCTTTTTCATGACTTAGTAATTTTGTATTGCATGTGGTTAAAATAGTTATTCTTTCCTAAATTAACTGAAATATTTTTCAAAGCATTCATGTTCATTTAGATTAGGTATATCTTTTGTAAGTAAAGGTCAGAATTATCATAGAACTATCTTGATTTTCCTTTATATAACATGACAACTTTCCTTATTGATTCATTGAATTCATGGTAGGTGTCAGGATATATAAAACATGGCCTTTAGAGAATAATTTGATAATGGTGACATGTAGCTACAGCATTTTCATCTACAGACAGTATGAAATGCTAGTAACTTCTGAAGCAATCCCTTTTTCCTCCCTAACTCTCCAAATTCAGGACTTCACTCTTATTTTATTTGTATTTAAAGATGTATATAGATAGATACAGTATAGTCATTAAGAGGATGGGTTTTGAGTTTTACCTTTGGAATTTATTCCCTCTCTGATACATGTGAAAGTTCTAAATACTTTTAAACTTCAGTTTCTTCATCTATAAAACAACCAACTATGTTTATACATATATATGCACATATATATACCACATCTATATTTATATATACACTATATATATGTATATATAATGGAACTTTACTCAATCATCAAAAAGAATGAAATCTTGCCATTTCCAACAACATGGATGGAATTAGAGGGAATCACACTAAGTGAAACTAGTCAGTCGGAGAAAGACAAATACCATATGATCTCATTCATATGTGGCATTTAAGGAACAAAACAGATGAACACAGAGAAAGGGAAAAAATAAAAGAGGGGGAGGCAAACCATGATACTTGTAACTAAAGAGAACAAACTGAGGGTTGCTGGGGGAGAAGTGAGTGGGGGGATGGGGTAACAGGGTGTTGGGTATTAAGGAGGGCATTTGCTGTGATGAGCACTGAATGTTATATGTAAGTAATGAATCACTATGTTCTACTTCTGAAACCAATATTACACTATATGTTAACTAATTGGATTTTAAATAAAAACTTGAAACCAAGAAACAAAACAAAACAAAAGCCTGACCATATTGTCAGAGGGTGATTGTGAGAATGAAACAGGATGATGCATTTGAAATACTTCATGAAATGGGTGACCCACAAGGAGCTTACAATAAATATTACTAGCACTGAAATTATATTCTTATTTTTATTATTTTCATCATCTCTTAAGTGGTATCACCACCACCTCATCCCCAATTTGTAGCATGTTATTAACCTTAGGAATATTTTAAAATTATTGCTTTCCAATCCTATCTTCTTGTTGTTTGATTGTTTAATTCTCTTAATGACTGGTTACTGTCTTCCCACAAGCAATTTATCTGCACTTTTGAAGATTTGAAATGTTAGTTCTGGCTTGAGTGAACATTTTTGTTTCACACTCATGATTTATCTTTATGTGGGTCATTTTTGGCTTTGTTTCCCCTTTTTTCCCCCTTAGGTTTTATAATTGTGGAACATAGGGAGTGGATAATCACCATATAAAACACATAATACAGGCTCAGTGAAGCTGACAGGCAGAGGCTGGCAGGATGCACAGAGCTCTCCACAAAACATCTACTTTGCTTCTGAACAATACACTGGGGTTGCATAGAGCTGGGTTCCCCACTGAGAAGGGGACCCTGTTTCCTGTCTTCTTTGATATTTATATTGGAGCTGTGAGGAGGCAGATCCTCACCCAACCCAACTGAAAAATTCTGAACTTTTAAACTGCCTTTAAGGTCTTTTCTGGCATGAGAATCACTTTCTATTTGGACAGTGACTCCCTAAAGGAAGTTTGCATATTAACATTTATATCAACTGGGGACTTTGAAACCTATGCTGCTAAGTCACCTTTTTTCTAGATCTAGGAAGAGCTGGTGGGGTCACCTAGTAGATAAACTAAGTTGTCAATAATGATTGTCAGTTGGGAAAATTGGAAATGTTAGTCCTGCAGAATTTTTTTTTAAGTCCCATGTTAGTGTGCCTGAAAGTGTTCCCAACTAATGTGTTATATACATTTGTGATCAAATAGTTCTTAGAGCTAAGTCAATTATTTTACTTTTAATATGCAAAAATACTAATTATTAACCCCAAATGGAAAATTGGTATACGTTCCTATAAGGAGGCTTTACGGACTGTTATAGTACTATACAGTTACATATAATAGCAGTTTTAGCGAGATACTTATATGTTCCAATACTACTCATACTCAAGGCTGATGTTCAATAAAAAGACACTTAGGTAAAAGTTAATTGTGAAGTGTTTATATTCCAACTTGACTTTGTTGTCTTTTTTGAGATTACAAACCCTTGAACTCTGAACGAAATCGTTTTTCATGAGGAACAGTGTATTTGAGCCCTTTGGCAATAAAATGCCAAATGTGTTCAAGGAAAGAAAGGTTTTCAATTTGATTAAATAAGCTTATGAAGGGGGTGGTAGTGTAGGTCAGCAAGATAGATTAACTATAAATGATGGGGAATCTGGAATGCCAAGACAAGGCACTAAAGTTTATTCTTTAGGGTAAGAATTTGAGCATAAGCGGTGCCTGGGTAGTTCAGTCAGTTAAGCAATTGCCTTGGGCTCAGGTCAATCTCAAGGTCCTGGGATGGAGCCCTGCTTTGGGCTTTCTGCTAGGAGGGGAGTCTGCTTCTCCCTCACACTCTCCCTGTGTGCTCTCTCTCTGTCAAGTAAATAGATAAAATCGTAAAAAAAAGAATATGAGCAAAGTAAGTTTTGTTTTATAAAGGAAATACATAAAATTAATTGATATCCTAAAAACATCAAAGACAAAGAAAAGTATGCAGACTAAATTTTAGGGTATTGGAAAACTTAAAAAGTAATATATCAGTTTATTTTTCTTTACTCTTTTCTATAAGCATATTTTTAAACATGACTGGAATCATATAGATTTTTTTTTAAATTTAAGATTAATTATTGGTATTTGAAAAGGTAATTCATCCTTAAGGTTTGAAATTCAAAAAGTACACTGAAAATCTCCCTCTCAGATCAATCCTCTGGCACCTAGTTCTGTCCCCCAAAATAATCAGTATTATCAATTTTTGTACCCTCCTGGGCTAATCAAGAGCATAAGAACACACAAGCACTCATCCACACAAAATTCACATATTTCACTTGTTTCTCCACCATATTTTTTTCAACAAACACTGTATCTTAGAGATCATTTCCTATATTGAAAGCTTTCTCATTTACGTAGCATTTATGTGGAATTTTATTATGTGATTGTAATATATATATATGCATATATATGTAACATATATATGTGTGTGTATATATATATATATACACACATACACACACACCCTGTCGAAGGACTGTATTGTCCAGAAGAAGCTAGTGTTTGCTGCAGTTATTACTGTAGCAACAATCCGAGGTCTCACCTGCTTATGTAACAAATGTTTATTTTTCACTCATGCTTTGTGTTTATTGTTTGCTCTCTGGGTTCCTGACTCCATATAGTTCTCCCTCAAAGGCTGGAGATGAAAGCCTCCCCCATTTAGATATGAATAAATGAAAAATGTCTAGGTCAAGTTCTTGGATATCTCTGTTGGTTTTCTGCTACTAGGTTTATCTATTACTGAGAGAGGAGTGTTGAAGGTTTTAACTTTCAACTAGAGATTAAAGTCTCCAATTCTCCTTCTAGTTCTGTCAATTTTGCTTTATGCCGAAGTTTATTTATTATGTGTTTGTATTGGTTTTCTACTGCTGCACAACAAAGTACCGCAAAACTTAGGAGCTTAAATCCAACCTCCATTTGTGACCTCACAGTTTGTAGGTCAGGAGTCTAGGAGGACAATCCTTGGCTCAAAAGAGAAGGGAAACAATTATAATTCACCACAGGTTTGGTGATATTTTGAATTTTCGTGCATTTCCTCTAACCACATGTTGTCATGTACTTTTCAGAATCCTCAAAGTGTGGCACATTCAGTCTGTCCAGATTTTCTAGTTTTGGCCAGTGAAAAAGACAGAGTGGTCTGTGCTTACTCCCACTTTACCCAGACCCAGAACCCCCAGTTTGGTGTTCATAAAGGTATGCGACAGAAGCTGACTAGGGCTGATAAAGAAGAAAAACAATTTTTTGTTTTTGTTCTTAAAAATTATTGGGTAAGTTACAGAATTGTTGAGAATGTTGAATCAGGACGGAGGCCATGCTTCAGGGATAATGCTGCTAATCCTGTCCTAGAACCTGCTTGACCAGGGAATAGCTGCCATAACCACAAGAGTTAGCACTTACCCAGAAACTCACATTTTCCATAACTGCTACGGCTGTCAGGAGGGAGTCCACCTCCAAACCCGAGTTCAAACCAACCAGTATTCATCATGGCACCAAATGCTTTCTTGCACATTACACATCGCAAAAGCTGTCTCACACAGGTGAATCTAATTTATACAAACCAAGCCACATGCCTGTATTTTTAACACATAAAGGCCAGAGAAGTGAGTTGTATGGGTTGTACCTCATTGAGGGAAAACCCCAAGCTTAACTAGGATGTTCGGTGGGGGCTGGGAAACCAGAAAACGTGGCAAAGTTCATTATCCTTAGAGTACATAGTAGAAGACAAAAGAAATTTTGGTCTTGCTTTATTTACTAATAATATATAATCAATTATGTTCGTAAAAGTACTAGTTTGTTTTATATACCTATAAGGTGTAATGAAATCAACTCCTATTTTTAAGTGTTTTTATTATGGCACTGAGCAAAGGTGGATAAGGAAAACATACAGAGACTGGTGTCTGTACTGGCTCTTCGAATTCATAATACCATATATGTTTTCTTTTTAGGATTCTGTGCTGCAAACATACCAACAAACTATAAGAACAAAATACAAACTGGATTCTTGCCCTCTGAAGTATTTATGTGTTAACATGGAGTGGTTAAGAATGCAAACTCTGAAGTAAAAAAGCCTTTTCCCTATACCCTTTCCTGTCACTTAAGAGCTGAGTAGCCTTGGACAAATATGAGTAGCCTTGGACAAGTACTTGGCTTCTCTACATTCAGTCTTCCTGTCCATAACATAAGGGTGATGATTTGGGTTCCAAGCTCATGGAATTACTGAGGATTGTACAAGGTAAAGGTAAAGCCGGTACATAGTAAATGCTCAGTAAATTTAAGTTATGCTTAGTATTATTGATGTTCTTTCTTTACTATGATAGTAACATTTATTCACATTATCTTCTGAGACACTCAAAGATATCTTCAATGTTGACCAAAATGAAACCTACCTGTTTACAGCTAGGGAGTATTTTCTTATTCACGATGCACTCTGTTAAGTGATTAGTAAATTTAAAGGCTTCTCAATGTTAAGCATGCCCACCTTCTTGTATGTGGTGGTCTTAGCAAGTGACTAGAGGCAGCAGTATCTCTTCTAGAAGCCGGCTTATGTGTATCTTCGAACACAAGTCACAATGCCCTTTGAAGTTAAGAAGACAGGGCAAAGGTCAATGAAAATCCAACTCATGATTTTTATAACCTAGTCTGTGTAAGCACATGATATACAGAAGTCCAAAGTTTTGGCAGATGTTTCCAAAAATTCTGAAATGTTTAACTGGTGCAGCTTTCTCAATTGGCTGCTACCCATGCAGTAGGATTTGTTTCCTTTTGGTATAAATCAAACATTTAAGATGATAGCTCAGAGAAAATAATTTGCGTTTTATTGCTTTGGAAAGAATATCTGTGTGAGTCCTTCATGCTCCGTTAGCTAGAAAATATTAAAGTAAAATGAATGAGTCCTGTTATGCATCTATGATAATTTGTGACCTGGTCTCCCATAATAAAAAAGTAAAAACTTGAATCTTTACAAGGCTTTAACTTGTAATATTAGATGTAATAACATGTAGGGGTTTTTTTCCCTCTTCTTTCTTTCACATGGCAAGGAGTGCAAAAAGAGAATGTAGCTGCTTTTGCTTAAGGTCTTAGAAAAAGTGCCTGCCCTGAGTAACTCAGACACTTCCCAAAGTACAGCAACTGATTTCTGATACTTTGAGTGGATAGAAATGTGGTTTTCCATGAAGAGGGTTAACTTATTACTGAGTACCCTGTGGGTTAATTCTTGAAAGGGGATCCTATTTCTGGCATATTGTGCATTTTCAGTTAATGCTGTTTTTAGGCCATATTTGTAAAAAGTTATTTGCATGGCTAGGTCATGTTGGTTCCATTACTTTTTAGCGTACAATTGGGACTGCAGAGTCTACGCTTGATTCAGAACCAAAACAGAGGGTTTATAAAAGTGCATTCCTGTAGGGGGAAAGCTTGTGAGCTGAAAAGTTATGAGCATAGGGACTTTTTCCCACTGCCTCTTTATGTTACTTTATTCTCAGAAGCTTACGGTCTAGTCAAGGGAGCAGTAGTTTCTTGTATGGTTATTGTGAAGCAAACTGCAGCCCTTTCCTTAGGCTTCACTTGTATAACTAATAATTTACCAATTTGTCCAACTTTATAATAGGTATACTGTATTATTTTGTCTTCACAATAAAGTAGACTTATAGCTCAGAAAAGAAACATTTCAATGACATGCATGCATTTACCTTGAGAAATTTTAGAATAGGCTACAATAAGGACTTTTTAAAACAGTGATTTAAAGAATTTTCTCTTGTAACTAGATCATTTAACATGAAGAGCTTTTGCACCGCAGCCTAGATTTGAGACAGATGACTTTTCAATAATGTTTTTATTCCAGTTAAAAGCCCAGGAGTATTTCCCAACCAGAATAAAAGGAAAGGTTTCAAGCTGGCTTTGGATGAGGAAGTAACGTCAACAGCTGTGAAGTTGTCGCGTGGGGGAAGGAGGCAGATAATGTGCTAGAGAAATTACCAAGACAGGGGGCACCTCTTGTTTGAACATTGGAAACTCCTTCTAAATCTTATATTCCCTAGTCAACTCTAATCTAAACTTTCCCTGCACAAAATAGAAAGGAATAATCTAATTAAGAAAATGTGAGTTCTTAAAAATTATCTTGTGGCTACTCTGATGAATGAAAATTTATAAATGACTCAAAAGGGGTGTGTTTCTCACTTCATGGTCACACCCTTATTTGTAATAAATCCAATTACCTCACTCAATTATACGCCATATTCCTCAGATTCTACTTAAAAAAAAAAGCAGACAACCACTTGTCTACTTTCAAATATCAAACCAAAAACATCAAAAAGATTGTCTGTGAAGGCAAAATTAACATTTTCCTGTGTGATTGAGATATATGTTTATCCCCTTAACATAAACATTTAAAAATATGTAGCAGGGAGCTTCTAAGGAGCCCCCAATGAGTCCCATTTCTTTGTTTTCAAACTTCTTATATCACCTCCCCCGAACCCCTTGAGTATGTTCTCAATATATTAACCCATTTCTAGAGAATTGCATATGGCAGAAGTGATAGATATCACTTCCTAGTTTATCATATAAAAAGACCATGGCTTTTTCTTGCTTGCTCTATCACTCTCACATTCTCTCTCTCAGGCACACTCTTGTTCTGTGTCTGATCACTTAGTCACTGAGGAGTTGTTGTGTGTGGAGAGGCCAAGATAACAAAAGACTGGGGGTTGCCAACAACCATGTGAGGGAGCTTGGAGTGGATCCTTTCACCCTACTGAAATTGTGGGATGACTTCAGGTTGGCTACAGTTTGACCACATCTCATAAAAAGCCTTGAGCTAGAGATACTTAGATAAGCCTTACCTAGATTCCTGACCCACAGAAATTATTAAATAGATGGTTATTGTTTTCAGGCCCTAAGGGTTTTTTTTCCATTTCTTATTAATATATAATGTATTATTTGTTTCAGGGGTACAAGTCTGTGATTCATTAGTCTTACACAATTCACAGCACTCACCATAACACATACCCTCCCCAAAGTCCATCACCCAGCCACCCCATTCCTCCCACCCCTCTCCCCTCCAGCAACCCCGAGTTTGTTTCCTGAGATTAAGAGTCTCTTACAGTTTGTTTCCTTCCTGATCCCAACTTGTTTCATTTTTTCCCTCACAACCCCCCATGACCCCCTGCCCTGCCCCTCAAATTCCTCATATCAGAGAGATCATATGATAAATGTCTTTCTCTGATTGACTTATTTTGCTTAGTGTAATACCCTCTAGTTCCAACCACGTGGCTGCAAATGGCAAGATTTCATTTCTTCTGATGGCTGCATAGTATTCCATTGTATATATATACACACAACATCTTCTTTATCCATTCATCTGTTGATGGACATCCGGGCTCTTTCCATAGTTTGGCTATTGTGGTTATTGCTGCTATAAACATTCGGGTGCCCATGCCCCTTCGGATCACTACATTTGTATCTTTAGGGTAAATACCCAGTAGTGCAGTTGCTGGGTCGTAGGGTAGCTCTATTTCCAACTTTTTTTTTTTTTTTTTAAAGATTTTATTTATTTATTTGACACACAGAGAGAGATTACAAGTAGGCAGAGAGGCAGGCAGAGAGACAAGGAGAGGAGGAAGCAGGCTCCCCGCTGAGCAGAGAGCCCGATGCGGGCCTCGATCCCAGGACGCTGAGATCATGACCTGAGCCGAAAGCAGAGGCTTTAACCCACTGAGCCACCCAGGCGCCCTATTTCCAACTTTTTGAGGAACCTCTAGTTCTGTTTTCCAGAGTGGCTGCACCAGCTTGCATTTCTACCAACAGGGTAGGAGGGTTCCCCTTTCTCCTCATCCTTGCTAATGCCTGTCATTTCCTGACTGGTTAATTTTAGCCATTCTGACTGGTGTGAGGTGGTATCTCACTGTGGTTTTGATTTGTATTTCCCTGATGCCAAGTGATGTTGAGCACTTTTTCATGGGTCTGTTGGCCATTTGGATGTCTTCTTTGCAGAAATGTCTGTACATGTCTTCTGCCCATTTCTTGATTGGATTATTTGTTCTCTGGGGGAAGATAATTCCAAATGACATATTGGATAAGGGGCTAGTATCCAAAATCTATAAAGAACTTATCAAACGTGAGGCCCTAAGTTTTAAGGTAAAATGGCAAGGTATATCTGAATCAGAATACTTAAATTGGTTGGGGCACCTAGCTGGAACAGTTGGTTGAGCTTCTGCCTTGGGCTCAGGTCAGGGTCCTGGGATGGAGCCCTTGAGCAGGGAGCCTGCTTCCCCCCCTCCCCTCTCCCTCTGCTGCTCCCCCTGCTTTTGCTCTCTCTCTCTGGCACATAAATAGCTAAAAAAAATCTTTAAAAGAAATACTTAAGTTGGTGGTTTGAAGATTAAACATTTTACTTTATAAACAGTTTTAGTCATATCTTCACTGATACATATATAATATAATTATATATAATTTATTTCTGTAAGTATTTGAAAAATAAGTTTCTCTCTCCACCATACTCCCCATTTTCCTGTCCCCTTTCCCAGAGGTAACCACTGTTTCTGTTTCATGTATCTCTCTCGAGACAGTCAATACCTATATAAGTAGATATTATTAAACATCTTGAAAAAATATGTGGTAGCCATCCACATAACTATTAAACATGTTGCTCTTTAATTTGCTGACATGTTTTTGAATCAAGTTATTAGGCATGTTGTTGTTTTGATGGATACATGCCATCATTATCCATCAAATTCCCAATTGACGAACATTTGATTTATAGTATTTTGTCATCACAAACAATCCTAAAATAAATATCTTATATATATACCTATAGGATGACTTTTGATGGAAGTGTTGCCTCCAAAGATTTTTTTTGAATTTTAATTAAGATATTGCCCAGTTTTCCTCTATAAACTTTGCTTCGATTCACACTCCCAGAACAAGATCGTATTCACTTCCCCACACTCTTATTAACATGGTTTTCAAACTTTTGTATCTTTGTTAATCTCATACACTAACAATAAATAGTTCATTCTGGCCTTTATATTCCTTACTTCTAATATTACTTAGAGGTGAGGTTGACCATTTCCTAGGATATTTAAAAGCCATTTGCATTTCTTTTCCTATGAACTGTGCATATGTACTCTTTACCCATTTTGTTTTATTGGATCATTGATCATTTTCCTTGTGATTTATAGAAACATTTCACAGATAAGGAAATTAACATTTTATCTGCTATATATGTTCAAAGTGTTTACCCCAAGTTGGTCATTTGTTTTATATTTTATGGGTATATAGACATAGAATATTAAGGGAAATGGATCAGTCATCAAAAATTGGTTAATGGAAGTTAAGCTGTGCTTATATCAGTTAACATTTATTAAGTGTCTGCAAAAGGGTTATACCAATGAGTAAGGACTGCTGGCTTTCTTTTGGTAATTTAACTTTTCATTCTTAGGAAAGACTTTGTGTAGGTGCTGTAGTTAGTATTTAATTTTGAGAAATATTCACAATGATTACAAAGATTAAAATGTTCAATAGAGGGTGAGGGCAAAGGAAGGCAACTGATAGCACCTTAAAATATAGAAAAAAAGAGAAAGCTAAGCAAGGGTTCATTAAGTATACCTGACTTTGACCCTGACTTTCTGAAACTGTGGAGACTCCAGAACTGCTTGTTAATTATGTAATGAAATTTACATAACCACTTACTAAATATTTGTTAGTCATACAGAGGTGTCAGGTGCATTAATGAGATATTTCAAGTCACTAAACAATTATTCAACTGACTCCTTCCTGAACTGGGGGAGGATCTAGACCGGATGAAAAGGCTAACATTTATTTTTTATTTTTTTTAAAGATTTTATTTATTTACTTGACAGAGAGAGAGATCATAAGTAGGCAGAGAGGCAGGCAGAGGGAGAGGGGGAAGCAGGCTCCCCTCCAAGCAGGGAGCCCGATGCGGGGCTCGATTCCAGGTCCCTGAGATCATGACCTGAGCTGAAGGCAGAGAATTTAACCCACTGAGCCACCCAGGCGCCCCACTAACATTTATTTTTGAAGTAGAATTACCCCCCCCATGCCATTGGGCACTACAATAAACTTTGAAAGTAGTGAATTAAAGGAATTACTAATTCTGCAGTCCTCTGGCATGTGGTCAGAGAGTAGTATTTCTAAAATATGAAGGAGATTAGAGGAGATTAGTAACTATTTGATCTTACAGGTACATTGTAAACTGTCACCTCTGGGGGAAATGCTTTGGTAACTTTATGATTAGAGGCTATTATAGGGTAATTTACTTCCCAGCTGTACTGAAGAAGGGATTATTCAGCACAAAGTGAATAAAAATATATGTCTGTGGAACCTCAGGATAATTCACTGCTATGCAAGGACATCACCATCTCAGAAAATGTGAATAATTTAAATATATAAGTAAACTCATCAATGAAAAGTTATACTTCATGTACACCTCTTGAACAGAAAAAGGAAGAATATGATAGCTATTTGAGAGGTCTGGAAAGATCACCTATTTCTAATTTCATTTCCTTCCCTCTTCAATTACTTGACAACTACCAATTAAACAATTACACTAACTTTTTTCTTTAGCACTCATTTTGACATCTAAGACATAAGTTTCTGATTCTATCTCTGTAGAGTGGATTGGGGAGGGGGAGGGAGAGGGAGCATACATGGGGGGGAAGGAGGGGAGGAGAGGAAAGGGAAAGGAAGGAAAGAGAAAGAGAGGAAATAAACTTGCTTTTTCAGCTCTTAGATTCATGGAGACTATAATTGAAACAATATCCTGTGAAGTCATAAACTGAGTTAGGAGCTGTGTCATTTAATTCCATTATATTATTCTTTTAACAGTCATTTGTGCTTCCCTGCCTTTTTTCCCCCTGTATTTTCTCTCTCAAGGAATGACATCCCTATCCACTCAATTAAATAAGCCGAAATCTAGAATTAACCCTTGCTCTCTCTCTCACACACAACCTATATATGCCCATGTGTGATAGATGATTTACAAATATCCTTTGTATTTGTCCATTTCATTTCTCCTGGTATCACTCAAGACCAAACTACCATTAACCTCTGCTTATTCCATTGCATATATCCGTATTCCATAGGTTGATTATTGTGAATAATTCTGCAATGAATATGGGAATATAAATATCTTTTCAAAACTCTGATTTCCTTTGTGTATATACCCAGAAGAGAGATTGCTGGATCATATGGCAGTTCAACTTTTAGGTTTTTTTGACAGAAACCCATACTTTTCTCCATAATGGCTGTGCCAATACACTTTTCCCACCAACCATCTACAATTTCTCTTTTGTCACATCCTCATCAATGCTTATCATTTTTCTCTTGGATGCTAATCATTCTAACAGAAGTGAGGTGATGTCTCATTGTGATTTTGATATGCATTTCTCTGATCATTAGTGACACTATTAATTTTTCATATTACTATTGGCCCTCTGAATGTCTTGTTTGTTTGAGAAATGTCTGTGCAAGTCCTTTGCCCATTTTTAAATCAAGTTGTTTTATTGCTATTGAGTCATTTAACTTCTTTGTATATTTTGGATATTAACCTTTTGTCAGAAACATGATCTGCAAATATTTTCTCCTGTTTCATGGGTTGTTTCCTAACTCTTGATTGTTTCCTTTGCTGTGCAGAAGTTTTTTAGTTTAGTGCAATCCCGCTTGTCTATTTTTCTTTTTGTTGTCTGTGCTTCAGGGGTCATTTCCAAAAATTCATTGTCCAGACCAATGTCAAGGAAATTTTCCCCTATGCTTTCCTGTAGTAGTTTTATAGTTTCAGGTCCTGCATTTAAGTCTTTAATCCATTTTGAATTGGTTTTTGTAAATGATGTGAGATAAGGATCCAATTTCATTCTTCTGCATGTGGACATTCACTTATTTGCAATTTATAAGTTTGAGGATAGGAACTGAAATCAAGAGCATATATGAGGTTAAGAAGATTAAGAGGGATGATGTCTAGAACTGAACTAAGTAACAGCAAATTTTAAGAGGTGGCCAAAGAATAACCAGGAGAAAGTTAACAGGAGTTAAACCAGGAGAGGGTGGTGTTAAAGGAATAGATTGTTCTGCAAAAAGGAAATTGTAAAAAATTTCAAATGTGGTTGAGAGGTCACCTAAAATAACAACTGAGAGTAATTCAATGATGTAGCAAAATAGGTTGTTGATAACTTTTTAAAGAGCATATTGTGGATAAGTATTGATAATTCTTCAAGTAGCAGATTTCAGTGAATTGAGTAAGAAATTGAGGTAACTGGAAAAAGCATTATGATACATACTTTTTTCAATATGTTAGGGTGATATTTGTCAGGAAACTCAAGGTCTAGGAAGGAAATCAGTTATTGGTCTATTGATATATGGATTAGTTATCTATTTTTATGAAAAAAGATTGTAGCATATGTTAAATGTGGGTGGAAAGAAGCCAGTAGAAATAGACTTTAAAAGAGAGGACATGCGATGCAGGGTATGGGAGAAGGGATTTAGCTTAGAATGAGAAATTTTCTCTAATCATAACTGGAATAAAGTGAAAAAATGCATACTTAGGAAGGTAAATTGTATAGGTTTTGTGAGTAAATTGTTTCAACCTCTGATTGGTAAACTATATTTTCTCTGATAAGTAGGAGAAAAGGACATCGACTAACCCGATGAAATAAGTGGAAAGTAAAACTATACTGATAAATATAGTAGGTTGAAAATATGTCATAGAGAATTGAAAACATCGCTTATTAGGGAAATACAGAAATATCAATTAGCACAATTGATAACTCAATTTAGCCTGGAGAACCTAAGTTTATAATAAACCTAACCTATGTGGTTTTGAAAATTTCTCTAAAAAGTGCTCAGCAGTTACATGTACAGATGCAAAAATGATGAACCATTTGACTCAAGGTTAGCATTTGCATATGGGACCAATGCAAGGCCATAAAATGTTTGATTTAAGGTTATGAATACAAGAGGAATTGATGTGATTAACCAGAGTGTCTGAAGTTCATATTGTTGGAAGTGAATCCTGAGAAGAGTTGATAGAGAGGAAGAAATTTGAGATGTTAAAATATTTGAAATCACAAAGAATCTTAAAACATAATAATAGGAGCAAGCCCGAGGATGGAAAGTTGTGATGATCAAATTGGATGTTTAAAATTTCAGAGATGGTACTCGGTCCTGAGATATCACTTTTGACCATAAGATTAAATAGAGTATGGTCAATATTTCTGGCAATGTGGAGGTCAGAGAATTAGGAAGCTATGCCATTAGGTGTACCATCCTCATTGGCACTGAAATGGTCTACTGGTGGTAGGACATTTAGTGAAGAGAAAGATATTAAACCCTGTGCTAAAGTCTTCGAGTTAGTAGATGACATCACAGTAGACACATGCTCATAGCCAACTTACTCTGTTGTGAAAAATATATTTTATATTTACAAATAACCTTAAGGTTTAACTTCAAGACTCTATTGAGCTTGAATCATACAATTTAATATTATGTTAATAAATTGTGTGATATATACTTATATAATTTTGATGAAACAAACATAGTTAAGCTGGTGAATATACAAAAAATTTTATTATAAATTAAGTCAAATTCAAAATTCTTCCCTTCCTCTTCTCATTCATAGATGTGTGTATTATTTGGTATCCTGGTATAGATAGATATTCCTGGTTCTTGGTTATTAGGACTTTTTCATATAGGGTTTTGCTGAAATGTACAACCTGGGTGGGTGGCTTTATGCTGTTATGTTGTTGGCATTTGTCCTCTCTAGCTTACACTCAAATGACTGACCTTAGTCTTGTCATGCTCACTATTAAGATACTGGCCTGCTTCTCCTTACCATCAGGAATCATCATGCCTGCTGACTATGTCTTTCAATTCAACATAATTATTTTGAGATATAAAAAAATCTCAATTGTTCCTTTACAGTAAGTCTCCATGGTACTCAAAGAGCTGATACATGTCTCTTTGCCTAAATATGTTGTGTTCCATTTCGAATCATATACTTTGGGGCCATGCTGAAAATGGAACTTCTCTAAGAGGTCAGGTCTTCCTAATGGGCTTCCTGGAATACACACTGGGAGCGTTTGCTCTGCTTTGGATTTCTTTCAGTCTCATCCTGATTCCTACTGGGTTACATGTCAATTGCTCTGCCTGTATCTGGGATTTGACATGAGGTACCTACCTTATTAGAGACCCTCAACAATGTTTACTTAATTTTATTGTTCATCTTTCCTGACATTTTTTTTCTTTCCCCAGCTGAATCTTTATCTATTTTACATGTTCTATGTGTTTGCAGTCCTGTTTTCATTACTTAAACTCCACCTGCAGAGAGAGCCCTTTGAACTCTTCATGTTTATTTGAAGATAAATTTTTTGGTAATAAGAAAAAAAATCTTTCCTCTCCAAGATCTGGCTCTTAAAAGTCCAGACTCTTGCAGATTTCAGAAAGGTTGTTTCTTCTCTGGACTTAATAAAATCTATTTAAAATTCACTTGGTTAATTAAAATTCTTTGAGTTCCTTTGTTTGCTCTTGCCCTACAGTAGAAAAGACCTTTAGCTTAGGGTATATATTGCTATATAACAAGAAAAATTCAGGAGAGAAAAATCTTTATTAGCTAAAAATTTATTTTGCCCTCATCGAAATGAAGAAGCTAAATAGTATGAATTTTAGGAAGATAGATTTTTCTTCTTTCCTTTCCTTTCCTTCCCTTCCCTTTCTTTTCCTTTCTTTTTTCCCTTCCCCTTCCTTCCTTCCTTACTTCCTTTCTTCCTTCCTTCCTTCCTTCCTTCCTTCCTTCCTTCCTTCTTCCCTCCCACAGGGATGGAAAAGTAATGGTATAGAATGAACTTGAGAAATCAAGTTGGATATGAATGTCATTCTTTCCCCTAGAATCATGAGTTTTTCCTCCATAAGAAACTTGTTGAGAAAGGGAAAATTTCAGAATAAAGCCATGGTGACTTAAAGTAAGTAAGTAAAAAAGAAATAAGGAATGTGCTAGTTGATTTATTAGATGAACAACAATAACAAATTTGCATGCAAACAAGTGGAAGAAGCTATTTAAGAAAATATGTGTAAAATCTGTTCTAGAATGTCACGATCCAAGATCTCTCTCTTTTTTTTATTAACATATAATGCATTATTTGTTTCAGGGGTACAGGTCTGTGAATCATCAGTCTTACACAATTCACAGCACCCACCATAGCACATACCCTCCCCAATGTCCATGACCCAGCCATACCATCCCTCTCACCCTCTCCCCTCCAGCAACCCTCAGTTTGTTTCCTGAGATTGAGTCTCTTATGGTTTGCCTCCCTCTCTGGATTCATGATCCAAGATTTACTCTTAATTTTTGTCCCAATAGCCATTTGCTCATGGATATTTCCTTGTTTTTAGGATAGTTATAGAATGTTTAGAAAGAAAGACAAAGACATTCTCTGCTTCCCCAGATAGACAGGGTTTGCAGAAAAGACTGATTGAACATGATTTCTGAAGGCCATGAGATTCCCCTGACCATCAACTCTGTGAGTTCAAGTTCTGTAAGGCAGAAAAAAATGACAAACTGCAGACCATGGTCATCCTTGACAAACATAATTGCAGAAACACCTGCTGAACCATTCAAGAACGCTTTACCACAGATACTTAATACCTGTTTTCTGTCTGGTGAAGAACATTATATTCTTTATTCTTACAACAACTTATTCTCTTAAATTGTCTTTTCTTAAATTTTTTTCTGCATAATGAACTGCAGTGTCTAAATTTTGTGTAAATCTGAAATTTTCAATGTCAAGGCATTATAGATTCAAAGTCAGTTTTTATTTATCTTCAAAAGCCTACCAGGTCTCCACTGAATTTTGACAGTGATGTCCTAATGTTGGTATGACAACATGGATGGCTTCTTCTCTATAAGAGATTCCATAAGAGATAGATGGAAAAAAGTCACACACAATGGATGTTCTGTTAGAAGCATCAGAAATTTGACTGATAAAAAATTCATGAAGATTGACCGTTAATTTTATATTACATATTGTTAATCAATTCATTAAGAACACTATATCTTTCCCTTGTTCTGATACAATTTTCTTAAGAAAATGATAGTGGTGAAAGTATTTTTTGTTACATACAATTACAAAGGATTGCTTTAGTCATTTTAACAGAAATGTAATTGCAAGTGAAACAAATCCTATTTTCTTTTGAGAAAAATCATATTTTTCCACTTGGTGGTTTTTAAGTTATAGAAATATGCATATTTATTATAATAGATTAAATTATTCAAAGATAAAAAACAATACATTTAGCCATATCTCCCCCTCCTCTCTAATCTCTACCGCAGTTCTATTTTTCTTAGGTAACCAAGATTAACCACAGAGGTTATCCTATTATTTCATTCTCCTTGATCAGAAAAGCATATGTATTATGAGAATGCAAATTATATATATATATACACACACACATTGTATATATATTATATACACATATATGAAACATTTTCATAATTAGTTATTATTTATAGGTATTAACTTTAATATACCTGTTATTGTGCCACTTGCTTTTCACTCAGTATATTGGTCCTTCCTGTATGTCAATAGATCTAATTTTATTGTTTTGACATTCTAATTTATTAATACATATAAACATAAAAAGATAATTATATGTAAGTGATTGTACCACACATGCTAGCTTTTTTTTTTAAGATTTTATTTATTTATTTGAAAGAGAGAGAGAGAGATCACAAGTAGACAGAGAGGCAGGCTCCCCACTGAGGGGCTCTATCCCAGGACCCTGAGATCATGACCTGAGCTGAAGGCAGAGGCTTAACCCATGGAGCCACTCAGGTGCCCCCACACATGCTAGCTTTAAAAATGTATTGAATCTTTCTCTTTATTGTTTGCTTCCCCTCTTTCCTTCCGATCTTCTCAATAACAAAATGTATACCAGTGTAAGTGAATAAATTTGTTAACCAAAACCTTCTCAAGGTTTCTTTCTGTCTTGTTTTTTGTCCAAAAATATCTTATGAAAACCTCTCCAAATAAATTGGTATGGCCCTAATTTATTTTTAATGGCTTTATGATATTTCATGATAAAGATATTCTTTAGTTCTTTCAACCATTCTTCCATTAATAAGAATTCATTTATTTTTGTCTTGCTTTATAAACAATGATATAAAGGTTATAACACATACGTAAATTCAACATTACTTAAATGTGCTTTTAACATTATTTAATGTTCCTTCTTTAACATGACTTAACTGTACTTAAAAAAATATCTTCTTCAGAAGTGCCTGGGTGGCTCAGTCAGTTGGCTAACTGCCTTTGACTCAGGTCATGATCTTGTGGCCTGGGGTCAAGTCCTGCATCCTGCTCCTTGCTCATTGATGAACCTGCTTCTCCCTCTCCTCCCCACTCATGCTCTCTCCTGTTATCTCCATCTCTCTCAAATAAATAAGTAAAATCTTAAAAAAAAGAAAACACAACTTTTTCACTTAATCATAACTTTGGATTAGAATTCCCATTATACAACCAAAAGGTAAACAAAGTTTATTGCACGGCAACAAAGTTTAGAAATATTTCATTCAATAGTGTGTATAATATATAAAATGTAAACTATGTAATATGATGTATTATATAATGCATAACGCAGTTATAATGTACATATATGATATGATAAAGGTTTGAAGAGTAGTATGTGCTTACCATAGTGACACAAATCACCAAAGCACTGGAAAGCTCTTCTCTAGTTCTGATTGTAGTTTATACCTATCTTCCTTCCACCTCCTTACAGTACCACGGATAGATATAATCTTGAGTGCAAAGTTTTTCATTTTTCTTGATTAATTTATATACATCTTTAAAGAGCCCAATATTTATGGCTCTATATACAAGAACAGTGCTCTATACACTCCTCTATGCCTTACTTCTTTGTTATACATTACATTTATACAACTCATGTTTATAGGCAAGTCTGTAGTTTATTCATTTTCGGTTTTTGGCATAGTGTTCCATTGAGTAATAAAGTTTGATAAATTGACCTACTCTGCTGTTGATGCAAATTTACATTCTTTACTATTTATATGTACCAAAGAGGGAAGTTGCCTGACTACATGGTATGAGCATCAACTTTGTGAGATACTGTGCAATTTCTCCTCTTTCTTTCCTCCTCCCTCCTTCTTTTCCTTCTCTTTCTTCTCCATTGCGGGTGTTGTCATTGTTTTTCTTTAACCTGACTTAGACAACTAGTGATGGAAAACTGGAAGAAAAAATAGAGCAGGGAAAGATTTTGTGATAATCTTTAACTTCACTGAATTTGTGCTTCACAATTCCTTTGATGTCTAAATCTTAAAACATTTAAGCTGGTATTTTTTTCCCCTTTGAACAGTCATCTTTTTTATTTTATCAAATCACATTATATCTTTTTTTAATTAACATATAATGTATTATTTGCTTCGGGGGTACAGGTCTGCGATTCATCAGTCTTATACAATTCACAGCGCTCAGCACAACACATACCCTCCCCAATGTCCATCCCCCAAACACCCATCCCTTCCACCCTCCCTCCCGTCCAGCAACCCTCAGTTTGCTTCCTGAGATTAAGAGTCTCTTATGGTTTGTCTCCTTCTCTGGTTTTGTCTCGTTTCATTTTTCATCCCTTCCCATATGATTTTCTGTCTTTTTTCTCAAATTCCACATGTCAGTGAAGTCATATGATAACTGTCTTTCTCTGTTTGATTTATTTCGCTTAGCATAATACCCTCCAGTTCCATCCACGTTGTTGCAAATGGCAAGACTTCAGTTTTTTGATGCATAGTATTCCATTGCATATATAAACACCATATCTTCTTTATCCATTCATCTGTTGATGGACACAACTCACAGCACTCACCACAGCACATACCCTCCCAATGTCCATCACTCAGCCACCCCATCCCTCCCATCCCCCTCCCCTCCAGCAGCCCTCAGTTTGTTTCCTGAGATTAAGAGTCTCTTGTGGTTTGTCTCCCTCCCTGGTCACATCTTATTTCATTTTCCCGTGACACCCCTTCCCCTCTCAAATTCCTCATATCAGTGAGATCATACAATAATTGTCTTTCTCTGATTGACTTATTTCACTTAGCATAATACCCTCTAGTTCCATCCACATCGTTGCAAATGACAAGATTTCATTTTTTGATGTCTGCATAGTATTCCATTGTATATATATACCACATCTTCTTTATCCATTCATCTGTTGATGGACATCTAGGCTCTTCCCATATTTGGGAAAGCTCTTTGGCTACTGTGGACATTGGTGCTATAAACATTCAGGTGCATGTGCCCCTTTGGATCACTAGATTTGTATCTTTAGGGTAAATACCCAGTAGTGTAATTGCTGGATCATAGGGTAACTATATTTTCAACTTTTTGAGGAAGCTCCAGTTCTGTTCTCCAGAGTGGCTACACCAGCTTGCATTTCCACCAACAGTGAAGGAGGGTTCCCGTTTCTCCACATCCTCGTCCCACCTGTTGTTTCCTGACTGGTTAATTTTAGCCATTCTGACTGGTGTGAGGTGGTATCTCACTGTGGTTTTGATTTGTGTTTCCCTGTTGCCAAGTGATATTGAGCACTGGAATGGAAAAACTTCCATGCTCATGGATTGGGAGAACAAATATTGTGAAAATGTCTATGCTACCTAAACCATTCTTTAAATGAGCATGAATTCTATGTGCTTACGTGTGGGAAGCAGTAGATCTGAGTTTGAGATATGCTCTGCCAGTCCTTGCTATATATATATTTTTAATTTATTTATTTGACAGAGAGAGAGAGAGAGAGAGATCACAAGTAGGCAGAGAGGCAGGCAGAGAGAAAGGAGGAAGCAGACTCCTCCATCTCAGAACCCTGAGCTGAAGGCAGAGGCTTTAACCCACTGAGCCACCCAGGCACCCCCCCCCTTGCTATGTATTTTTGCATGAGTTATTGATCTCTTTTTCCCTATTAGTAAATTAGGAAAACCTAATCGTGCCTGTCTCTTCTGGTAAAACTTTAGCTCCAGAAAAAAATAAAAACAAAAACCAGAAATATGAGAGTTGGTTCACTACTACGTTTTTGGTGTCTAGGATACTGTGCTCTCATCTAGTAGTTACTCAATAAATATTTACAGAATGAATTAAATAATTTAACAATATAGCAACTGGAAAAATCTAAGCAAGGTGTTTGGCATAGCGTAAATGCCTATTAAATGTTTGCTAGTAAGTCATTGTACTGCTGCTGCTGCTGCTGCTGCTGGTGGTAGTAGTAGTAGTAGTCGGACTGGTAAAAATATTTTCAGTAAAGTAGAGGTGGTGATAGTGTCCATGTTAATGATAGAGATGTTGCTATTAGTAATAACAGTAGCTAATGCTTACTGAAATTGCACTATATTCATACACGTGAATTATTTAATTTGATCACTGAACAATTTTTGCACTAGGTGTAATTTCCTCTTCAAGAATAAAAAAAACTGAAGCAAAGAAACCTTAAATAATTCTTACTAATTATAATTTGAATTTACAGAGTGATTACATATTAACTTAAAAAACTGGTCTATATTTCAGGTGTTGTATATACTGTCATTCTCCACAGCCTTTCCTTGGGCTGCTAGAAAACGTAGATTTAACATAGCAGCTTACCTTAACAATATTTAGGACCATATGGTATAAATTTAGTGTTTATTTTGCTCCTGGCTTTGTTTTCCTGTTCCTGCTTTCCATTTATCATAATTCCCTAGCTATTCAATTTATCTCTTTTATTGTGTATATTTTTGAAAGCTACCAAGCTACCTAAATCCAAACAAAGTCAGAGACACATCAAAATAAATTTTTCTCTTGTACTATTTCTTGTTATTTGTACAAGGACCCTCAGATTAGGCAGGCTTATCATGTACATTTTACAAATGAAGAAACTGGGTTTTCAAGATGTTAATGTGACTTTCACAAGATAGTAAAGAGTGATAATGAGGGGCACCTGGGTGGCTCAGTGGTTTAAAGCCTCTGCCTTCAGCTCTGGTCATGATCTCAGGGTCCTGGGATCGAGCCCCACATCAGGCTCTCTGCTCAGCGGGGAGCCTGCTTCTCCCTCTCTCTCTGCCTGTGTCTCTGCCTACTTGTGATCTTTCTCTATCAAATAAATAAATAAAATCTTTTAAAAAAAGGTGATAATGAAAAATCCAGAACTCAATTCAGAATGATTTTTTTTTTACTTCCCTGTTTTGTTTTTGAGTTTATCTTTCTAGTATCAGATTGCTTTTTGTCATTTACAGTAGTTTGGGAAACCAAATATGGTAAACTCTTTTTTAATGTGGAAAAATCCCTATTTCTGAATTACTTTTTGTTTCTAATTTGTTTCTAATTTCTAGTATCACTCTGCCCTACTCTGATGTTTTTGTCTATAGTCCTAGCAAAAATGGAGTAAAATTATCAATATTTTAAGAGTGACATAATTGTATCAGTTTTAAGCATTGAGTTCTGTGTCAAAGCTATATAGAGTGCCTTTAATCTGAGTTTTATAGTTTCAACTTTTAGCAGTAGTATAAATAAAATAGATTATGCTTTGTGGACTTAAGCCACTGTGCACTCTTCCTTGTATGCCTTTTCATTGCCCTTTGCCTTGGATTCACAAAGCCACTGCCATGACAAATGATTTAGTCCCAATTCTCTACTAGATAAGTAAGTCAGTTTTGTTGTATGTATATGTGTGCACACACACATACACCCACATCAAATTGCACAAGATAGACAAGGGGACAAATGTGTCTTTTGATATTCATCCTGAGCATTCATTATCCTAGGAAGAATACAGGAGGCTGTATGATCAGATGTGGTCTCTACTCAGAGGGATGTATACTAGTCCTTTGGCTGAAACATTTAAGTGAGTATTAACAAGGATGCTCAGAAAATAGAAGCAATTTCTTAAGTGTGCATATTTTAAAAAGAGAATTATCTTTTTATTTTTTAATTGACTTTTTTAAAGTCAATTTTCAATGTGTTTTTGTGAAAGAAGTAATTTTATTGTCACACTTCTTTCAACTTTCGAGGAGCAATTCAATCGGGGTTTTAAAGTTTGTATCCCTGCAGGAAACTCCTTATATCATCCTTCACCCCACGTGGGTCCATCAGAAGTAAATAATGATTTGAGGGACCCTTTTCAAGCCACTTGTTTTATAGAGCTTGTTTCCTGTTATTAAATTTGTGAAATATCTCATTATTTTGGTCTTTAAACTTTTTTTTCCTTATTACTGTCCATATTTTAAAATGATACTATTCTGTCTGTAATCGTAATGAGAAAAATACATGGGGGACCGGTGTGAAGGCAAGACACCTCCTTTGTTTGAACTCTCTAGACACGTATTACTCACATGTTGGTATAACACATCCCCACAGGCAACAATTCATTGCTTAAAGTTGAGAAATATGAATCCTTACACTAAGCCGTAAGCTATTTAGCTTACCAGCAATTGAATTTAAAAGATTTAGGTTGTGAGTACAGCTGTAACATTGGAAACAAAGCGTTTATAGTAATAAGGACATATGGAAACATGAATGAGCTACTACTGGCACGGCCAGGAAACTGAGACCCTTTGTTCTTAGTGAAAACATGTTACTGTACAATTTACTCATTATTTGTATTATCCTTCTAAGTTCCACTAAGTTCTATCATGATTTCTATCTGGATGTTTATGGATAGCCTGTGCATAATATTTATAGAATTTTTTGACACATCAGTGTTTAAAAATGCTTAAAAATGTTTATTTTTAATTTAAGATGTATTTGATCACTCTTCACTTGCAGTCCCCTTTGAGACGGTCTAGTGTGAATGGGCTCTGTGTAACATCCTGAGTCATATCACTGATGTGTTGTGAAAATGAAACAAGTGTCCTAAAGGCGAGTGCTCTACTTGACCATAAGATTGACAGCCTCAGTATTTCTGAGTGCAGTCATTGTTCTGTCCAGGGATGCAATGAACTGTTGGAGGACTCTGATTGCCTCCTATCAGACCTGCGTTTGGGTCACTTGTAGACAATGCTAGCAAACGAGCTGGGTTCCCACAGTAACTTCTGTGATCAGTTCTCTTGACTGCTAACAATTCCCCAGACTTTATATCTACTTCTTTGGTTTTTATTAAACATCACCATTCTTTGTGTTCAGCAATGGCCAGGGTCAATAAAGCTAGAACAAAGGTTTTTTGTTTTTTTGTTTTTTTTTCCCAGAGTTTCTGTCATAACTCTTGTGTTCCCTTAACTCTACCCCAGCCGCATTCCTCTAGTGATACAGTAAAGAAGAAATCCTATTGTAGATGCTTGGCAAAAAAAGTCAAAATGATGTACCTTTTCCATAAACTTAAGCAAAAGTGGAAACCGACTTTCTGTAGGGATGACATCTAAGGGACAACCAGCATGCATTTTGGAAAAGAAGTACATAGTCTTAGTAACTTGATACAGTAATCAATTCAATCACAGAAAAATTGAAATTTAGTTCTCTGTTTTCAGCTGTGTATTCCACTAAAATGAAGAGATTTTTTTTCTCACCCAGGACTCTTGGCTGGGCCTCATAACAGTCAGGTCTTCGTCATCTCTAACTTGACAGTCTCTTGTTCTGTGATGTTTCAGACTAGCGGATTGGCTCTACCTCATCAGTATTTCCCTTAGCTATATAATTATGCATGATTCAAAGCTAGTCTCAGTTGTCTGTTTACTTTACTCTTAACATGGACAGAGAGATAAACTTTACTAGAAAAAAATCCTGTGTATATTTCAACTTTTCTATTTTTGTTGTCATAGGCATATGATTTTTTTTTTCTTCTGTAAATTGCTCACAGGTCTTGAGAGTGACATGGAGACACATCTATTAGAATCAGATTATTTTGTCTATCCAAACAATATAGTTTTAAGTGTTTTGTCTAGGTCACTTTATTTCCAGTTTGTAGGCACATCCAATTCTCCCTTAGGGAAGTTTTGAGTTTTCATATTCAGAGGTTTGTTTACTTGGAGACTCAGGATGTATGTGCCTTCACAGATAATAAACTGTCTCAGTTATTTTTAGAATATTTAGAAATCCTCATCCTCATTTTGCCTATGTAGAATGCATTTTTCCACCCTCACATTAAGTAGAGTTTGATTTTATTCACAAAAGGCCCAATTAGGTGGTAAGCAAGGGAAGTAGAACATGTTCCAGGGACTAAAATTCTCCTCTGAGGACTCTTCCCTTTCCAGGATATGAATAATGTACCACATATGGATGAGTAATTTACCCAATGTGCCATGAGGGTTCTCATTATTTTAACCAAGTAAAGTTTTAGAGTTTGGGAAAGGCATCAACAGATTGATCTACTTGGAAAAGAGATGTGACGTGTTTACATTCATCATCATGGGCATTTGACTGCAGGAATGTTGGGAAGAAGCATTTTGGTCATTTTAGAAATGTCATTTATTACTTCTGGCTACATGTTTTAAGATGTTCCAAATCATTTCCCCAATTCCTCTTTGTCTTAAATTCCTGCTGGGTTCACAGTAGTAATCTTAAAGGCAGAGTGCTAAAGTCAAGTAGCAAAAGCTTACTCAAACATTCTGAGGTTTCAGGGACATAGTTTCTCTTTTACAACCCTTTCCTTTTCATTATTTCTGTTACCCTTGCTAGAGGTAGCTGAGCAGATGTTTTAGCAAATACTATACACACATGCACATGCATACACACACACATTTTCAGTAAAGGTCTAGATCTATCAATTTGATTAATATCTGTCTCCCTACTCTCAACTGCTGGATGACACTTTGAATCCAGGGCACCATTTGGAATCATTTCTGTTCTTGACACATTTACTTTGCTTTCTGTCCTTAAGATTGGGCTTTGGTGTTATTTTTAACAACAGTGTCATCTTTCAGCTAATAAACAAAGATGGTAAAAGTATGGCCAAAAATGTTTAATTATAATTCTTTAAGAAGTATGAAAGGTTTGACAGTAATAAGATATGAGAATATAGAATTGATTTAAGTGGAATATTTTCTAAAAGACAGACTGAAGCAGTTCTTAAAGTGAGATGTGTTGATATGTGCAAATTTATTCAGAAGATATTGCCAATACCTGAGGAAATAGCTTAAACACAATTTTTTTTTCATTTTTACCTCTCCTTAATAGCCAATCACCAAGTTTTGGTACTAATATCATTTCAATTTCTTTTAGATTTGTACATTCCTCTTCACTTCTTACTGTCCACTGCTTATTTTTTTTTAAGTTTTATTTTTTTAAAGATTTTATTTATTTATTTGTCAGAAAGAAAGAGAGAGAGAGAGAGAAAGAGAGAGAGCACAAGGTGGGGGGAGCAGGCAGAGGTAAAAGCAGGCTCCTCACTGAGCAAGGAGCCTAATGCAGGACTTGATTCCAGGACTCTGGGATCATGACCTGAGCTGAAGGTAGACACTTAACCAACTGAGCCACCCAGGCACCCCATGTCTACTGCTTAATTAGTATTTCTGAGCTTTCTGAAGATTACTACTGTTGTACATTTTTAATTTTTTGTTTGTTCTGTTCACCAACATTGACTTATTCTTTCTAAAACATTATTTGCTTAAATCACTTTATCTTGCTGGAAAACCAACAGTTTTTCCCTGATGTCTACTGTACCAAGGTTGAATTTCTCACATTAACTTTAATGTTTTGTTTTGTTTTTGCATGCTACACTTCCTTTATATCTGAGGGACTAAGGTTTTCTGATTTTAAATTGTTTTTTTCATATATCTACCTTCTATTTGTGTTAAATCGGTTTCTCCATTGTTCCATGAATACAGCATTCTCATTTCAGTCTTTATTCCTGAATTATGTTACTTTACTTTCTTGAAATGCTTTCTTTGTCTATTCAAACCCATCCTTCTTCTGAGGCTACTGAACATATATCTCTTTCATGAGGAATTAATGACTAGACCAACCAATATTGATTTACCCCTTTTTGTGATTCCTGTAACTCAAGGGCACACTTGACCATATATTAGACCATAGGCATTTTCATATTTACATTTGTGGTTTTGACCTTTGTAAGATCAAAAAAAAATCCATGTAATTTCTCTATGTAATTTGGTGAGGCATAAATTTGAATCACACATGGCTTGAGGCTAGTGTGGGCTAGTGAGTCACTTAGTAGAGAGCAAACTGGCCAACACTGTCGTCCCCTGCTTTACATTTGCATTTGTAGTCTTTTGTAAAGTACTACAATTTTTATTTCATGTGAAAAATAACATCCACCACAAATGCAGATCCTTGCCAATAAAACGAATCAGACAGGATGCTAAACGACTCTCAGAGATGCCAAAAGTCTATGTACTTTATGTTTCTTCATTGCTTCATGTATAGCTATGTGGTCTTTCCTGCTAGTCAATTACATTCACAGGAGAACTATGAATTCACTGAGATTCTCTATCTTAACAATTTTCTAGCAGAGCCCAAAGAAGAATATGTTTATACCTTTACTGAATCAAGTATATGATCACCTATCAGGCATCCTACTTGTTACTGTGAATATTTTACTCCCTCTCAGGAGCTCACTGTCCATTAGAATATGATAGATGCTATAATATAAATATGTACAAAATTCACTCTCTCAATTGATGTGATGGATAGATTCCTTAAAAAGATGAGTAGTGGGCACCTGGGTGGCTCAGTGGGTTAGAGCCTCTGCTTTCGGCTCAGGTCATGATCTCAGCGTCCTGGGATCGAGGCCCGCATTGGGCTCTCTGCTCAGCAGGGAGCCTGCTTCCTC